>JARHVA010004604.1:717500-1190000 GCA_037957365.1 Torreya grandis
AATCCACCATCTTGGTGTTGAAAGTGAAAACTATGGATTTGAATTGAAGAGAAGGAAAACAAAGATGCATGCATAGGGTTGAGGGTGACTATTTACATGAGATATAAAAAACACATGCACAATGCTTTGAACTACCAAAGATTGACACAGTCAACCTAGACACTACCGATAAAGCATGGATAATATTGGTTATCACAGGGGTCTAAGATTTGTCAATAACATTTGCACAAGTTTTGAGGTCCTATTTCTTACCTTGAGTAGTCATAAAGCTAATACATAAAATTTTCAAATACTATGATGCAAATAATGAGCAATATAAATTATAATATCAGCTAAGTGAAATCTCTTCCATCTTTTCTTGTCAATTCTAACAATAGTAAGTCTGATATCAACTTAAATTTTATATTTAATTTTTATGGTTAATGTTATACCTTACATAATCTGAATTTTAATAGTTTAATATCATTTAAATCACACTAATCATCAAATAGTTAAAACATTTTGGTGAACATAATATTTTTTTGAGTGTAGGAAACCCTTGGTATTTTCTCAAACTTAGTGTTTCATGTTTCCTTCTTATGGTTTCAAATTTATTCTATATTAAGGTCTGATTTTTAGATTTGATTTCTGATTTCCCCCTCATTTATCTCTATTTATTGATATCCAATCTTTCAAACCCTATATTTATATGTTTTCTCTTATCCTAGGATTAGGTCATTTGAATGTGTTCCTTGTCATCTTAGGGTTTGGTAAATTTTCCATGCATGTGCATCATTAAACCCGATTGTGGGTCATCCTATGGATTCCTTAATCTATACCCATGTTGTACCTTGTGATTATACCAATTAGTTGACAAATGAGGATGTGGATACTCTTGCTTGTGTGTCTAATGATAGTGTTTATGTGAATGATGATCATGTTTGTGTGAATGAAGGAAATGATTATTTTGATTATTATTGTGTATATGATGATGTGAAATATTGGTATGTTAGTGTGATATATTTTTATAATGGTAGTGAAGGATAAATAGGTCAAATTAATGCTATAATTAAAGAGGTTAGTTTTTGTTCACATTCTTTAGACATTTCCACTAGTCATGATGTAGAACAAGAAAAAGAGTAAAAATGAATCGACTAAAAAACCTCTTAATACTACTAAATTTTCAATTAATAAAGAGGTTACAATAAAAATTTGGGTAGATGATATATATGTTCATTTTCATGATGTTATACCTTGAAAGGATCTTTATAAATATATTAATCTTTTTATTGATAAGAAATGTGATGTTAATCATTATATTATTATACAATTTGATGCTA
The DNA here is from genome assembly GCA_037957365.1 of Torreya grandis. Classification (NCBI taxonomy): domain Eukaryota; kingdom Viridiplantae; phylum Streptophyta; class Pinopsida; order Cupressales; family Taxaceae; genus Torreya; species Torreya grandis. The sequence continues at coordinate 718,820 of JARHVA010004604.1, forward strand.
GTCCTCCTATCGATATGAAGTGTGATGATATTTTTAAACCATGCAATGATTTATCTATTGATATTGGATGTGATAATGTTTTTAAGAAATGAAAAAATAGGATCATTTATGATGAATATTGTATACCCTTGTTTAAGATAGATGGTGAGATGAAACCTATGAATGAACCTTTCCAAGTCATAACCATGCCTTCGAGTCATATAGTGTCCATGATGAATGCAATATGTGAGCTTTACAATAATTTTACAACTTTAACTTTAGAATCTAAGTCATATAATGTCAAATTTGATGATAATGTCATATTAGGGTAACCTATAAAGCAAAGGGTGTATAATAATCCTTACCCATAAGGATTCATTATGCTTAAGTTTAGCTCATTTGATGGACATGGAGATCACCATGACCACCTTGAACAATTTTTCTATTTTTTTGGAAAACATTCATTTAATGACAAGGTATTATTAGAATATTTGCATGGAAGTCTAATGGGTGAAGCCTTGTATTGGTTTTATGATCTACCTAGTGAGTCTATAACTTTCTTTAGAAGACTAGAAGAGGCTTTCTTATCTTATTTCAATAAGACCAAAGGTCCTAGATTAACATTGGAACATCTCCAAAGCCTTCAACGAGGTCATGATGAGCTTGTAGAAGGTTGTATTTTTTGGTTCAAAAATACATTGCCTTGTTAAATGTATCAATTGTATGATCTGGAAAACCATTTCATCTTTACTAAGGGTCTTTTACCTCTACTTAAGAAAAGGGTAATTTACAATCCTTATCCTTATTCTAATTGACTTAACATGGATATCTTTGTTTATGCATATGATTTTATGCATCTATGCACATGTGTGATTGACATTATGAGTTCCCAAAAGTTACCAACTCCAAATATCCATATTAAATATCTACCTTTGAAACAAGTTGCAGATAAGATAATTAATAAGAAGATAACTCACATGGGTCCTACTTTTACAATTATCGATCAACCCATCTGTTTCAATCTTAATTACAAACTAATTGTTATTTTATGAACACTCTTTAATGATAAGTTGATCACATTTCCTTTCAATAAACATCACTTTACATGTCATTTTAAATGAGTGTAGGAAATATCATTTTGTAACTATCATCACATCAATGGGCATGATATATCAGTTTTTATGCATTGTAAAATAAAATTGGAAAAATTATGGATAAGGGTGTTACTACACTTTATAAATATAAAAATGCTCCCAAAAGGTTGGCTTCTCTAAATTATTATATATCACAATAGACAAAGGCCTATGTATCCCATGACAAAAAATACTCCCAAAAGGTTGGCTTCTCTAAATTATTATATATCACAATCGACAAAGGCCTATGTATCCCATGACATTCCTAAAAAGGAACCAATGGTCCTTTGAGCTCTTATAGAAGGTGAAAATATAAAAGTTATTTTCATTGATGATAAGGTATAATGCAATAGATGCATAATTAGTTTTATTAAGTAATTAGATACGATGAGTAAAATTTACAACATTTGAACACTTATGATGATACAACATGGCATATTATCATACCAATTTATTTTCAACTTAAGATAGCGGAGACATAATTTTTTGTGAAGCTTAATATTCCGAAGTTTAATATGATACTTGGAAAATTAGGTTAAAGGAAATGAAAACAACATTTAATAATTTTAATATGGTTATTTCTAAAGATGATATTTTGTGATTATGTAGCAACTCAATCTTGTACACTTGTAAAATTCATGACCCTAGATTTTCCTCTTAGTTCTACACATACCTTACTTTCAAGCCTCCAATCTACTCTATCTTGTGCCCCTTGGCCTATCTCTTAGTCTGACTAGCCTTATATGAATGACATAGACATCCCATATTGCATAGAATGTTTAAAATGTACTTATCTTAAACCTCTACAAGTTTTAAACATGTGCTTGCTCTCCTTCTCCTTGGACACTAATTTTTAGGTCAGATAATAACATGGACATTATTGTCTATGCCTTATGTAAGTGTCTAGTGCCCAAAAATCATCCAATTTACAAATGAAATGTATTACAATGGTCAACCTAAGTGCTTTGATGTAATTTATCTCCTGAATAGTATTGCTATAAATACAATATCAACCCTCATTCATTCCTCATCTAGTAATCAAACCAAAAGAGCACTAAAGAAGCACTCAAGTTACCAAAAGCTTTCCTAATCTACTCTATTCTGATATCAATCAAAGGAACAAACTAGCTATAGGTCTTAAGTACTAAAGGAGTAGTCATAAGTTCATATTTTGCAAGTTACAAGTTAGGTCACCATTTTGCTTGTTTTACACATTGCATTATTCACATACAAGCCAACACATAAGGGAGAACTACATGAGTTTGAGGCCCTCTTCTAGATTATTGGCTATGTAGGTAATGCCTATTGATAGCGAGGTCATTTTGGGTTAGCTTGACATTATGTGTCCGCTAACCCATTTTTACCCAAGGTCACATTGGATATGGAAAGCTAGGATTTCACCATTTCAATAGGAGCAACATTCCATGACCCAAATATAAATGCACCAGAGTGAAGGTAAAGCCAAACTTAGAAGCATCTAGGTGGTCACATCCTATTTGAGCACATATTATATACAAGACACTAGTATCGAGATCAAACACTAGCATCAACATAATTATGTAGGTTGATGTAAGTGTCTAGATAGATAGAGGTACCAGATCCAAAATCTGATGATTGATCCAAAACTATCTTCTTGCCTACTTTCTACATGTACTAGATCTAACATTGTATTAGCATCAGAAACAACTAAGTACTTTATTTTATATCATTTGTATATCTAGCATAGATATACTTTCCATTAATAGCCTATCTTAGTTTAATAAATTTAGTAAATGGTATATCTAAGTTTAACACATTAATTTTCCTACTGTAGATTTAATATTCACCCTTGTGCCCTATCATTTATATATCCCTAACCCTAACCATGAAATAAGATCCATATCCAAATTAGGGTTAAACAATTTCATTTGATTTCCAAGGTGGTTTGCTTACATATCAAAAAGATAGAACATTTGAAAAGAAGACTCATTTTAAGAGTACAATTACATCTTGAAGTAGGCAAGTATGGGTACCAAATAAATGTAAGCAAAGTACAAATTAATATGTTAAGAAAGTGATGAGTACTCCTACTCCACATAAATAAAAATAAAAGTAAAAATATAAAACTATTACCATCAGCTAATAACCATTATGTGCATTATTGAAAATAGGTTTAACATAATTATCTAATTCAAATGCAAGTGTTCCTAACAACTTAACACAAAATGTATATCCACAAGATTCACCTATTCATGACCTAAATCGATAAAATACAATATATCATGAGTAATTTTTTTATATGTATGGTTGGTTGGATTATTCTATCCAAGTCAATTTTTCTTACCATGATGAAATAATTGGTTAGTCCCACTTAGTACATACATTGTGCTTAATTTCTATATCATTCACACATCACATATATCTATGTTATTTTTGAAATATAAATTTTTTAAATGATAATAAAATATATAAGAAATGGAAAAAAATGAGACATAATTACATATCTAAAATCTAGGATAAAGATTTATAAAAATTAAAATCAAAGAGAACATATAAAAGATAAGGAAAAATTTTATGATATCAAATATAGTGTTCAAGTACAAATACGTCACTCAATTATGGGCACATGTTGGCCCCAAACCTATGCATAATTGTCATCATCTCGATCTCTAAGTCTATGGGATTTCAAATAGGAAGGTCCACTATCACCTTAACAGGATTGTGATTGAGACCTATGCATCTATCACAATCCCATATGAAGCTAGTTTAGCGTGAAAATCAACACACTTCACTACTACCTTAGAATTCTCACCCTGGAGTTGTATGTAATTAGAGAATATGGTTTGACCTAAGTCTATGTTATAAGCTAGTGGAATCATTGGATGACTAGTTAATTAGCTTCTCAACTCGGTCACCTCTCTCCTTAGCACATCATGCTCAACTAAAATAAAAATATAAGTAGATATATTGTGTGACACAATATTAAAAATGGGTACATGTATACCTACTATATCATCAACTCTCTCTAGCAACCCACCTCACACAACATCATCAAAGATACATTGAGTAAGCACAAATATATGCCTTAATGTTAATGGTTTACCACTCATTGCCTACATAACACAACATTTTTAAAACATTATTAAATTATATATAAAATATGGTAAAAAATTAAGCATTAAAATATAATATGTATACATACCTCGATCGCCAACAAGGGCATCAGGTTATCTAGCCACCTATCCCTCATCTCCCTATCCACCCATAACAAAATTTGGTTATACGTCAGGACCGAAAATAATTAGTTCTATAATAATAAAAAATAATATATCTTAGCATGACTAATTCCACCTTTAGGTCTATTCTTCCATACAAATTACATCATTACCATCTACAATAATAGCTATGAGATTTACCTCCCATGTCGGTATTAGATCTAACTCCATGATAGTAGGCAGACCCTGATCCCCCTACATGACACCTTGTTATATGTATCTATGTCCATGCCATAAGTGTTGAGGGCACACCCTGTACAATCCTAAACTACTTAGTAACACACTCATACTAAAAGTGATCATATATACTAGGGAATCTATCATGAAACTAGTAGCTAACCTAAATTGGCCATAATTTAAAGGCATCCTTAGGCCACCCTGTGAAGCCTCAATAAGGGCTTCATAAAATAGATTTTAAAGTTAAGTGATCTAACAAGATTAAGAAATCCATAATATTACGACCAATAGTATCCATTTATTTTCAAACATATGTGGGTGCGGCCACCCTACCAATGGGTAACCCACTAGAATAACCATGGATATATGTTCATAAGCCCAAATATGTAATAATGTGGTTGAACCAAGTCTTCTACTACGATCCTCCTATGTGAATTGATACAAATCTATATATAAGTGAGCCACCATAGCGCTTTCACATGAATACCTAGTTCCATGGATATTAATGTCCTTGATGATAATATGCATGTAATAATATATAGCTATGTCACCCCATCGATATCATTGATTGAATCAAGTATACCACATTAATACTTATGCAACCATAAAATATTTGATAACATAATCTCATAAATAAGGATGGTAGAATCATTAAGGGCATAACATGCCCCCTCACCTAGTCATGAATCTATGAGCTCACCCTTTTGGGCCTAGACCCTCTACATCATGTAATATTACACAAGTAGCCACAATTAAGAGCCATAAGGTGTGCCACACATCCCCTAAAGTCACTTTCATATCCCTAGTGAGGATCCAAAATGCATAAGTATCTACATTCCACCTCTCCACCAATGCAATCATTAGATGCATATTACATGGCATCATCCCTAACCTACCATAATAATTGAGCCCTACATTATCAACAAAGTGTTGTTCGACATCATTGAGTACAAGACCTAACATTATATCTATGTGTTACCCATGAATAAACTTTCACACATGCATATCCCCTTGAAAAACATAAAAATAAAAAATTCAAGATGATACCTATGATACAAATAAAAATAAATAAAATTTGCATTATAGTGATTTTTCATACTCAACAAACATTTGTTCTAGAAAGAAAATGTTACCAATAAAAATTTCAATAGTTCTAGCAAGAGCTAGAAATGGTCAGTAGCCATATAACGTTTACATCTAGAAATGAATAAAAATAGATGAAAAGGATAAATAATTTTTTTTTAAATTACTGAAAATGGAACAAAAATTAGAGTTTTTCAAAAAATACTAGGGATGTTACCCCTGGGTGCTTGAATGACATAGGGGTAACATCTTGTTGCATTGAAATTTTGGAACATAACACAAAATCAATGATAAATGAAGTTAAAATAAATTATTTAAAAAAAAGTAACTTATTTATATTAAATGTATTTTGGTGTTATAAGTGCATAATACACAACTTATTATTAATGTAACACAACACGAAACATGCAAAATCTTGAGGCTCATTTATCAATTCCCCTATCATCAATTGTATTGGAACACGTGTGGAACTCTCTTCCATATGGTGACACTTTTGAGGTCGTTTATTACCAAACTACAACATGACATGTTATACATATATTTCTAGGACATACATATGTGGCTTGATAACTCTCTTTCTATCTCCTCAATACTAATGATTGGGTTAAAATTAATGACAATATTATGAAATGAATTAACTTTTATTGTGGAAATGATTTACAGTTCAAATAAATTATATGGGTTGAAGCATAATATTGTGTCCCACTTTTTGGTACAAAGGGGCCAACAAAAAATGAGAATGTGAACATTTCTCAATTTGTATAGACAATAGTGACTTAATTGTATAAAATGTGAAAGTGGTGTAAACTAATGAAATGTTTAATTTTAAGTGTTGATTACATTTATTATTTTTTTGAAAAAATAAAGAAATAAAAAATAGATTTTTTAGTACCTAAATACACAGTGTGTATGTTTTGTGCACAAAAAGTTTTATTGAGTACTTGATTTCTCCTCGTAATTTTCTCAAAACATAATATTTTCTAAAGTTTTTTTGCAAAGAGGTCTTAGAAACATGGATGTAGTTTAAGATTATTTTTTTATAACTTTTTGATTAAAAATAATTTTCTTATTAATTTTTTAATGATCAAGGCAAAGAATATCAATGCTTATGTCTTCTCCTCACTATATATATATATATATATATATATATATATATATATATATATATATATATATATATATATATATGTCAAGATAGACTAATTTTTTCACCATTAGAACAAAGACATTAAAATTGAGTGCATTGATATTTTTCAAAAAAAATTGGCCATAGTCTCCTATTTTTCCCAGTGCCTCAAACATATGGTACTTTATTTTATAAATAAGTATATTTTACTAAATAAATCAAAATAAATATTAAATATTATTAAAAATTTTAAAAAATCATATTATTAAAAAGCTCATAAAAATGCCTATTTATATGTAGGGCCACATGTTTTTATTTTTTCATCCTAATACATGGCATCCAAAGTGGTAATTTTAAGCCAATAGTAGTTTTCCACTTCAATGGGTGAGGATTTAATGCCACATGGGGTTTGAAAGAAGGGGGTTAGAATGAAGGGGTTTGAACAAACCCCCTTTGTTCTAACCCCCTTCATTTTAAACCCCCTAAATATCATTAAAATTAATAAAAATAATAATCAAATGCCAAAGTAAACATTTGACCCCCTTCAATCAAAGGGGGTTCATTCAAACCCCCTTCAAAAAGTACATGTGGGGGTTTAAACGAAGGGGTTTGAATGAACCCCCTTCGAACAAAGGAGTTTTATTCGAACCCCAATTTTTTTTAAGGTTTGGATGCGTTTGACCACCAAGTGGGACTCACTTATGTGCCATAGCCCATATCTAAAGGACATAATTACTTGTGATTATTCACCTACCTTGTGTGGGTAATCAATACAAGTTCAATTAATAAAATATATCCACATGCATAAAAGATATAAACATATCATGAAAATTAAAAAAAATAATGAACATATCAATATTAAAGGTTGGTAACAAACAATGATGATTGATTAAATCGACACCTCTATATAATAGTGTCTAATGTTCAATTCCAAAATGTTATACCACTTACTTGCCAGGGATTATATGTTTTCATATGTGCTTGTAAATATTAATTTTTATAAATGATGACAAATATTTTCATGTTCGTATATGTACTAAACATGCTTATATATTTTTGTATAACACATGATGCATGTAACTTGGTCTTGGGCATGCATTAGGATTGTTTCACATATTCGGGCCATATCAGGTTAAGTATTGGTATTCTTGGGCATATTAAATGATTCAGATGGGAAAGGTTGGATATATTAAGGAATATGCAGGGAATTATACATTATTTTGAGGAATACTTGAGGTATTTTATGATGTTTAGAGACATATTATAGGGATCATATTGAATAGATTTACTATATTGTACATGTCAGATTCATAAGATCTGCTAGAATATATATGTTAAATTGAACAACATTTTTAGATTTCATGGGCCAAATTGATTAGGTTTATTATATTTGATATATTATCATACCATTATATGAAATTATGATAGAAAAATTATGGCATTCTATGTAGGAAGATCAGATTTGGGGCATGAATGTTATTCATGCAAATTCTTTTTCAATTTTTCTATATTCAAAATCTATGGGGAACGATAGGTAATACATAAGCACTTTGTATCTAAAATCCATATGCAAAATTTCATTCAAATTTTCAATTTATATACAATCCTATTTTATGGATCCACCTTGACATATGACACTATTTATGGGCTCCATTTTGACATACAAACCTTTCGGGTTTCACCTTTTACATAAAATCTTATTTTATGGTTTCACAACTATAGACAATGATGGACACCTTATTCAAATATCTATCCAAAAAGATAAAAAGGCTAATTACACCTTCTCCATATGGGTTAGGTCAATTAGAACCCCTAACATTTCCAATCCAAATGACACAAGCATATTCCAATAGCAACAAAAGACCACGCACCAACATGTGTAGTCATTTTTTGATTATTTTTTATTTTTTATTATATTACTTTTTAGTTAGAATGATAATATATATAATTATTTACATCATCACTTGTAAGTACACATTAGACATTAAAACATTGGAATAATGAAATATCTAAGTTTAAAATTACCAACTCAGGTTTGCAATCTATTTCATCTATTTAAACTAACATTTAACATTGAATTTAAATGAAGAATTAAAGAGGTAGCATTTTTAGATGCCTTAATTTATATGATCCTTGTTTTTATAATGTTTTTCATGTGAACTTACATATATATACTCTCACTTGCAAATGGATCACTTATTAATGTTTTCATCTTTCTCTTACACTCTTGTGTCTAGTTCATTTGATTACATTATCATTTGTTTCAGATTTTTATATGTTTTATGGGTATATCATAGGGATCCCTAGTTATGTATCTTTGAATTCTAATTTTATGTGTGTTTAGGGTGATACCAGTAAGATCTAGACTATGCCAAGGTTTAATGTTATCGATAGTGTCCTAGTGTATCTTTCAAGTATATTTTAAGTATGACACCCTTTGGATTTTTTTATTTTATCTTCTTGGGTCTTGCTCAGTCTGCTTGTTCACACAAATAGTTATCTAATTAAAATTTGAGGTCACTATATATAAAAAATCCTTATGATCATTTTTGAGGACTAATGATCATTAAAAGACAAACGACAAAGATAAAATAGAAATCTAGGTGACTGGTTTTATGATTTAGCATGAATAAATCTGATTGCACACATCAATTTCATTCATACCAAAGAAGGGCCTAGGTAATATTACATTTAGACTTGTATTTACATGATATATCACACACACATCAATAGGATAACTATATAATGTTTGAGCCATCTTCAGAGTATTGGAATATAGGCAATACTTAACTACTCAATGGGGAGTGATTGAGGTCAAACCAATTCATCCTTTTTAACCCATTGTAAGTTCATCTTAGTGTTTAAAGTGAAACTAGTGTTTTGAAGTTTTTGATATCATTTTCATGATCTAAGAAATCATAGAGCTAATACGAAAAAATCAAATATTGTAACACAAGTAGTGAGTAATATAAATTATAAAGTTAGCTAAGTGTAATCTCTTCCCTCTTTTCTTTTCAATCCTTAAAACATTAAATGAAATATCAATTTGTCTTTTACATTCATATTTATATGGTTAATTCCCTATTTTTCATAATCTAAATTTCAATAGTTTTATCTTATTGATATCACATTAATCATAAAATAGTTAAAATTATATTATGATTTTTTCCTACTAGATCGACCTGGATTGATCTGGTTTTGTATGCCTCCCTTTATTTCTTACAAACTTGATCCTAATTTATTTATTCTATTTATTGCATGTTATGCTCCCTACTAAATTGGTCATGGTTGATTTAGTTACTTTCCTATTTTTACAAGATCAACATCGTAGACCTCGTACCATGTTACTCCCTATTCATTATACATAATAAATATGGATCGATTCCATAGACATGTTTTCTATGTCACTTTTATGAATATGAATGGTATTTATAGGGTTCATAAATATCATTTTTAATGTAACACAAACACTCATATGTTATGTTTGCGCATTAAAATGTGTGCTCTAAGTATATAAGAGGAATTAGGAGATAAGAACTTATTTTTGTAGAGATATAGTCTTTATCAAAGTATTTGAAGCTTAATAAGGAAGTTAAACCAAGGATGTACCCCTTAGTTATGGATTCCCAAGTTATTTATACTTAATTCTTCATCCTTGCCATTTCATACCTTCACCAAAAACATCTCTTGAAAATTTCCACATGATCCAAGTGGGAGATTGATGTGTTGACAAGTCAAATCAAGGTAAGTATCCCTATCCCTAATCTTTTTCTTTCATTTTATGTAGTAGATAATTATATTATACATATTTTAAGATTAGTATGTTTTTGTCACTTCTCCCTTTGCCTAGATTATTTGAATGTTTATACTAGTGTATGTTTTATAGGCCTTTAGATATAACCATAGTTAAATTCCTTTATCCATGTTTAAGTTAGTTTTAACCACCTTTGCATGGAATTATAATCCCTTACATCTGTTTTGAATTTTATATATTGTTAGCTTAACTTATTATCTTATTAGATATAGGTTTCCCTTATTCATAATTTACGTGAATACAATTTCTTTATTATATACTTAATACCCTTATTATAAATAACCCTTTCTTATATCCCTGTCCAACTTTACAGCATAACATTAGGATAGTCTTTAATATTTTTCCATCATATATTCTGGTGAACCCAACATGAACCTTGTCCCACTACTTGTAGGATCATTTTCACACTTTCTATTCTTTCCCTAGCTTCTTAGTTTCTCCATCATTATCTAAATGATGTCTCAAGGTTTTTCTAGAGAGCCTTAACCCATTCAAATTCTATACAATCTTCTCTTTTATCTCTCATATGTCCACCATTGAATGCAAATCCTTATGGTGCAATTTTCCTTACTACCAATCTCAGTCTATCTAATGTAACATGTTTTCAACATATTTCAATAGTGATCTTGAAAAAACTTGACCAAAATATTAAATATATTGATTCAAATGTCATTTATACTCTAAATAAAGATTGAAGCCTTCAAAACCTTAGCAATTATACATTTTTGTTTAATCTAGTTTTAGTTGAAGTGAATCAAATTAATAAATCTAGACTATTAGAATTTGAACATTGATATATATTGATATGATAATAAAATATAGGATGCTATAGAATTTTATAGAATTTAGAATTTTATAAAAATGGTAAAAGAGCCTACAAATATGCAAACCTTCCTAATAAAAAAATTTATGCTAATTATGTAGGATGACTTTGACTAAAACTAATTCAGCATGACCTGTGTATTATATCATGATTGAATACATAACTTTAAAGTTTTATTAGACAATTATGCATAAGGATGATAAGAATGTAGTGTGGCCTTGTCTGTTGACTACAAATGTGTCTTAGTCAACTATATGCCTAATTTTTTGATCTGATTTATATGATTGCAAGGGTTGACTAATAAAATATGTGTGTTGATATATTATGAAAAATACCTATAAAATATAAACCGTTATTCCTTCACAATAAATAAGATAAACATTAAATTAAAATGAGGCAATGGGTAAGGGGAATAGCCAAACTATGCTTTAAAACCTCACATAATCTAGGTGCTACCTACATAACCCAAATGGGCCTCAGGACGATGTAGTTTTCCCTATTAGGGTGATTGTGTGATATGTGAATGTGAAACTATATTATTAAAGCTATAATATTGATTGAATTGTTTGATAATAGATGCCCTTGACCTAAAATAAAATATATTCAGACTTGAACTAGATTATTAAAATGTTATAGAATTGAAATTGGAAGAAATAGTGTTATTTTGTTTAGTGTGCAGTAGAATTTATAAATGATTTAAAGACATATTTGGAAAAACATTGATGTGATTATATATATGAATTTTTAGAATAATTTTTCTAGCCAAATTTACAAAATACACAACAGAACATCTATGAAATGTCCCGATTTGAAAATTTGATGGATAGAATGTGGGAGACAAGGTCACTCTAGTGGACAAGGTTACATTGCAACCCTATCCATACTGGTGTGGATTTTTTCCAAAAGACTGAATACTATTTAAACATGTTTGACAATAGTATGTAAGATAAATAGGGATGAATGTGACTAAAATAAGGATATATGTATGATATTTGTAGTGTTTATGAGATAGTGAAGGGTCTCTTATTAATTATGAGTTTGTGAAATGGAAAATAGGCCAACCAAGGTAAAGATGTAAACAATAAGCACTGTCAATCACTTTAATGATTAAATTTATGTGTCTAAATTTTCTCCCACTTTATCTAGTAATCCAATAATATGAAATTACAAGAGTAAATTAGATGAGAACCTGAGTGTATATACACACTTTATCTTTGGATGTGAAGATTGATCTTGCAATATGCCTTAATTCCAAACTTGAAATAATGTCGTTGAAAGTAGTTATTGTCCATATTTTAAATTTTAAAATCTGAAACTTAAATTTTGGATTTTGAAAAGAGAGCCCCTGAAAGAGTATTCAATCTAATTGCCCTGTAGCTTGAAAGTGGAGAAGTGCTTGCCCCCTTGTTGAAATATTTGGAGAAATATCAAACTTTTGTAAAATTAAGAGTGATCAAGTCTCAAATTGAAAACCTTTTAATGATTTTGAGTTGGAAATATTATATGATCTAGCTCTCATTTGACTATATAGAGTACTCTGTAAATAGAAGCACTTTAAATTTTGAATGTATTGCATCATAATATTTGAATATAACATTGAATTTATATATGAAATATGTATTAGATTGATATATCATTGAATCACATAAGCAAAATGTGCATGATATGTATCATGGCACCAAATTAAGAGTAGATATTAGGAATAATGCATGATATGAATCATGGAACCATAATAATAAATAATAAAAATACAGGTAATGTCATAACATATCACACAATTTTCATATAATATCACACATAATTTCCAAAGGCCACATATAAGGGACATGTGAATGTTGCATAAACACCCAAGGCCAAGAGTCACACACAAATAACATAATGGTGCCATTAAAGCAAGAATTTGAACATACAAAGCCAAAGACCACACATAATAAGCAAACAAGCTCTATCTTATCATGTACTAAAGTGAGAAATAAACATAGAACCAATGAATCTAGTCTATGTAAACCATATGTATTTATGTAATTGCTATCGAATGTCATTTTCATATAACATATGTATAGTATGAGTGAATAAGAAAAAAAAATATATGTAGCTCAACGTGGTAAAAGGTTGTGGATAAATAAAACCTGTAAAAATTTTCATGGAGAACACCAACTTAGCAAGGTTTTTGGTTAATAAGGGAAGCTCAACATTGAAATCATGTACAATAATTTCCTATATCATGCTCATATACCTCATGAAAATCAATATGTATTTTTAAAATTGAAATATGTTATCTATCTAACATAGAATAAATAATGTATGGAAAGAAATAAGCTAGCAATAATTGAAAATGCTTCTTAGGTCCTAATTTTAAATTTTCAAAATATTTTTATTTTTTTGAATATTTTCATATTTCTAAAAAATTTCCATATTTGATTTTCTTTTAATTTTTTGTAATATTGGAATTGAAAAATTCTTAAGAAATAAGGCTTCAAAAAAAGAGGAAGAGGGAGGGATTAGAACAACCCTTAACAAGGTGCAAAAACATAGGGTGGCGAGGAATAAGGCAAGTAATGTGCACCTAATATATGTGTAAAATGAGTCATAATAGTTTACCTTGAATGATTAAGATAGATAAGAATGTACATGCTCCTCATAGGTAAGAAAGAGATATGATCATGTGAGTGCAATGAAATCTATCTCATGATAAGTATAAATTAGTGAGCAAGAGTAAGGATTGAAAATGTTCATAAGATAATTGTTTTAGATTTTTCAAATTGGTTTGAAAATCAAGAGTGAAAGTTATTCAAAGTGAAAAATAAAGCCAAGGTCTTAGCTGAATTATTGTATAAGGGATAAAAGAATTAGCAAGAAAGTAAAAGCAAAGATATATGTACAAAGGGAAGTACATAAATGACTAATCAAGAGACTCATCCCAATTGGTGGATTGGGAGGAAGTAGAAGACTTTGTCCAACTAAGGATCTCATCAAGAGGATGTGCATATATATACCCAACTACATTTTATGAAAGAGGGGCATATTCTAAATAAGAAGTTCCAACTTTAGATGCCTTGGAATTTGAATTATGATCATATGTTGTAATATAATCCTTTAAATCATAGCTCATATACCCATGTAAACCTATATCCTCATGTGAAATTGGAGAAGATGTGACAACCTGATCCTATGGAAAATCTTTGTAAATAAATTTTAGTGCCTTAGGAGATGAAGACTTATTTATATGTACCACTTTATACTTAAGAGAACATACCATGATTTTTAAAATTAATTAAATATGCTCATGTGTAACTATATCATGCTCATCAATAGATGGACAAATTGATTCTTCAATATGCTCATGCTCATGAGTAAATGGAGAAACCTATTTTTTAATATGATAATGCTCATTAATATATGAATAAATTTTAATGTGCTTTAGAATATGTATATCATGTTCCTAAATAGTTATGTAAACTATTTCATTACCATGTTGCTCAATGATTGTGTCATGAAGTTGTTCTAGAGTAGAAGTAAACACCATTGGTTCCAAAGGATATTCATATTGGATTCTTGTAATTTTATTCACTTGATTATCATGAATATATTTTATATATTTATGTGATATAAAAGGTATCGTCATCATCAAAATTTTCACTATCATAAAATGTGATCATAGGATGTGATGTTTGTTTAATTATAATTATACCAATGATGCTATCAAGTGGGTGTCCATATGTAGAAGGAGGATAATGAGAAATATATGCATAGTTTACTTCAGAATTATCCTTGGTATTTTATTCATGATTTATAAAAGGATATTTGTAAATTTTGAGCTTTGCATTGTCATTGGTTTATGGCTTAACATCTTTATTAGGTGTACCAATATCAATAATGATCTCATTAATAAGATCCTAAATTTTTTTATTGATCTTGAAACATCGAAACAATATAAGTAATCTTTGAAACAATACATTAGGAGTTAAAGGTAACCTTGAAAATTGCCTCCTTGGTGGAGCTTGTAATTGAAGCTTTTGCGTTGGTTGTGAGATAACATTAACTATAATATTAGCTTCATTATTGATTTCATTTGGTTTGATCTTATAATTTTTCTTAATTTTAAATTTTGCATTTGAATTAGAAGGGGAATTTGAAGTATACTTACCCTTGTTTAAAGTAAGCAACTTGATTTCACGTTTTTTGATTGTATGGCATAGTTCATTGAAAGATTTGAACTTATCGAACATAATTGATTCTTGAAGTGAAGATAATAAACTCTGAGTAAATATATCTTGGATCTAATTATTATCCATTTGATTTGTCATTTTTTCTAGCATAGTCTTGTATCTTAGTACATATTCACTTATTATTTAATTAGACTTTGTTTGAGCTTTGCAATGTGAGCATATGATAACTATTCACCAATGTTGATGTAAAAATGCGTTAAAAACTAATTTTACAAGGGGTTTAAATCCTTTATTGATTGAAGAGGAAGATCATAAAACCATATAAGATCATATTTTTTAAGACTTATTAGAAATATATTTGTTAACAATTTTTCATTATCTGCATGGTTTACACAAGTTGCATGGAATGCATGAAAATTTTGTTCAAGATCACCTTTACCTTCATATAAATGGATCTTAAGAGATATAAACCCAATTGGTAATGGATAAGATGCAATTTTGGGTGTCAAAGGGTTATTCAATTAAGGAACATGATTCCATAGAGGGGCTAGCATGGGAGATGGTTTGCTCAATGTTAGCTACCTTAGCTTGTAAGACAAGAAGTTCATGCTCGAGAGGAGAATTTGAAGAGGTAATTAGAGGATTTTAAGTAGCATGATTAGGTATAAGCATATATATATTTTGTATTCCAATTTATATTTCCAAACCAAATGATGATGTTATAGTTGTAGACATAGGAATGGATGCAATGGTAAAAGTAGAAACATTGGAAGGAATTTCTTGGGCACCTTTTTTTAATTTGTCTCTAGAAACATATAAGAATGAGTCAACCTTTTTTTTATGTTCATGAAGATATTTCATAATTTTGTCCTCATCATTTGGACCAAATTTTCCTAAGTATTGAATTCTAAAATGATAACCATGATGCACCCTTCAAGAGGGTGTAAAATATGCATTGGAGAATCTCATGAAGTGATAGAATTTTAAAAATGCATAACATATGCTTCCTCTTGTTCCCGATTAATTTAAAATTTGAATAAAACTATAGGAAAATAATAATGACATCATATATCAATACAATCATTTTTAGTAGGGAGAGCTTGAGATTAAACATTATTTAGTGTAGCTTCTTTATTAATTTGACATTGAATCCACATAAAAACATAATGAAGATCATATTGGGAATACTTACAAGATTCAATGATGAATTTCATAATCTTATGTATCTTATGAATGAAATATTCAATCATTGATCCCATTATGAATAAAATTCAATGTGAATAAAATAATGCTAATTACTATGAATACAATACAAGTAAAAATCAAGGTGTAAGAGTGATATAGGAAACCATTTAAATGATTGAGTGGGATCTCAAATATACTTACACATTTATTTATTAGTGTTGGCCCAAATTTTTAAAGCACTAACTACATAGGAAAAACTACCATTGTATCCCACTAACCCCATTTTTTATAGTATGATGAGATTAATTTCCCTAAGTGGTACACTCCTCTAAGGTGCACAACAAATTAAATGGCTAAAAAAGTCTTCTTATGTTATAAACAAGGGATACTATGCATTTATAATATATCATGAGGTACATAGAAACTAAATTTTATGTATAATGTTATACAATATCTATGGGTATTGGGATAAACCCATCATGCCATGATGCTTGTAAATGGAACATCATGTATTCCTTCACGACAGTCACTAAGTATTTTTAAAATTGTTAGAACAAAGTTTCTAAAGAAATAACAAGTAAATGAAAATAAATAAAAATAAAAGTAAAAGATTTTTGTGTATAGATATCAAAAAAATTCAACCCAAGATCGAAGGAAAAATCTTATATGTCATATTTATCCAAGATGACAAGGCAAACTTCTTCAGTATTGGAATAAATCCACGATCAAAAAAATTGAATCATTTTGTGTCAAATTTTATCTAAAATTTAATGTTGTTTTCTTTCAATGTTAGGAGTTTATAGAATTATTTATGAAATATTGAGACAAAAATCAAGCAAACAAAAAGCTATGTTCTAAAAACAACATATTCACCATAATGTTTAATCTATTTTTAGTTGAAGTGAATCAAATCAATAGATCTAAACTATTAAAATTTGAATGTTGATATATATATATATATATATATATATATATATATATATATGATAATGAAATACAATATGTTACATCATTTTATAGAATTTATAATTTTCTAAAAATAGTAAAAGGGCCTATAGATATGTAAACCTCCCTAATATAGACTTTATACTAACTATGACTGAAATATATTTGACAGTACTAGTGTACTAAGTTGTGACTAAATGCATGAATTTAAAATGTGATTATAAAAGTTCATAGAAGGATAAAATGAATGCATTTGGCCTTATCTACTGAATGCAATAGTGTCTTGGTTAATTATATCCTTGATTTTATGATTTAGGTTTGTGCAACTGTCTATGAGGGTTGATTGATTAAAGATAGTGTGTCAATATGCCACATAAAAGACCTAAAAAATACAAAACCTTGTTCTTACACAATAAATGAGATAAATATAAAACTAAAAGATAGGCAATGGTTAAGGGGAATAACTTATCTATCTCATAAAACTTGTGTAATCTAAGTGTTGTCTACATAGCCCAAATGGGTATCAGGTTGATGTAGTTCTCCTACAAAGAGTGATTGTGTGATATGTGATTGTGCAACTATATGATTGATGTTATAAGATTGATTGAAATGATTTATAATGGATGGACCTGACCTAAAATCATATATATTTAGAATTAACCTATGACTGTTATAAGGCTCTAGAATTGAAATTAGAAGAAATGGTACTCTTTGGCTCTGTGTGCAATAGAATTGTCAAGTGATTGCTAGATGTATTTGGAGAAGTTTTGATGTGCTTAGATAGAGGAATATTTGGAATAATTTGGATAATAAAATTTATAAAATGCATGAGAGATCCATTTTTAAATGTTTGTATTTGAAAAAATGATTGTTAGAGTGTGGGGAGAAAGGTCACACTAGTGGACAAAGCCATAGTGTGGCCTTGTCCATCCTAACACATACTTGTCCCAAAAGACTAGATACTATTAGAATATGTTTGATATGAGTATGCATGATAAATAGGGATGAATGTGACTAAAATACGTATGTTTGTATGATATTTTTAGTGTTTATAAGATAGTGAAAGACCTCTTATAAAATTTAAATTTGTGAAATGAAAAATAGACTGAGTAGGGTAAAGATGTCAAGAATAAGCATTCTCAAGAAATTTAATGATTGAATTTATGTGTCTACATTTTATGCCACTTAATTATAATGATGCAATAAATTGAGATTACTAGAGTAAATTAGATACAAATCTAAGTGTGTATACACACTTTGTATTTAGATGTGAAGCTTGATCATGCAAGATGTCTTAACATAAAACCTATAATAATACCACGTAAAGTAAATATTTTCCATATTTGAAAGTTAAAAATCTGAAACTTGAAATTTGAATTTTGAGAAGGGAGTAAAGAAAGTATACACATGAAATAGTATGCAATCTAATTGCCACATAACTTGAAATTAGATAAGTACTTTTCACCTTCCTGAGGCATTTGGAGAAATGTTGAATCTGTGTGGAATTGAGAATGATCAAGCCTCAATTTGAAAACCTTTGAATGCTCTTGAGTTGAAAATATTATATGCTCCAACTCTCATTTGACTATACATAGTACTTTGTAAATTGAAGGAGTGGAACCACCAACTGTGGCTCACTACGTAGATAATTTTCAACTATATATTTAAAGTGGCACTAGACTCTAACATGGCCCACTTGCAACATGAAGATGAATCACACTATTGTAGAAGGAATTAAACTCTATTTGAAACTTTTCAACTTTGAAATTTTAAAACTTGAGAAATTTTGAAATTGACATATAGTAACTTGAACATGAATGAATATCATGCCCTTTGAATTGTACTAAATTGATATTTAATTCCATTTGAATTTTTCAACTATTGAAACATGTAATTGTATGAAATTTGTCACTTTTTAATTCTATAAATGAGTACATATGTATATAGCATGTCCCTATAATTTTAAATTTCTAAATCGTACTATAATTTTTGAAACTGTATAGTTCCAATGATCTGAAATTTTCTCATAAAGTCTTTAATTTTCAATACAAGCCCATTGTGATGCCCCCTTTTAAATAAGGGTCATAACCTACAAGTTACTTATCTCAAAAGAAGAGTTATACAATATGTGAAAGATGTGATCATCTAGGAGCACTTAAAATTCTGAATGTATTGCATCATAATATTTGAATATAACATTGAATTTGTATATGAAATATGTAATAGATTGATATATCTTTGAAACACATAATTAATATGTACATGATATGTATCATGGCACTAAAATAAGAGTATAGAATAGGAAAAATTCATAATATGAATCATGACACCATGGTAATAAGCAATAAACATACAATTAATGTCATGTAATTTGCATATAATGTCACACATAAGGCCCAAAGGGTACATATAAGGGACATGTGAATGTCTCATAAACACACAAGGCCAAGATATAAGTTATATTATCTTATGTCTTGAATATCCTGATCATCTTATCCTGGTCCTATTATTATCCATCTCATTGTCATCCCACCTTGTCTTATGGCCTCAATCTCCTTATTATCATGTCTTCTATCTCAATTGTCTTGACCTATGTCCTAAATATCCAGATCATCCTATTTAATGTCTAATCCATTCTATCATTTTGTCATCTTTCCTTATCTTAAAATCCCGGTAATCTTCTCTTATGTCTTCTACATCCTTATCCTAATCAAAGTCCCTAGTCTACTTCAAGTCCATACCTTGTCCAGGTTCCTCTCCTTAATTTGAATTCACATCACACCATTATAACTAACTTAGTCTAATGCATCCCCTAATCCATCATCCTATCAACTCTCATCAGACCCATTAGAAAATCCAATATGACATTGCATCTTTATGTAGATACTTGTGTGTGTTTGTATGATTTATGTTGTTTGACATGTTTGTATGTTTATACATGAGTTTCTTATGTTTCATCTATTTGTCTACGTTTATTTTTCATCTTGCATCATATATCTTTTTCTTTATTATTAAATGAATAAGGATGCTATTATGACACCAAAAAAGATATAATAATGCTTTTAGGTGCCCTCGATGATGTAGAGTTCATTATTTCCCCATGAACTTTGGCACAATTTCCCCTTAGTCATATTTATATCATGGGGCATAATTCTAAATGATATATTTAATGGATTACTTAGACTATGATGAGATTTACTACAGTAATGATGGCTTGATCATATACACACTTATCATTTATCCTATCGTCTATCACTTGCCTACTCATCCAATCATATCAATCCTATCATCACATTAATCATTCCAATCCACTCATCTAATATCCAGTAATTCCTTTGAGTCCTTTTATCATCACGTCCATATCCTCTATTCAAACATATATCATCTCTCTAGTCATCAACATCTAACATATCATGTCTCATGTAGTTCTCTATCTTCATGTCTAACATCTAAGTCACATCATATATATAATAACTAGCATGTCTAACATCCATCATCATCCCTCTAGTCTATATAGTCATCTATCATCTATTCATAACTACATCGAAGGTCTTTTCAGACTATGTAGGTACTGTTCAATCACATGGTGTGCCTAAGGTTAGCTCACCCACTCTCTCCTCTTTCTCCATCATTTTTCATCACATCTATCTTGTATTTCATCATCCTCAAGTCCTACATCCATTAAATATTTGAGCTATAATATCAATCGTTAATTGATAAATCTATTGATCTAACACCATCTCCATAATCATCACCTTAATCTTTTCATCAATTGCCTATACCTATTGATTAGGCTTGATAAGTCATAACATTCGTATTTTCTTCATCCATCCTACATCATCATTTATTGGTTAATTCATCATTTATAGTTTATGAATCCTCCCTCAATTGGGGCATGACCATGACCATAACTTTATCTCTCACTCCCTTGCATGTGTTTTATAAGGGGCATCATCATTATTAATCACAATATGATTTATTAGTTTGATACATCACACAAACCAATTATTTTGGTCACTTGATCATATAATTTCTTCTCTCCTATCCTATTCATTATATTTCATGACTTTATCTTTGAGCTACATTCATCATTAATCTTTTCAAATCATTGTTTATCCTAGCCTACAACTCTACCTTGCATGTGTCCTTACCTTGGATATGTTAAAAACTTGTGTTATTTTGTATTATCATCATCATGTTGTGGTTAATTCCCCCTTAGGATGTGTTGATAACCATGACATAATCATTTCCACTCCCTGTGCATATTTCTTCTCCAGGGGCATCTTTAATTTGTAGCTCCCTGCTTAAGTCAAGTCCATATTCTTCATCTTCTATCTTGTATCTCACAGCCCATCCCCTTGTCTATTCATCACATCCCAACCTTCATTTCCTATTTCGAGTGGCCTTCCATCTCATTCTTCCCTACATGTCCCAGTGAGGGGGCATCACATCTACTAACATTCATCTATGAAATAGTTTTTATTTGAAACACCATAACCTCTGTTACTTCATCCACTCACAATGTTCTTTCAAAGAAGGGGAAAATGTATACACATAAATTCACTGACTTCTTTTTTTGTTACTAATATTACTATTAGTCAACACTAATTCTGCTTATCTCATTTATCTCTTTTAATTCTATCTTAAGATCACCCCATTTAGTCATTTATCTAACATGTCTCTTGTTCATCCTTCATCCATTAACCTTATTCCTACCCCACTTCTTCATTAATCCACCTAACTCCCTATTATCCACTAACTAATCCCACTTGTCCATTATTTGGGAATTTAAAATTCTCATGACCCACCTACCCACCTACCCTAGCCTATTCCTAGGCTCTCCTACATCTGTAGTTCCTAATCACCTATCTAATGACCCATACTAATCCCCTAACTAGTCCTACTTAGCCCCTAAATACATTATATAATTTTCCAACTCTATAATCTTCTCTAACTTAGCCCTTCTTCTCTACAAGCCTCTATTCTATAAGCTTCCAATGAATTTTTAATTCCTTTTTAATCCTCCATTTCTCTTCTATATAAACAAACCAATCCTCCATTAAAACTAACTATAAACCAATAGAGGAAGCCATACAATATCTATGAAAAATCCATGAATCCACTTAATCCTTGAATCCATAGTCATAATCATTGATCATACCATCACCATGTCAAAATTTTGAGTCTAATTATAATCAGCAATCCAACAATTCAATTTGAATATCTTGGAATGAGGGTAGAAGAAGCAAGGAATTGGTAAGAGTTGTCTAGTTGATTCTAATTTGCTTCCATAATCTATCCTATTGAGTGTAATGTGCATTTTCGATAAAATTCCTTTGTTTTGGTAGTTTTTATTCATTTTCTCAAAATTACACCCACACAATTGGATTAGCTATCTTTGAGAAAGTTGGAACAAATTTGTTGTAATAGCCTACTATTCCCATGAAATTCTTTACCTCATTCACATTCTTAGGCCCAACCATTCCATTATGGATCTCATATTCATTGGATCCACTGAAATTCCATCCATAGAGATAATATGTCCCAGATATTACACTTTATTTTGGAAAAATACACAATTGGACAACTTATCATATAACTTGTGCTTCTAAAAACACTGTAAAACTAGTTCTAGATGCTAAAGATGTTCTTCCTCATCCTTAGAATATATGAGAATTTCATCTAGAAAAACCAACACAAAATAGTCTAGATAACCTCTAAACACACTATTCATGAGATTCATAAATGCCATCAAAGTATTTGTTAACCCAAAAGGTAACACTGTGAACTCATAATGCCCATATCAAGTTTTAAATGATATTTTTAGAATATCCTCATCTCAGATTCTCAGTTGATCATACCCTGCTCTATGATCAATCTTTGAAATAATGGTTGCCCCACACATATGATCAAAGAGATGATCAATGTGAGGTATCAAATATCTATTTTTGATTGTCGCCTTGTTTAACATCCTATAATCAATACACAGGTGAAGAGTACCATCATTATTCTTGGTGAAAACCATTGGTGTACCCCATGGTGACACTCTTAGTCAAATCAACCCTTTCAATAACAAATCATAAAGTTGAGCCTTTAACTCAACCAATTATGTAGTTGTCATCATATATGGTGCCTTGGATTGTGGTTCTAATCTAGGTATGATGTCAATTGAGAAATCAAACTCACATTTAGGTGGTAAACTAAGTAATTCCTCTTGAAACACATCATGAAAGTTCTTCAAAAAATGGTAATCCTTGATGGATGGTTTCATAGATTCATTCATCTCATTTATATTAAAAATAAATGCTTTGCATCCCTTCCTCTGAGCCTTCTGAAGTTGAATTGTAGAAACTTGACTAAGATTCAACTCTCTTTTCTCACCTTGAAGTTGTGTCTAATTTCCAAAATCATCTTGACACTCAACCCTCTTTAGATAGCAATCAACTTAACTTGGTGCTATGAAATCTAATTGACTCCTAAGATCATATCATATGACCTTAATGGTGTAGCATATAAATCCATTACTATAGTGAATTCAGGCAACCTAATCTTAGCTACCACTACACACTTGTTAACCTTGACCTTTTGAGTCATTCCCATACTATACCGACCATGTAATTTCCCTAACTCTATCTTTTATAGACAACTTACTAAGCATTCTAGGAGTAATAAAACATTTTATATCCCTCATGTCAATCAAAATAGAAACTAGATGATCAAAAAAAATACTTGATAGTTCAATGGGTAAAGCTTAGAATTCATCTTGAAAATTATCAATAGTTGCATGAATTTGTTGTTAAAATTTTCCTTGTTGAGAAGCTGAACCATTATTATTTGACTTGTCCTAAGTACACTCTCAAGTGTAATGGTCACCTCCATAAATGATTGGTTGGAATATAAAAATCAAGAAGATAAGAAATAAAGGAGGAGCCATACTAAGTATAATTTAGCATAAATAAGGCCTACATGATTCAAATAGGCCTTGGCATCCAAGAATAAATGTCTTGAACAAAAGATGCTATGAAGAACCTAAATTCTATATCAGTTATAAATTTCAAGGAAAGTTTTTATTTGTTCCTCGGTAGTATGATGTAGGAGCATCACTACCCAATGTAAATAGTGATATAGTTAAAATTTTTGAGTATTTTTTAAGTTATTATAGTCATAATAAGTCTTTATTAATCATTTTGAGGTGGTAGGAACTTGTGAAATTTGAATTTGGGTTGCATTGGCATTTTCCTGTCAAAACCCTTAATTTGAATTTTCAAATGTTTTTGTGAAGTTTGGGATATCCATCTTATTTCAAGAGGTCTCAAAATTGTAAGTTGTGTGGTTAGGTTTTAATAAGGGGTAAATAGTTATAAATCGCCACATGAATCACATAATGAGTCATCTTGGTGAGTAAGAAAATAGTTAGGCAGTTTACAACGTCCATAAGGGAGTTAGAATTAGTTAGGTTGGTTATATGACAATAAAAATAACTTATAAAGAATGTTGTAGGAAGAGTCAAAATTTTAGAATGGGTTGGATTCAAAAATATGAATTTAAAGAACCCAAAATAAGTGAATAAAGACAAATTTTGATCATTTACAAATAAAAGTAGTATGATAGACTTTGTATTTCTTATATGAAAATAGTGTGTGTGACTTTGAATGAATTATTAGTAAAGAAAGATGAAATAACAATGAGTTCCTAATGAACTTTGTGTTTTTGTAAGTTGAGTGTGATTTAAGATAGTGTTATAAGAATCTACTAAGGTAGGTTTAAAATCTTAAAGAAGGTTCACGTTGTAGACTGAGTTATACCTTGTTTACTATGTATACCAATGGAGAAAAAATGTCTTTTGAATGTTAAAATGAAAGGGGATTTTCAAGGTAGTGTTTATAGTGTTTGAGTTTAAATTGGTGAATCTTACTCATGCTTATTTTATTGGGTTGTGTGCTTCAATTATTTATATCCATTCATTCTATTATCTAGATTGAATACTCTTGTTGAGACTATGTTTACACAGACAATCCACTCATAAAACATTACAAGAAGGTTTAACTAAGGTATAAAAGGTATGTTAATGATTTTAAAATATATTTTAAAGATTTTTATTGATTAAAATCCTTTGGTAGATTTGGAAACATCTTTTTAAGATCAAAACCCTCAAGAGATCACTTGCAGACCCTGCAAGTTGTAACTGTGTACATAGAGAAACCAAAAACATGGAGAAAAAGAGGGATAAAAATATGTGTAAGGTGGTCATGATTGGTGAAGGTGTGTTATAAAAATATAGGTATAAAATAATATTTAGAGTTCTTCAAAGCTAAATTTAGAACATTAAAACTCAAAAGAATAGCTCTTGGGTCATACAGTCAACCTGCAACATCGTATTAGGGTTTTATCATTCAAATTGAGTTTTTAGGAGTTTTGACAATGAAAAAACCTTAAAAATTTGTGAAAATAAGTGGGAACATGTGCTCAGAAATATTTTTAGAGTTTTAGATTGAATAAGTATGGTAAAATATGGGTTTTGAATGTTTGTGGGTAAAATAGAGCCAAATTGACCTAATAGGCCTAAATAGGGGCTTAAAAGTGTTGAGAAAGATGGTTTAAAGATTTAGTTAGAGAATGAAATTTTTTATTTTGATATTAATAGATATAGGGTATCTAAATATGGCCCTAGTTTTTCATTAAAGTACCATATTGGTTTGTACCATCAAGAAATGCCTTTAAAAGGCTACTAGAGAAGTCCTAAGACATAGTAAGGAGGATATATAGTAGGTGTTTGTTAGAGAGGTTTGTGGCTTGAGAGGGAGAATGTATAGGACCCATAGAGCATATTTTAAATGAATAGAACCTGAATAGACACTGTGGAAACTTAGAATAAGTATTGAATAAAGTTGTTACATGGTATGAAGACTAGTGTGGAAATAACATGAAAGGAAGAGATAATGAATGCATATAATGAAGTGTAGGGATGAATGTGGGTTGAGTCATTTGTGTGTAGGGATTAAAGGTAGACAGTAAGAAATTTTAAAGGTGATTTGAGCTTAATACCATTTAAGATAATGATATTGAATCTAGTAGGTAAATTGACAACATAGAATAGTTAGAAGATTGTGTGGCAAAGTTTATGTTTGTAGGTGTCAGAGTTATGAAAGGGAAAAGATATATATGACCTTTACATCATCGAGCTTCATGTTTTCCCACCAAGTTTTTGCTTCACCAACAACTTGATATGTTTCTTAGACTGCTTTGGTGACTTCAAAGTAATTTCAAATCTCAAAATATTTTTCCATCTTTATCAACCATGCTTCAGCTCCATCTCCCAAAATAGTTCCATCGAAATTGGGTGGATTTACCTATTTCATATCTTGTGCCAACTCTATATCTAATAAATCTCTCGCATCTTGTGTCACTTCCTCATGCCTCTACTCTTGAGGATTTTTCTACTCAGTAGGATGCTCTTTAGGTTCCTCCTGAACATTCTCCTTAACATGACCATGCACTTTATGTTCTAGGGCCATGATTATATCCATAGTTTATTACATGTTTGCATGGATTTTATCCAACTTCACAGCTTGCTCAGTGATGAACTGATTTGGGTCAACAGAAGGATTGGTATTTGAGGTACCCTCACCTCTAGGTCTAGCATGCACCATTCTTCTTCCTACTTAACATGAGAATAAGTTTGTGTTAGCAGACACATTAAGTCCTAGAGTTTGAGCCTCATCTCTAATACCAAAATATAATAACCCCACTAGGTTTTAGTAGAATAGGGTAATTTTTAATTAATTACACAAATTCAACTCGTAGATTTCACCATGATGAAACCTACAAAAGTGGTCTTTAACCAAATACATTATTTTTAGTTAACCTTATAAAGGTCTATAGCTAATCCATTTAGATAATGATCACCATAATGATAATATTAGGAATAGGTACAATGTTGAATATACAAATGAAGACTAAATTAATTCATAAAAGTATTTTTATGAATTCAGCCATAGTTGATACAATATTACATCTAATTGTTTTATTTTACATGTGAATTAAAAGTATAGTTTCAGCAATAATAAATGTCTCAATAATAATATACAATGATACAAAGCTCCATAGAGCATGAGTCTCAATGAACTCATAGTATCCAAAAGTAATCTCAAGTGTATTACTATTGTGGGGAGGGAGAGCATCATTTGTGTGCTTTTCCACACCAACCATAGACCAATGATCCCTTGTACTATTTCCCAAGTAGGTAATAACCCTCCATTCATGGATGGGTAGATAATGATGGTGCAGGAATCTAGAGTGAAAAATTAAAACTCATGTGTTGTAATATAACTAATACATGATGTATACCATAAATAAATTCATTCTAACATAATATCGTACAAATATGTAAACTATATCAAACACATGAAATGATAATGTTTAACTATAAACATTACTTTGACCAAAAATTTATTATAGTTATTGATCTTTCAGATCAGTCAATTTCATACACACCACTCAATTAGATTACATCTCATGTTAGTGCCACTAATTAAGTGAGTGGAATCTATCACACTGCTTATTTAGGGTCATTAATGTAAGACTTGGCCTATATATAATATATATAAAAACCAATAGAATCAAATAGAATATTCCTTATTAGCAGATATAAAACATACTAAACATGGAAATATCAGATACATAGATTTAGTCCATAAAATGTAATGCAATGAAACTTAAATCATCTAATTTATTACAGAATAATAAACAAATTTCATAAATAGTCCTCAATAGAATCATATCATCTAGGTAATAAACCTATCTAAACATCAAGTTAATGAATAATAAAATGTAACTCCAAATGTTATTTAATCCATCTAAATAATAGCATTCAAAAGCTTATTTACTTTATATCTAAACAACAAAAGTACATTGATAATCTATATCATCTAATAAAATGTTATATGACTTGTATTCCATTTTAATACCATATATTTACATGTTCCATTCAACCAAAAACACATAACAAAAGCACCCATAATTCTATGTCATACAAGTAATGGTCACAATTATTTAATAGATTATGTACATCTATATATGGTATACCCATTTCATTTTTGTAGCTCAACCGAAAAATCACATATATACCATATATTTATGTACACCTTAAAACACTCAATTTTACTTATTATAATCTATTCAATCAATAGTTTGAGTGTGCATGTTTGAATATGGTATACTCTAAGTAAACAAATATACTATCCATGATTTTAGAGTATCACGTATATTATATGTATACATTCAAACTTTATTATTTCATTACAATTTTAAGCAACTCAAACTGAAGTATTGTGTTTATATTCTTTAACATTATACTCAGTTTTTGTGTTTTTCATATCAATTGTATATAGTCATATACTTAAACATATCCATCTATATTATATAGTTCACATCAATTCTAATATAGATATTGTTAGCTATATCTATATATGAGTATAGTTGAATACAAATGAGTTATAATATTCTGCCCAAAACTTATGAGTGTCTCATATAAATATATATATCAAATCAAATACTCAAGCACATCAAATAATATAGTTTGAATTCATTATGTTAAGTTATATTTCTATAAGTACTTAGTCATGACCTGCTACAACCATGTTACTTCTATAAATATATCTTAACTAGATTGAGATTGCACTCAGGTTCCAACAGCTTATAAAAGAAACATCCCAACTTACAATCCTATATGTTTATAACAAAATAACTATCATCTATTGACTATTATTTCATTTATTCATCACATACAAATGAAACTCAATATTTAATCACAACGAATAACCATTCTAATTATCAATTCTTTAAAGGTTCAAAATTAATATAATACAATAATATATTTATATGTATAACCATTCTATGTATATTATATACATTAACATATTCATATCTTGTATTGTCAATATAGACCTGAAGATATAAGAATATGCCCATGTATATCTTTTATATTATGGTCTTTATATGCACATGTTTTAAACTAAATACAAAACTTGTTTAAACACTGCCAAAAAAATATAACCCTTTACATAGGTCGTGCCTTATGAGGGTTTCCTTATTAAGAATGAAAATCATCATTTAATAATCTGAACACTAAAATAGTGAAATAGAATGGCTAGTCTTAAGTTATTTAAATGGACATAGTTTTATCTTAAAAACCAGTCAATACAGTATAAAAAGATGATGAATTAATATAATTTTCTAAGACTAAGTTAAATCTTCATACCTAGTCGAGTCGTCATCTAGGTAAGAAAAATATACACAACTAACAAGTCAATAATCCCTTTTATGTAACTGAGGTTTTAATCTGACCCACATAAACACAAAATTTTCCTCCTAAAAACATAATTAAAACCCAAATTCTTAACCATGTATCAATCTCAACCTAGTATACAAATATGTCAAACCAAAGGTCCAATATCTTACATAGTATATGGAATGATAATCAAAGTATAGTTTTAATTATATTCTCTGTTAATTGAATGTATCTACCCTTATAGTTTTCCCTAGGGTTTAAAGTTTGACTCGAGACCAAACTCAGAATTTCATCTCAAACTCAGTATTTGAAGTTTGTTATAAATAACACATAATTTAAGAACATAAGATTGAAGTTAAAATTCAAGGTCGTTCACTTAGGGTTTCAGGGTTATATGCTCAATTTTGTTGATGGACAAGCCATCCATAGGGCTGAGAATTTAGCCCTTTTTTAAAAAATTCCATAATAATGAAAATAATAAACCATTAATAAAATATTTACCAATATCCATCCATTTATTATAACTATGAATTTAAATACAACACCAACCTAGTAAATGAAATTAACTATTCCAAAATATCCAATTGTTTCTTCTTCTAGCTCGAACCCCTTTTTTATTTTCTATCTATCATGTCATCTAAGCCTCTTTTCTCCTCCTTTTATTCTCTTCCATCTTACCACAACCCCCAATATTCCCATCGAATAATGACCAAGTCGATGCATGTAAAGAAACAACTAATAGAACTAACAGTCCTCCATAATTTTCTCATGCAAAAATCCTAAACTCTATGATTATTTGCATATTTTATTCTTAACTCAAGTCAACAACCTATTTAAAAACCCTAATATCAGACCTTCTCATAATTAAATAATATAATAGTTATAATCCCTTAAAATTTTTGCATGCATATTGACTTCATTTAATAACCATACAATCAACTTTTATAAAGTCATCAACATTATAATACTAATCAAAGATAATGATGTTACCAATAATATTGCTACCTTTAATATTGACTTAGCATAGAGTTATTACTAATGCCTTCAACTTCTAAAAATTCATTAAAACATTTGCATTTTTTTATAATAATACTAACAATGATTAAGCATAAAGACCCTGCCAATAATCATTAGATAAAACACAATCACTTTTAGCACAATGATTGTTTAACAATGAAATTGACTTATATGAAAGTCATTCAATTATTATTAAAAATAATAATAACCTTCTAATCATGACATTAATAATCTCCTTAATCACATGAATCAAGCAAAGCACTATCATACTACACTAAACTATATCTAAAAATAAAAATAAGTCATATTAAGACATACACAAATTCACTCATTTGATGTAGCAATAACATTATACAAGTCCATCTAAGTACAACAACCATAAGTGCAATCACACAACTAGATCTACATAAGCATCAAATAGAAATCAAGATCATAGCAGAAGTATATTTGCAATCAAAGACATACTAAATCTATCTAAAACAAACACTAAACTAAGCACATTAATCTATTTGTGGTGTGTGCATGGGTTTCTAGTTCTTTAATATGTCATCCCCCAACATCTCCATCTACACCACCCTCTTTGATGATGCCCTTCCTTCGTCACACTCTGTGGGATGGATTTTTCCTGCATCCACCTCAAAACAATGAAGGTAGTTAGCTTGAAACATATATAATCCATAATATACTATTGTAATAACTGGCAAACATGATCATCATGTACAAAATATAAAAGTACAGCTAACTCCATAGCTAATAAATCATGTAAATTAAGCAACATATATCTACCCATATTCAGCATATGAAATTAAGCTTAATCAAAATAATAATTATCCATATAATAACCATAAAAATACATGAATTGGTAGGTTTTTAGGTCTAGTGAGGAATCAGGATGTGATACTCTATCTATTCTTAACCAAAAGTGAGAATAGGTTTTATGGGTTTCATCACAATATTACCTAAATCTAAATGGTAAAATGTAATCATAGTGATGATGGATAGACTCACCAAATATGCCCACTTTTACCTTGTCACATCCATTCGTTGAAAGTATAGTATCAACATATTTCATGGTTATAGTTTAGAAACGACATGGGGCATTAAATATTATATTAACGTATTGTGATACTATATTTACTATTAATTTTTGGATTGATTTATTCTCATGTTTGGGTACTCAACTAGCTTGTAGCTTGTCATATCATCCCCAATATGATTGGAAAATTGAGGTGGTGAACAAGTGCTTGGAATTTTATCTCTATTGATTTGATTTAGATAAATAAGAGAGAATGGTTGTCACTCACAAAATGCTGGCATAACAATTTTTTCCATACATCATTCAAAATGTCTTCATTATTTGAACTATATGGATACTATCTACCATCCATCAATTAATTCTTTAAGTCCCAACCAAATGTTTGACTAATCAAAGAACACATTTAACACTAGTAGCAGTACTTTCTAGTCTTGCAGAGAACTTGGCAATGTCATGGAACTCAATTATCAAGCTAACCAACACTGTAGTGAAAGACATTATGAAGTTTGAGATTGGGTTTTTGTGTTATTACATCCATATAAGCAAATTTCCTTGAAATAATAGAATAATGATAATAACCTTTCAACTAATTATTATGGCCCTTCTCAAGTCTTGTAGAAGATGGGTAGTATAGTATACAAACTAGAATAACCTCAATTAGTGAAAAAAATCTAGTATTCCATGTTTCTTACTTGAATAAGGTGGTTGGACAGAAGACTTCCACCTATAAAGGGTTATTATAGTTTGATGGAAAGGGCAGAGTCATTTTACAACCTAAATAAATCCTTCATAGATGTACTAAGAAGTTAAGAATAAGGTTAATTACCGAGTATTTGAATGATTGAAAGAATTTGGATAGTGAAGATGTGACATGGGAGGATAAGCATTTGTACATAAATATTCAGATATTGTCAACATTGGTTGAATGGGAGGGGCATGCTACACCCTTAACATGTATCATTTTTTTGGATATGTGTGGCATACTTGTGGTTAGCATAACCTTTAAAAAAATTATATGATCATTTTTACAACTTCATATTTGTAGTAGGGTCAACCTATTATGTGTCCATATCATAATTAAGGTACATATAAGAGGTAGTGGTTAGTAATTGATCATCATATTTATAAAAAAATATATAAGTTTATGGAGATTTCCCCTCAAATATGACTCATCATTTATTTAAGTATTATTCTCTTATTTAAATCATATTATGATATATTATTGTGATTATACTTTATTGGTGAAGTGATTTCATTACAATTTGACATGTGATAGTGAATAATGATGGAAATTTGGCTAATGCATGTATTTATTGAGTCACTCACATAAATGATTACCTTCTAGCTCTCATCAATAATGATATGAGATCCAATATTTATTATCTACACAAAAGGATCATTTTATAGTTACGCAAGATTGATCATGCATTATGAAAGTTTTCAAGAAATTTTTACACCAAAGATGATGCATCGATATTAGAGATCACAAGCTTATCTTATAACATTTTTAGATTGGATACACTAAGGTTTACACAAAAAAATTCCAACGTAATTTTACATATGAATCTTCAATCTTGCAAGTTGTCATAGAGTTCATAAAGCCTCACATAATAAGAAATCTTGCAAAAATATTCATGTTACAAAGGTATTTACCTTTCACATATTCATGATAAACTTCATTACTTTGTGTTCACACAAAGGTTGTGCAAAACAACTCTCTTGCTTTACACTTGACCAAATGTTTATGTATAACTACTTATTACTAAAGTATGTTTTTCAATGATGAAATATTTCTTGTGAACCTAGATGCTCTGACATTATACAATTTGGGTAAGTGAATTTAACTATGAGATCCTAATCATGAACATTCCATGAGATCCTATAGAGATAATCTATGCTTAACAACTTCTAATGCACTCATCCAAGTCACATCCTCTACTTCTTAGCCTATCCAATTCATCGAATATTCTTGATACTCATTTCTTCATGTCTTCTTACTTACTCTAGAATAAATTACCCTTACAATTTCTTTTCTCACTTTCTTAAGCTTCTTATATCTCAAATATACCTCTCTATAATTTATGTTTGTGCTTTCATCACTATTTTTTATAACATGCTAAGGATACAAATATGCCACATTAAAAATTGGAAAAATATTTATCCCATCAAGAAACTCTATCTCTTATTTGTTGGATGCAAAATTTGTCAACACTTTGCATGGTCTAATCTTATTCCATTTCAACTTGTCATATGCCCCTTTAGATAACCTTTCCTTCATTAGGTGTGATAAGATCATGTCTCCCATTGGGAACTTTTGTTCTCTCCTTTTTCAATATGTGTGTTATTTGTATTACAAATTACTCCTTTCCAACTACTCTCTTACTTGATGATGTATGTCTTTCATATACTCAACAATATATTTATTTTCAAAATTCTTCCACTTACACCTTTAATGTCACACAATTCTATGATTCCTCTTAGAATATATCCATAAAAATATGAAATGGTGTCCTTCTAGTGCTTCTATTTAGTGAGTTTTTATAATCAAATTCAACTTATGCTAAGACCGATTCCCATAATTCTAGATTATCTCTAACCAAACATCGTAATAGGTTACCAATATTCCTATTGACTAACTCAGTTTGACCATTTGTTTAAGGATGATACTTTTAACTAAATTGTAGTTTGGTATTCATCTTATTCCACAAAGTTCTCCAAAATGTCCAACAAATTGTGAATCCTTATTAGATATTGTGCTTTGTAGTAATCCATACAACCTCGTAACTTCCCTGAAAAATAAATTATCAATGTGTGTAACATCATTAGTATTTTTAAATGCAATAAAACGAGGCATTTTTTAATAATATATCTAGAACCACAAAAATATAATCATGGCCTTTTTATGTTCTAGCCAATCTAAAAAAAAATTTGTGTTGATATTTTCACAGTTGTTGATATAACCCTACACTCTGACTTCTTCCTTTCACCAAATATAAAACCCTACATCATTTTACTTATTTCCTCACATCCATACCCCTATTAGGAAAAAATTAAATCTCACTCATTTTTGCAAAAAAAATTTTAGTGTCAAAATTACCATCTTGTCCTCTATTATGTTTCTTTCTAATCAAACTACTATGCATAGACCATTGGGTATACATAATCATTTTCAGTTGAAAAATAATCCTTCTTGTAGTACATAGACTAACCATGATGTTTTTCCACACTCAATATTTTCTCACATGATTTCCATGCATCACCAAAATCATCATCTTTTAC
The DNA here is from genome assembly GCA_037957365.1 of Torreya grandis. Classification (NCBI taxonomy): domain Eukaryota; kingdom Viridiplantae; phylum Streptophyta; class Pinopsida; order Cupressales; family Taxaceae; genus Torreya; species Torreya grandis. Next base: position 754,129 of record JARHVA010004604.1, read on the forward strand.
CTAAAGCTGCTCCATGGAATCAAATCCCATTACTTCCACTTGTTTTTCATTCAACAATAAAAACCTTCTACTTAATTCATATGTAACTATATTAGAATTTCTGCTTCTAGGCCTCAATACAAATAAATAAATTTTCATAAATTTAGCCCACTTCATATGTATTTAGCTCAACTTATCTTGAATATTAATGAATTGTAGTTTTTGATGGTATGTGTATAAAAAAAAATCTGTAGGTAATAATTAATGTCTCCACTTATTGGAATTTGCACAATGGCATAGACCAATTATAAACTAAATGTTTTATGTTTACATCATTTAGTTTCTCACTAAACTAATAAATGGGCTTACCTTTTGAACTCAATACACCTCCTACTATTGCACCACTAGCATCACAATCAACATGAAATACCTTATAGAAATTAGGTAAATCCAACACTATTTATTTAGTTACCTTCCTCTTCAAAATATAGAAGTTAAGATTTTATTTTTATGTGTAAAAAATATATTTCCTATCACCTCTCATTTCTTCTATGATAGGTACAAATATCCCACTAAAGTATTTGATGAACTTCCCATAAAAACTTTATAATCCATGGAAGCTACAAGATTCAAACATAGTTTTGGGTGATGGACACTCAATGATAACTCTCACTTTTTTGGATCCATATTTAATCCTTATTATGAAATTATAAAACCCATGTACATCAAATCGTCCTTTGTGAAGCTAGATTTCTTCAAATTAACAAATTACTTCTCTTATCATAGTTGCTACAATGCTTGTCTCATGTGCATCAAACATTCTTCATTTGTCCTAATGAAAATCAAAATATCATCAAATACATAAATAAAAACTTACCAAAAAAAAAATCATCACTTCATTCATGAGTCTCATTAATTCCATTGGTTCATTTATCAATCCAAATTGCATAACCAACCATTCATAAAACCCCTCTTGTATTTAGTTTACATTCTTCCATTAATCACCTTCTCTTATGTGAAATTCATGATATTCAAATTTCAAGTCAATATTCATCAAGTAATTTGTTCCACTCAAACAAATCATCCTTGTGTGGCAATGTAAATTTGTGTGTGATAATTATTTGATTGATGGCTCTAAAATCTATGCACATGCCATTCGACACCTTCCCTTAGTGTGAACATTGTTAAAACTATGTATGGGATCAAATTTATCTTATCACCACTTTATCTAGTATATATTATACTTATATCTACACCTCAATATCACTAGGTGTTGACCTATATTTTACCCTATTGGCAAACTATATCCTGGAATTAGATCTATACGATGAATTATACTTTATATAGGTATTAACCTATATGGTAGATCATTGGAAATGATATATTTAAAATTAATCACTCTTTCACTTTTCATGGAAATGTTTTATCTTATCCTACCTTCCCAACCTATGTGTCTTGGGAATGAAAGCATAGAATGGCTTCTCATTCTTCACCTTTTTCAATAATTTCTTTCTTGAAACATATAAAATAATTAGAATGTTATCCACTTATTCACTATTATCCTTTAAAATATTTAGAGTGCACATCCCTCACCACATTATATGTATCTTATCGCCCATCATATAGATCATTTCTATAAAATTGCCAAGGTCTTCATAGTAACACATGACATACATCCATGGGAATTATGTCACACATAACCTCACTCTTTATACACCAGTCTAAAAACTTATTACACGTCACTCAATCAATATAATTTTATGTTAATTTATCAATCAATACATCTTATATGGATTTGGGTGTGCAATCATATTCAAAACAATTTTTTATACCATCTCATTAGAAATAATATTATTAGTGTTATCACTATCAATTATAACTTTATAACACTTACGTCTAAATTTACAAATCATCCTAAAAAACTCTTCCTCTATGTTTATGTGTTCTCCTATTTATCAATTTTCAACAACACTCTTTTAATCATGAGAACTTTTATGTATTGTGGTTCCTTTGTGTGATTGGACGATGTAACAATTTCTTCATTTACTTGCACAATATGATCATTAGCCTCATTTATTTTGTTGCTATCATCATGTGCATATGGGTACTCAAATGATTTATGCCTTGTTTCACCACATCTAAATCATGTACCCATGAATCCTATACCTCTTTCTCATCCATAATATACTTTTTATTAACTAGGATATCATTTACCTCTTTCAAAAATATTTTTACTCAGATAAGTACTTGTATCTCCCTCCTATACAATAATGTCCTCTACCACTATTCAAATTTCCTCTTCTATGTGAGAACTTTCCTTTTCCTTTCATTGTGTCTATTTATCTTTGAGTCAAATTCTCTTTAGTATTCAACATGCATTGATAGGCTTCCTATACTAAATACAACCATATCATCCTAACTTCAAATTACATACAAATGTGTAGACCATTCACATACCTTGAGATTTTCTCCTCATCATCTTTAGATGAATCTCTATAATGGTGAGTTTGTAAAACTCTTATATGTAATTTTTTACACCCATTTATTTTGGTCCCAAGTTATATAATTTCTTAAACATACTCAATTGATAATCACAAGGCAAAAACCTCCTCTCAACTTTGTAACCATTCTATCTCAAAACTTAATCTTTTCCTTGCCTCTTCTAAGTCTTTCCATTTAAACATGATCCCAACAAAAGGATGCATGTCCATTCAATTTTGTGCACAAAAATCCACTCATTTTGGATCTTCCATTTACTCATAATCAAAATATTTCTCTGACTTAGTAATCCAATCAATATGTTCTTCAAGACACAAGCTACTAGCATATGTAGGAGTGTCCAACAATTACTTGCTACCCATTTTAGTAATAGCTCACAAGAATATATCTTTTGTCTCATCAACCAATTCTTCCACATTCATTTTGAGTGATTCTTCATATTCCTCATCATCACTTGTATATATAGAAACTCGTTTGCATTACACAATTTCCATAGCCTCCAACTAGGATGAAATTCCTCTCATCATCTCAAAAAAATCTATGACTCTTGGTATTATTCATGCTCTATGTGCCATTTATCTTCCTCATAAATCATGATAATTCAACCTGCACTTTCTACCTATCACTTTATTTTTGGAAGATTTATTCAATGTTTTCTATTTATTGGCAAAATATTTTATACAGGGTACAAAATGTAGGTTTTTTATCGACAGTGTAGGGACAAGAAGTCCCTCCTCTATTAGCAGGGGAGGATCCTTTTATTGAAACTTGAAAAATGCAAAAAATGGAATATTTCAAATTATATACATTCAAAAGTGTTATTGGAGGTTTATTTTTGAATGTAAAATGAATGTATATGAAATGATATTGAGTGAGAGGAATGTAAAATAAAGGAAAACATGATTGCAAATAAGGCATGTAAAAATTTAATAAACACATATTTTAATTATTTGAATAAGCTAGAAATCATACAGAACAATGAGAATTAAACTACAAACATGTTTTTATATAAATAAAGAAAAAATATTGAATGAATCAATAAACATAAGAAATAATGATGATTCAATAAGAACATTAAAGTACAAAGTCTTGTACATATTCTTGTATTAATCCTCAGTAAAAATGCATGACTTTTCTCTTTATTTTCTCTCCAAAAATTATTTATTTGTCAAAAATTCTTATTACAATAGGAACAAAACATATTTATAATAAAAGTGCATATAACTACCAATAACTCCCTATATCTGGAGGCAATATTTTTTTTCAACTTTATTTTTTCTATTTTAAAAAATAGAAACATAACTCTAAGTCATTACATTTTTATAGAAAAATGACAACAAAGAAAGAGAATTAGAGAGCAAAATATCTTAAGAAGCATGAGTGGAGAGAGAAGACTTGTCAGGTAGAGAGGATGTCTAATAAACCATATGTAGTCATATAAAAAGTCACTTCAATGCAATGAATGTCACTTGAGACCACCCTATAACTAGCTTATCCCCATACCTATTTTAGGGCCTATTTCAAATCCTTATCTAGTTTTTGTGTGGGTCTAACCCATTTCAAAAAGTACCAAGAGCAATCCCAAATAATCTCTTAGGCATCTAGGCTCCTGGTGCACTAGATTCTACCATATGGACACTAGTGCAACCCGATGCACTATTGACCAAGGGACTACACTACTATACCTTAGCTCTTTTCTCTTCTAACGAACATATTTCCACTTCTCAAAACACCTTAGGGTTGACCTAGACCTATTCCATATCTCAACAATCACTAGACCAGTGTATATACATTAATTTTATCCCTTTACTCACTAGATGTAAATTAGATATAAATACATATGAACAAACTCAAAAACAATTGTGTAAATCAAGGTCAATGATCCCTATCCTACCTTGCTTCTACATATAGCCATCTACAACAATCCTAAGCTCAGATTACTCAAATTTATAGTCTCAAGTCATACTTAAAACACTTAAGTCATCAATCATCCTAGCATTACTTTAATTTACACCATCACTTAGGTCAAGAGAACTAAATCAGGCTTGATCCCCTCTCAAGATATTGGTATGTAGGCAACTCTGAACACAACAAGGTGTTGAGGTCACATCTAGCCTATCCATCTAACATTATACTTTTTCTACTTGTACTCCTCAAATACCCTAACAACATGGAAATCTAGGGTTTCACTTCTAAATCAGTCAAAAATAGGTCGTAGGTAGTGAATCAAGGTTCATCCCCATAGGCACAAGTGTTTCAAACTCAAGCGAAGGCATATTTGAAACTTCACACTGTTCCCTATAAGAGGACACTATCATTCCCTTGAGGACACTAGCATAGTGCACTACTATATAGGAGGACTATAGGTCCATATTCCAATTTATGACACTCTAAATAACTTATGTACTAATTTGCAGTCTCCAATTCATTCATCTTAGTCAGTTTCTAGATAGTTAAGTACATACTTGTGTGATTCATTACTATTAATAGAATAGTTAGATTAGGTTAATTATTGTAAAAATTAATGGTTGTATTTATTACGTATTTATTCCTAGATTTATTATTTTAGACCTTTAACAACCTAGGGTTTACATTCCATAAATCCCTTAATAGTTAAATCGTTTATTGTTAACCAAAAATGAGGTCCCAAATGATAAAGGAAACATAGATGGCCATTTATTATTCACCATTTATTTCAACTTTATTTTTTTATTTTAAAAAATTGAAACATAACTCTAAGTCATTAAATTTTTATAGAAAAATTAAAAAAATAAAGAGAAGTAGAGAGAGAAATATCTTAAGAAGCATGAATGGAAAGAAGACTTGTCAGGTGGAGAGGATGTCTAATAAACCATATCACTTTGATCCATCTTTCACTGTGAATATTTTAACCTATAAATTCTAAAAAAATTCATGGTAGAGACAATCCCATATCTATTTGTAATAATAATATGAACCAATCTAACAAACCAAATGTTCATCACAATGGTATCTTCACCAATTCCTTTTAAAGAGATTTGAAATATTTTTGTTGAGATTATTGAGCCTATAATGAATATCATTTAACTTATTCGTGCATATTGAAAGTGTCCATTATAAAAAAACCCCTTTTAATCATCTTATAAAATATATCCTTTACTTCAGTAGATGTGCATGGTTTTAGGTCATCTCCCTTCAATAAATCATAATATACAACCCAAATATTTGGATGGATTTTTGATTTCATGTCATCATAATTTTTTATTTGGATGGGTGAGGAATGAGGTGGAACCAAAGGTAAATGTCATGGAGAAGGAATATATAGAGGTGATAGAATATAAGGTGTTGTTGAGGACATATACACATGTTTGAGAGGAGTGACAATGGGGATTTGAGTGGATCCTTGGTCAAAAACCATAAATTGTTGAGTAGTATTATTAATTAACATAGAGGGATCGATTTATTATAGGGGATAAGATTCACTTGACACCATAGAAGAGGATGGTATTTTCTTGATAGGAAGTTTTTATCTAGATGAATAATCATCTCCATAAGTTTGTTTAGGAATTTTATTTGTACTTAGATCTTATTCATATCCTCCATCACTTGTTGTTACTACAAAATTTTGGATCTTCAAATGTAATTTTGAGATGATGTGGTGGGTGCACCTGTTGATGAAGTTTGTTGTTGACTTTTACAAGTCTCTACATCCTTTGATTACCCTCCAATGTTATATTAAATCAATTTCTTGTCAAACCATGCTTTATATCTCATCAAAAGAATTATTTTCATTCTTTCAAATCGGTCAATTCTTTCATTCACCAGATAATCAAGGGAAAAGGCACAAGGTGTACTTTAGTGGTGAATAATGGGTCAACCATATTAGCTCCATCATCAAATATTCATTTTTCCACCCATTCAAGCCTAAAATATTTCATTTGATACAAATTCATCCTTGAATATTATTTTCCTTACCTTAAAATCATCCTCACAATCCTCCTAATAATATTTAATTTTTATTTTATGTGAATAACCAACATCCAATATGAGATTATCTCTTACAAAGTTATTACTATCAAAAGTAACTCTTTTGGTGTGAGGTTGATTTGATAAATATACCATTGAATTATCAATATTAGAGGTATACAAATCATTTTTAAAATATAATAACTCAATCCAAAAGGAAAAGAGATATTGCCTACATTTCATTGATTTCATTTCTTATGGACCTCACTCAATTATCTATAGAGTTCAATAAGAAACATCTTATCACTTGTGTATTTAGGTGTCCCCTAAAATCCTCCAACCTTAAGGTATGTGAAATTTATAAACTGATTGAAATAACTCCCATACTTTTTGATCAAATTGGTAGCCTCATTTGATATTTGGGTTGTAGTGTTGCCCTCAAGGATCCTTATTACTAACATAATGAATGCATCATTCACCCTCTTGAAATTTTGCTTCCCTTTTTAATGGGTGAACTGATTCAATCTATCATGCATTAGTTTCCATGGAACATTTTTCCAAGTTCATTTAAACATGGTTGTGCCCTTAGATTTGGAATAGAATAAACTAAGTATGATGTCATGTAGAATTTTTGTGTTGATTCCAGTGTGGTGAGTTGCTCATGGAGATTGTCATTAATTATTTATCCCCAATCAATGAATTTTTATCCAATATAAATGATATTAATATACATGCACATCCAATTTTAAAATAAGTGTGTATCAACATGGCCCATGACTATGTTTAATAATTTTATCATATCTAAAAATTCTTCTTGAAAATTAGACCTATATAAGGTTTTGGCTAAATTAGAAGGCCCCTTATTATTTTTCCTTAACCAAGATTGATTTATCATGTTTAAGCATTTTTCTTTATTCTAAATCCAAAAATCTTAGCTAGTGTCTTTGCCAATTTCTATTATTTCATTAAAGGGTGCAATCTCGAACATTATGCCAATTGAAGTATTATCAAATTTAGCTATCAAAATGTCATCTAAAAAAAAATTATTTATTTTTTTGGGGGATCATAATACTTTGCACATGCAAGAAAAAATTCTTCACATTAGACAAATGTAGGGAAAACAACAACATATACAAGTCCACTATTAAGGAGATGTTATCTTGGTGTCATTATTTTCCCATCCTCCATTATTTCCTAAAATTCCTCAACATCTATATGACCCATGAAGCTTTATTTAATCTCTAAGATGTATGTGTCAAGAGTAGAAATGGGCTCATAGCCCATATACTTGAAATTCATTTTTAAGGACATGGTTATGCAGAAGGCAAGTTTGGCAAGCAATGTTAATATTTTTAAGGAAAGGTTAGGAGGAAAAAACGTTTACATGCATAGATGGGGTGTACTATAGTGGACATTAAAAATTTATAAATTTCCCTTAATATTTCCTCTAGTTTCATGGAAGTATATCATAATTTATTATAGCTCACAATAACTCAAAAAATTGGCAAGAAATAATGAAAAATAAGGAGAATGAAAACAACTCAAAGAAATAAATAAAAATCAAGGTAATCCAACCTCAGAGAGAAGAGAGTATTTCAATTTTAGCACAAATAATGGAACGTGATAAAATTTGAAGAGAGATGTTTTCTAATGCTTTTTAAAAATTGATCACATGATTTGGAGAAAATGAGAACCATTATCTTACTTTTACAAGTCTGGAAAATCACTTCTAGTGTTAGTCAAGCATTTATAAGGCCTTGGACCCATTTTTAAAAGTTTATTTGGAAATTTTATCTTAAGTATTGAGTATCCCTAGGTGATCAGGTATATCAAGCACTAAAGGAACCACCAAAACCTTATATGGGTTCCAAGAAAACTCAAAACCTCTAATAAAATCTTATTTAAAATTGACTTTGACAAATTTTATAAGACTCCATTGGTGATGTCAAACATATTAGGAACTTTGGGTACTTAAAGAACACTATCTTAGACTTAATCAGATAGATCAGGTAAATCGGGGATCTAAATAACTCAATAAAAGTTAGAAACATTGAACAAATTGGGAGAATAGTATAAATCAAGCATGAATAGAACCAAAATAACTTTTGTTGGTGCCTAAAAGCTCTGATAGGATTGATGAGTATCAAAAAACTCAAAATTACACTGAGTGTTTATAATGAAAATTTGCCATTTGGACTTGGTCTACGCAATGGTGTAAAATTGTAAATTTAAAATTTAGCTAACAATAACTAGCTCTGATTCGGGACTTAGGACTGAAAATTATAATGGGGGACCTTTGAATTTATGAATTTATAGACAAATCTTTTATCTAGTGGGATATGAGATCGAATAACTATCTCAATACTATTTTAAAGTAATACCTCAAATATTTAAGCAAGACATAAGAGATAAAAAGGACATAAAACCATAAGGAAAGGAGAATATATGATAAGATTCGAAAAGAAACATAATAAAAATCCTAACTGATCTACATACATGCAAGGGATGGTTTGCCTTCACTAAAAATAATATTTTAAATATTGTTTATTGTAGGATAATGGAAGATGTGTGCCATATTGATAATCCAAGTAGTACATTTAAGTCCACAAAAGTGCTAGATCTTGAATGGATTAGTCCGCAAGGAATCAAACTTTCCATGACTTCATTTTGGTTTTCTTTTATCTTATATAAAAATAAGGTCACCAATCGAAAAATCTCTCTGTCTGGATTTCTTGTAAAAAACTTTCTTAACTTTAATTTGATGTTCAAAAATCTTGTTGATAACCATTATTCTTTCTTATTCTAATTTTCTCAACTACATGATTCTTTTATGAAGTGAACTCCTAAAGTTTTCATTTTTAATTGCTCTAGCTAACTGTAGTGTAGGTAATTCTAAGGAAACATGCATTTAAACATATGTTCCATATAAAAACTGAAAATAAGGCAATCTAATATCTCTTTTTTGTGTGATGTGGTCAGCACACAACGCATTATATATTTTTTTATGTCAATTCCTTTGATTTTCATCCACCAATTTACAAATGATAGTAACCATATTTTTGTTCCTTGACTCAACTTGACCATTTCCTTACAAATAGTAGTCAAATGAGTGTGAAAAATAAATATCATATATGTAAAAAAAATATATGAGCTTAGAAGAAGAAAGATATGAAGTGTTATCATTCACAATATTTTTTGATATGCCATACCATACTATAATATTTTCTTTGATGAGGTTACATACTATTTTAGAAGAGTTTGTTTGACTGGAATAACTTCAACCCACTTTGTGAAGTAGTTGATGGATGTTACGATGTGTATAACCTACACTTGAGTGTGGATTAAATGTTCCAGTTAAGTCTAATTACCACTATTGGAATGGTTCTTCAATTTCTATTGGCCTAAGTGGGAGGGCTGTCAGTTTTGATCTACTAAAAAATTGTTGGCATGTTTCACACTTCATGACCCAATATTGAGATTCTTTGAATAATTTAGGTCAATAACAATGTGTTATTATATTTTTTTGAGCTATAATAGGAGCTGAGAAGTGACCATCACATGCTTGACTATGAAAATCTTCAATAAGTCTTTTATGTTGTTCTTTTTCTGCACACCATAATAAAAATCCATCAATACTTTTCTTAAAGAGAGTATTGTCCCAAATGACAACCCTAGTTGTTCTCAATATCACTATCATTTTATTCTTAGCATCAAATTATGTGGGCATTCCTCATAATTTAATAAATAAGCAATGTCTGAATATCGTTTGTCAATTGAGCTAACAAATACTACTAATGGCAAGTCTTTAATTCCAAAACTATTCATTTCTTTAGTTAGACGCTTTTGTTGATCATTGGTTTCCTCTATAATGAGTTGACATAATCCTCTTCCTTGAACCAACTTATTAGGATTAATTTACAAATCATACTCTTAAAATTTAGCAATCCAACATCCTCTTTTAAAGCTAAGTTCTTGTTGCTTCAAATTAAATTTAACAACTATATCAAGAACCATTACAATGGAATGAGAATTTAAAATGTAATACCAAAACTATGTTACTTCTTTAATAATATCATAATCATGATTTTTAATGGAATGATATTTGAGCTCATGATTCGTTAGAATGTAGCTCATGAAATTGATAGAAGATTCAGGTCCATCATTCGTCTGAACTAGAGTGGCCAAGAGAGTATGCTTAGATGAATAATTATAAATGATGAAATATTTATTAATATCTAAACATATAAGAGTAATTTCCTGATCAATGGCATTATTTATTTCTTCAAAAGTAGTTTTGACTTCCTTACTCCACTTAAATATAGCTTTGTGTTTCATCATATGAACAGTATGTCTTGTTAATTCAACAAAGTTCAATATAAGCATCCTCAAAAAAAATACCTTTCTAGGGAAATAATGAACACTGGGATTACTTTTAGGAAGAGAATTTTTTAATTACCTCAACTCTTTCTTAATTAATTTTCTGCCTTATTTGGATACAATGTGACCAAGTAATTTTCCTTCAGTCAAACCAAATAAATTTTTTCAATATTTTGTGAGCTTTGCATCTCTAAAATAAATTTTCTAAATGGCCATAATGATCTTCTCATATTTTTGATAAAATGGTTATATCATCAAGATAAACCATTTTCATCTTGGTTTTCATAACATGAAAAGCTAAATCCATTGCCCTTTGAAAGGTTGCACCAACATTGATGAGATTAAAAGGCATCCCTCTATGTGCAAAAGTCCCCAAAGATGTTGTGAAATCTATTTTATGTTGATCCTCTCTAAAATATTCAATTTGATTATAACATAAATATCCACCACACATAGATAACATTTCAAAACCTATAATTTCTTGTAGAATTTTGACCATAATTGGTAAAGGTAGTTATCTTTCAAGAATGCTTGATTGAAAATTTGAAAGTCAACATAATTCCTTATTTCACCACTTTTTTTTAAAAAATGCACAATGTTTGCAATCCAAGTATAATGATGGATAGTGAAGATGATACATGCATCAAGCATTTTTTTATTTTTTGTAGAAATAGTCTCAGCAATTTTGGGATTATAATACCTATGCTTTTGTCTATATGGACTAGTTTCAAATTTTAGGGGCATAATGTGCATCATTTATTTTGGTTTAAGATATTTTAGATCAACATAACACCAAGAAAATATATATTTATACGACTTAAACAGATTGGTAAACCTATATCTTTGTTCTTTTAAACAAAATTTACCAATATTGGCATACCTAGGTTCTTCAAAAGCACCAATATTCACTTTTTCAAATTTTGAATAACTTGCAAATTCTTCTTAACTTTTATTTTCGATATATCCATCATGTTTATCAACAAATATTCCAAATAAACCAAGCCACTTAGAATCTTATTCCATTTTAGCTGGATTACTCCATAATATTCTCCTTCATGTTAGATTTTGGTTTCTTTTTCATCTTTAACTGAAGAATCATCTTTAATATTTTTTCCCTCAATTTGGGATTATGATTTTATATAGGTTGAGGTACTACCTTGAAAATATAAAAAATTTAAATTATCATATCTTTCCAAGAAAGCAATGATTTGATTATCATTGTTAAACATTGTCAATGACTAGAATTATCAGGTACACTAGGTCTATGTACCAATTCAATAGTGTGTTTATCTTTATCAATGCCTGAGTGACGAATTAACAAAGATGTAGATACAAATAATGCATTAGCTTTTGTATTTTATTCTCTATGAATAACCACTATGGAAAATGCTTCAAACATTTCAATGCATTCCCATAATCTATTGTGGTAGTGTTTCAAACAATCTTTTATCTCTTGATATTTGTCTCTTACCTACTTTATAACCAGCGCAGCATCACCTTAAACTTTAACATTCTTAATTCCCATTTATTATATAGCTTGTATACCTAAAATCAAAGTTTCATATTTTGTAGTAGTATTTGTGCACTTGAATTCTAATACCTAAAATCAAAGTTTAATATTTTGTAATATTATTTGTGCACTTGAAGTATAATTTATAGGAAAAATAAAATACTTCACTATTTGGTGAGATAAAGACTACTCCACCACCTCCACCAAATTAAGAACAACTTCCATCAAATTTAAGGGTCCACAAATCATAGGGAACATTTTTAATTATTTATGGGATGTTTAGATCATCTTCTAACACCATCATGTAATTTCTTATTCCTGCATCCTCATATAATATATCAACATGAGGATCTTCTAATTTTTTTACTATGAATTTGGATTTTAATTCATGTTAAAGTCTCTCTTTGTCTCCCTTAACCAGAATCATAGCATGGGATAATTCTGTCTGGATTTATCCACCTAACTCTCTATAAAAATTCCTTCCCAATAATATGTTGTAAGTTATAGGAATGTTTACAACAAGGATGGCCATTTTAATTATTTTGTATGGAAAATCTGCCAAAGCTACCTAAACTTCTTTAATTTGTCCTACCAAAGGTAACTATTTTTAATCCATTGAATAGCATTTATCAAAATTTATGGTACATGTGAGGCCCATGCATGAGAAAATTCAATACACATCATGTCATCACAAGCTCCAATATAATTAATATAATTACTCAGTTTACATCCTATTAGAAAGAGAGAAATATAATATAGTTAAAAAAAATTATAACTCAATGTGGAAGTTGTCATATAATTATGGGAATTTAAATTGGTAGACATTGCAAGGATTCCATTAGATGAGGTTCCAAATGTATTAGGTCATTTACCTTTGATAAACTTAATCAACCTATCCAATTGATCAATTTTAGAACTCAAATATTCTATTTGAGACATCTGGATTTTGGATTTATTTACATGGTCAATGATGTTAAAAGTAGGTGAGCAAGGAGAGGATGCCATTTATGAATTTAAATCATATTTTAATAAGGCACTAGTATTTGGATTAACATCAATATGAATTTGGGATGATGTACATACCTTTATTTCAGAATGTTTTTAATTTACTTGATTTATTATCAAAGAAAATAAAGGAAAGATGAATTTTGTAGGAGGTGTCTTAAAATTATTTTTTCCTAGCCTTTCCTTTTCAATAGGCTTCCCATATTGTAGTTTTTTATTCATCTCTTCTTTCTGATTTTGTGAGCTGGTAAAAATTTAAAAACGATTGGCCATTCCTATCACCAACAACATCATCATAGTCATCTTCATTAGATTCATATTCTAGATACCCATTTTTGAATCACCATCAGGTTGTTCTTTTTTAAATTCTTGAAAACCCAAATTTTATTTTTCAATTTCATCTTCTTCATATTCATACACTTATTTTGCTTCAAGTACTACATTTAGAGGAGTATTTTTAGTTGGAGGAGCTTCAATGATAAGTTTTTGTTGTGGTACTTATAGATGAGGATGATTATGTGTGGCACAGAATTATTTACATAAATATCTTGGTATAGTAGAGCTACTACTTTTTAAGGTAATTATTTCTTTAAATTTTTGATGTTATTAGGCATTTTTTGAATTAATTAATAAGTCAAATTTTTCTTTGAAGCAGACAATTTAGATTTCATGGAATTTTTTTTTATTTTCATCCATAACCAAATCATCTTTAACTTTAGTGGCTAATAATTTTGCTTGTTCTATGTTAGCTACTTGATTTATTCATAGTAAAAACCCTACTTCAAGTAGTTAGGTGTTTCTAAAGAAACACTTTTCATTTTTTAGTTCTAGGTTTAGCTACAATGAGATTTTGTTTTATAATTTATTTAACCTTACAATGAGTTCTCTTATGGGTTCATGAACTTCATTTTCATTTGTGTTACTTGGGCGAGTAACTCATATGCATCTTCTGTTAAATTGATATAATTTTCAAAAAAATACCATTGTATCCTATATGTTGATGGAACGGGGAGTCATATGGTAAAACAATTCTACTACTCCATCTTGCAAGGTTTCAAAAAATATCCTAACCAATACATATTCATATTGAACACCCAGATTATCAAATGTAATATTGTAAGTCGAAATATGTTCGCTTGGGTGTTGTTTATCATCCCCAATGAACTTAGGAAAGTTCTTTCTTGATTATTTAGACAAACAATGTAGTTGTCCTCAAAGGGAAAGTGGTACTATGGTCAATATCTAAGATATCTAATCCATTTTAACAAGATTTATAATTTGAGGTAGAGTAGTTTTGGAGATAACTAATGCTTTGTTGGTTATAGTTTAAATTTATAGCTTTGGAATTTGTGGAGTAGTTGAAGTATTTACATATATTTACTTACTATCTTTTTTTTTGAAAGATGTTTTTGGATTAATTTAAAATCAAAATTTATTTTAACTCAAATATGGGACCAAAATTACCTTCCTTTTTATTGATCCTAGTAAACTTTCTTTCATTCAATAGAGAAAACTATTATTATCTCAGAATAAGAGGTAGTTAAATAGCTCTTTGAACGAATCTAGATGCAAGTGGTATAGCTCTTTGGATGAGGTTAATACAATCTTCTTATTATTATAATGTTGTTATGGCTCTTTATAACTAAACATGAATAATTCTAGTATCCCAAGTGCATGTTCGGAGGTTAGAATAAATGTATTCTTGCGTTAATTATATCTAATCAAGATGTAGATGAAGAATAGGGACCTACACTCTAGAGATGGTCATATCAGCCAAATTGAAATATTTTTTGGGGTGCATAGAAAACATAAATCGTTCCCCATAGTGGGCACCAAAAATTGTTGGAAAAAATTTCCCAAGTATAAAATGTAGGTTTTGGTCAATATTGTAAGGGAAAAGAATTTCCTCCTCTATTAGCAGGCGAGGATCCCTTTATTGAAACTTTTAAATTGAAAAAATGGAATATTTACAATTATATACATTAAAAAGTGTTCTTGGAGGTTTGTTTGTGAATGAAAAAGGAACATATATGGAAGGAGATTGAGTGAGAAATATAGAAAAGAAAGGAAAACAATGAAAGAAAAAAAGGCATGAAATAATTTAATAAACACATATTTCAAGTATTTAAACATGTTAGAGAACATTTAAAATAGTGACATTTCTACTACAAGCATGTTTTTGTAAAAAGAAAGAATAAGGATTTAATGAAACAATAAACATAAGAAATAATGATCATTTAACAAGAACATTAAAGGCACAAAGTCCTCTAAATATTCTTGTATTGATCCTCAAGAAAAATTCACACGTTTTTCTTCTCTTTATTTTTTCTCCAAAAATTGTTTATCTGTCAAAAAGTCCTATTACAATAGGAATGAATCTTATTTATATTAAGAGTGCATATAATTATTGATAACTCCCTCTTTTTGGAGGCAATATTCTATTTCAATTTTTTTTTAAATGAAACATAACTTTAAGTCATTATATTTTTATAGGCAATTTACAACAAAGAAAGAGAAATATAGAGAGAAAGATCTTAAGAAGCATGAATGGAGAGAGAAGACTTATCAAGGGGAGAGAATGTCTAATAAATCATAGCAATTTGATCTTGATTTTCACCCTATGAAGATTTTAACCTATAAATTCAAAAAAAATACATGGTAGAGACAATTCCATATTTATTTGGAACAAAATATCATCCAATCGAAGTGTTCATTACATTGGTCTCTTCATCAATCCCTTTAAAGACATTTAGAAAAAATTTGATGAGATCATTGAGGCTACAATGAGTAACACTTAACTTATTCATGGATCTCATATTAAAAGTATACAATTTAATTAACTCATATTTAACCATCTTCTAAAATTAATCCTTTACTTTAGCAAATGTGCATGGTTTTAGGTCATCTCCCTTCAACAAATCACAATGTACAATCCAAATATTTGTGTGGATTTCTGATTTTATGTCATCATAATATTTGTTTTGAATGGGTAAGGAATGAGGTGGAGGAGGAGGTAGAACCAAAGGTGAATCTGGTAAAGAAGGAATATAGAGAGGTGATGGAATATGAGGTGTTGGCAAGGGTAGTTTCACATTTGTGAGAGGAGTGATAGTGGTAATTTGAGTGGATCCTTGGTTAGAATCTAAAAATCTTTGGGTAGCATTCTAAATCAACATAAAAGGATAAATGTCTTCCAGAGCCTAAGAATCACTTAGAAACATATAATTTGGATTTAATTTAAATATCAGCTATGTCAAGATGAGCAGGTCTATCAAACACCAAAAGAGCCATTGAAACCTTCTGTAGGTTCCATGTAGACTCAAAACCTCTAAAAAAAATATGATTTAAATTCTAGTTTGAAAAAAAGTACAATAATTAATCGATGATGTTATAAATTTCAATAACTTTAGGAACTTTGGGTTCTCAAGTAACCTAGTCTTCAACTTAATTATATGGATCAGGTGATTGGGTATCTAAGGAACATAAAGAAAGTCAAAAATGTTAGACATATTAGTAGAATCAAGAAAATTGTGTACCGATGGAACCCAAGGAACTTTTACTGGTGCCAAAAATCTCTAATAATACCAAAGAGCACTAAAAACATAAAATTACACTAATCATTTATAATTTAAAAAATAATTTGGAGTTGGTATATGTAATGGTGAAAAACTAGGAAAGTTTTACGAAGTTCCATTTTGGGTGATAACACTACCCATATTTGTAAATATGGAAAATAGAGTATTCTTCCTAGAATATAACCCACTTTGACACCAATTTATGTAGTCATATTTATGGGGTCCAATAAAGGATGGCCTTAGATTGTTCAACTTAACTACTTAAAAAATGACCAATGTACATGCAAACAAACTATTTATTCATAACATAAAATAACAATATTCAATCTATAACTATAATTGAACACATATTACATCATTTAGTCTGGTTATAAACTTTGATACTTGTAATAATCCAATAATCCCTCAAAAGGGCCTTCTACACCTTATCTCTCTACTCAAATATATGGCTCACCTTAAATGTTTGTTTGAACCAGACTTAACTCTTTGGTTGTGCTACTCCCCTTATAGATCTTGCTAACTCTCACTCTTTACAATTTTTTATTATATTCTCACCAACTGAAGCATTCTATTTGAAATTGGCCAAACCCTATAATAATGACACTTTATCAATATGTAGGGACACATGGAATCATTATGGAAGCTAAAATAGTTCACCTTCTGTCTACCACATAAATACCATCTTTTTCATTACTCTTCATCTTATCAATTAGTTACATGTCACTAGACGTTAAGGACATTATCTCATCATATTATGTTTACTCATGGAGCTCAAGTATGATCTAAATCTAGTTGATGCATTTTTTTATTAATGAAAATTTAAAAAGTGATTACCTTCCAACTCTCATCACACATGACATGAGATCCAATATTTTTGGTTGCATTGAAGGATATTTATCCAAATATACATGATTGATCATGAGTCGTAAACGTTTGAAATATATCTACACACCAAAGATGATGTTTTGATCTCAACATTTGCAAGCTTATTTTATAACCTTTATAGATTGGATGAACCATAAGGTTTTTGTAATACCTATCCAACATAATGTTGTGTGTGAATCTTCAACCTTGTAAATCATCACAATTTTCATAGATCCTTGTAGAACAAGAATTTATTCCACCTTTTACACCTCCATGCAAAACTTTGTAGATCTATGCACACACAAAGATTACATAAAATAATCTCTAAGGCTAAGCATGAATAAATGGATACATAAAAATGCTTATTACTAAGCTAAATATGTTTTTGGATGGCAATATATTTCTTGTGAACTTAGATGCTTATGCATCAGTATTTCTACTTCATCCTATCACCATGATGCAAATATAGTAAACATGGGAAATTTAACCAATGTATCCCACTTCTCATAGATGAAGACCATTTATAATGCCACATCATTTTCAAGGGTCTTCCTTGATGGCATTGGTTAGTTACACAAGAATCCTTATAAGATCATATCTAACTGAGACCATGTATACACCTCTACTTTATAGAGTAATCTTCAAAACACATTTGTAAATTTGTTCAATTTCAATACTTCTTGTCACCTAGAGATAGATGGTCAAATACAGAAAGTGAACCAAGTGTTAGAAGGCATGCTTCACATGTATGTTATATATGATCAATCTCATTGGGAAGAATATGTGTACTTATTTGAGTTTACATATAATAATAATTACCATAATTTAATTGACATGGTGCCCTATAATATTTTGTATGGTAAAGAGTGAAAAATGATCTTGAGCTTGGAATAGATTGAGGAAAAATCACATTTGAGAGGTGCAATATTGCCAAGAAAAGTACATTGATGTGAACAAAATATATTGGCACTTCTTAGTGGGTGAAGAGGTTTTCTTAAGAGTGACTATAAAAGATCCTAAATCATTATGGAAAAGGCTTTAATATCATACCACATTGTGGGAAATTTTTAGATGTTACAAACCACCTATCTAGTGGCATATCGATTAGCCTTGTCATCAAAACATATCATGTGTGTTGGGTGAATATTTTGTCACCAGCTAACTGATGGGAAAAATAGGTTGTTTTAACCACAACATAGGGAGACTGATCAGCCAAATGTGTAGGTTTACCACATCAAAAGGGGACAAATCTCTCCTCTCATCAAGGGGAGGTTCCCTATAAATATGAGGCACTATATAATATATATATATGCAAAAAATAACACTCAGGGGTAGGATAACACCATCCATCTCTCTTTTTTTAGAGATGATGTTCATAGACAAAGGATAAATCATGGGTGATCACTGGAGGTACTTCTCTTTTTTCAAAAGTAATACTCAGTCAACAGCTAGATTCCTTCCTGGGTAGTAAAAGTAATTGGAACAAGGTGTAATAACCAGCTGAATGAGGTGTAGCACAAAGTCTCCCCCTCAATTACCAAAGAGTGAAATATGAAGGACAATGAGGGCACAAATTCATCCCAAGGTCCTTTATAGAGAAATAGAAAATAAACACACTAAAGACAATTGTGGCAACACAAAGTCTTTCCATAGTCGGCTTCAGGACATCTTCCTAGTTACTTCCACTAGTCCTGCTTATTTAATTAAATGGATAAGAATGCATTCAAGAAATAGACATAAGAACAATTTCCTCAACAACACAAGCTATTCTAGCATAAAGTCTGAAAGGTCACTTGATTTCTCATTCAAATAAAGAAATATGATTAACAATCTAAACTTAAAAGTCTCTGGAAATGCCTTTCAATTTGGGCAGAGTTTTGCTTCTATATCAAAGAGATCTCCTTTGCATAAAATAAGAGATTACAATATATAGTGTTCCAAGAAAGACTTGGGTGCTTTGTTTCATAAAATAGCCCATGTTACATTCAATGCCTTGAATGCATTTTCAATTATGTCAAGGGGCCATGCTGGAACAGGGCATCGACCTTAACTGTAGCACGTCAATTCATCCCAAATGTCTCCTTTTGAAGTATGGGCCACCTGGTCCTTTTCCTGATATGTGTGTAGCTATCCACTTCACCTTTACTCGATGGAGAAAAATAGGCCGTGTCTTTGAGTGTTCATGCTCTCTGATGTCCACTTGGTGGACTGTTTCACCTATTGGAATAACTTTTGCATAGATATTTCTAGTCTTTTTGCATTGTTCCCTCTTTCCTCACCATGTCTTGTTGTATTTTGTCCTTTTCTTGGCGATCTGAGCTCTCAGGCTATCTTCTCACTTTTTGTTGGCTCCTTTGGCTTCTTCTTTGGCTGGTCACTAAGTTTGTTTTCAAGTTTCGCACCACATTTGAAAATCAATAGTTTTTTCATGACTTCTAAATTTGATGTCCGCAAGGACGTCACTAGTCACTGGTCACTTGAACCACTTTGAACCCTTTGAACCTTTGAACTTTGAAGCATTTTGTTTCAAGGTTCAATGGTTCATTCTCTTTCTTTGAATCTTTTGGTCCTTCAAACTTTTTAGATCCTTTTCTTTTCTATTGAACTCGTTGAACCTTTGAACTTTGAACTCTTTTGGTTCAAGGTTCAACGGTTCAATGGTTCATTCTTTGTTCTTCGAATCCTTTGTTCTTCTAAGTCTCTCAAACTTTATTGAACTCATTGAACCTTTGAACTTTGAACTCTTTTGGTTCAAGGTTTAATGGTTCAATGGTTCAATCTTTCTTCTTCAAAGTCTTCTTTTGTTTAAGTCTTTTAAATCCGCTTGAGCTTTTCAAAGTGGTTGAACTTTGAACTTGCCAAAGCGCTTAACTCTTTGAAGTCTATCGATGTCGTTGAACCTTTGAACCCATTAAACCTTTGAACCTTTAGAGGTGGGGTTCAATGGTTCAATGGTTCAATCTTTTGTTTAAAGCCTGTTGATGGACCTTTTGGTTGAACCTCGGCATTAAACTAGCCTTGAAAATGCCTAAGTGTTTGGAAGTTGTTCTTTCATGAGAGCTCGCCTGTTGAAGTTGTTGAACCTGCGAGTCCCTTAGCTAAAAAAGTAAATACTCTAGTAATGGAATGAACATTTTTTCAAGTGAATATCCCCAGTGAATACCGAGAGTGTGATCATTTTGTTCTCCATCCAGTATAACTATAGACTCTATAGGCTAATTTCTATGGACTCTGTAGGCTTGTTTCTATAGACTCTGTAGGATGGTTTCTACATACTCTACAGGCTTGTTTCTACAAACTCGATAGGCTAGTTTCTACGGACTCTACAAACATGCTTCTATGGACTCTGCAAACTTATTTCTCCCAACTCTTACTGCAAATGGTGGCAGCGATGAGATGCTACAGTGACGTGGTTGCTATAGTGGCACAGGACCAAAATAGTTCATATGTTGTCCCAAAAAATGAGTAACAAATTTTGGGAACAACAATGTGTTCATAAAGTTATTCATGTTTTTGTTCTACCATGGTATGTATTTGAATATCCCATGTTTGACAACTTTGCAAGTAGATATGGATTAGTAGTTGGCTTTCGATCCCATTTGTATTTTTGCATGCAAGACATTGGGCTTTCAAGGCCATGAGCTGGACCTAGTTAGGGTCTATTAATATTGTTGTGACAAGACATTTTCTACTTGGGAGGATGTAGTACCTTTGAGATCCAAATAGCCCCATATTTTTTAGTGAAATACAATAAGAAGTTGAATAAGGGGAGGGTAATATGAGGCCTAATTTTTACATTGCTTATGTTATTCCCTTATGCATTATATTTCTAGTATGTGATGGATTATTATTCATTGATTTTAAGGCATGAGGTTTCGTTACTATTTTTTATTAGCATGTTTATAGTAGTTGATTTAGTAAAAGTTGTTTGAGTAGTTGATCTGACATGTTTCAATAATTAGCATTTCATATATGGGCATTAAGGATGCTTTGATTAATGTAACTAATAACCTTAAATCACTTAAAATTGGTATATGGGTATTGTGGAAATATTATTATATGACAAAATGTTTTCTTATTCCATAAGATGGATATTTTTTATTTTTTAGATCATTGATTGGATGAAATTATATACATGGTGTGTTTTGCATCATTTGCTTGAGATAATTTATGATGTTTTGATGTACGCATTGAGTGCACAATTGAGAAGAACAACCAAGTGAGGGATACTTGAACTCCACTAAACATGTGTTAAACAATGTTAAAATTGGTTATTAGACTAATTTTATTCACCTTGTGTGTGTGTATACTTGTGATCTATAAGACCTTCATGTAAACTTTATAGTATTGGACCTAAACTTGCATTCCCAGCTCTTTCAACCCCACCCATTGATGTTATAGGAGTTCTAGAAGACCAAATTGACATGTTGGTTACCCATAAATGTTTTATAACTTGAAAGAGTCATAAGGAGAGATAAATGATCATTTATAAAGGTGTAAAAAACACATTTCAAATTTTATAGGTGTAAAAATTAAGCCTTTTACCTTTATAAATGGTTGGTTAAGATATTTAATAAATGATGGATATTTTGGAGGTGTCTAATACATATTTAATATATTTAATTGAGAGTACTATAATAAGGATGTAAGAGGATTTATTGAGGTTGTAAGAGGGGCATGGTACCCATGTGAAATGGAATAATAATTAATTGTATATATATCTATATTATGAATAACTTGTGAGGCAAGTTTTAGGAAAGTAAGGGGACAAATGTGAAGATCCTATTGGATGAGATTTAGAGGGTAATTTCTATAAGTATTGGGAGTGCAATCCTTGTGGGGACTTCTCCATTGATTTTTTTTCATTTATGTTTACTTTCCTCAAGACTAACTTTAGTGGGTTTAAGTTTAGACTAGGAGGAGAGTGAAGCTTACAAAGGGATAATGTTTAATGTTATTTTTTATTTAACAAAAAAATGCTAAGAATAAATAAATTATTGAAAACTAATTTATATTTACATAATATACAAATCTAAATATATATTACACAATTTTATAGAATTGGAAATAAAATATGAATAATAAATTGACAAACATAATTACAAACCTAGCTCAAATTGAATTTATGTTGACTATGTAGGCTAACTATTGATATAAACTGGATGAAAATAATGGTGAAATATGTCATAGCTAAAAGTAGAATTTTAAATTATGTTTGGATAAGGCTACACTATGAGGACAAGACCACATCTTAGCCTTTTCTATTGACTGTTGCCACATCCTAATTGAATGTGCAATCAATTTTTTAATCTGGGTACCTACACCCATTTGTGAAGGTTTTTTGAGTGACTGAGTCCTAATTTTCAACATGGAAGACCTATAAAATCTAAACCCTAGCTCCTACATAATATACGTAATAGATATCAAATATAAATAGAGGAATCGGGCAAGGGTAATAGTTGATCTATCCTCATAAAACCTTCTGTAATATGAGTGTTGCCTATATAGCCAAAAAGGGCCTTAAGCCGATGCAGTTCTCCCTCCTAAAGTGAGTGTGTGAATCTTAATATTTGTTTTTAGATTAAGGTAAAAACAGGTTTTGAAGGGACCCCGAAACCCTTTGATAGAATTAAAGAGGTAGATCAATTACAAGCACCAGGATAAGCAATCCTTAAGCCTACTAAAAAACTAGCAGCAAAATCAAGAAAAATAGGGGCAACATCATTAACCATTTTATGTTCTGCCCCCTAAAATTCCAAATAAAGATTTTCTATCTATTTTTGAGAGGTAAAATCCAGAATAGTTGCCTGCCTACCATCAGCAATATTCTGCTTACTTTCTAATTCTCTTTTTTTCTTTGCGGATCTTCTTCCCGGTCGGTCTGGAGAGCTAACATCCGGTTTCATTTTTAAAAATTGTTCATCTCCTTTTCCAGATTTATCCATAGTAAAAACCAAGTGTTTAGCCTTCATTTTCTGGTCTTTTTTGCTGCTTCTTGTTTCTAATCTTAATATTTGTTATATGAATACAACTAGATATATTAAATTAAATGCTTGGTAATGAGTTCACTTGACCTCTAATAAATGAAAGTTATACTTGTTTTATTACTATTATAATTCTTCATAATTTGAATTGGAAGGATTAATGCTCTTTTGCTTAATGTGTAGTAGAATAGCCAGGTGATTGTTAGATATGTTTGGAGAGGCCTTGATGTGATAATTTAGAAAAATATTTTAAATATTTATATTAAATGACCTTTTTAAAATCATAATATGGGTAAGATTAAATGTATTAAATTTAAAAAGTTACCGTTGGAGCATGAGGGATAAGACCACACTAGTGGACAAGGCCATGATGCAACCTTGTCTGCCTAGTGTGATCCTATCCTAGAAGGACATAGACTATTAAAAATAAATTGACAAGAATATATAAATAGACTAAGGATGTATAAATGATATTATAATTAGTTTTAAGACATTGAATATAATAGTAAATTCTCTCATAAATATTTTAAGTTAACAAAATGGTGAATAGTCCAAGAAGGGTAAGGATGTCAATATTAAAATATTTTCAAACACTTAATGATTAAATTTAAGTGTCTACATTTATCCCACTTTATTTTAGTGATGTAATAAATTAAAATTATTATATTAAATGATATTCAAACCTAAGTTGTAATAACCCCTCTGCATTCTAACTAGAAAATACGTGAAAGTTTTTTTTTTGTTTTTAACACAAACTATAAATAGATTATAACATTAGAATATAAGTAGATCATACAAAGTTACTTCAAGAGTGATAAATTTAATTAAGTACATGACATCAATAGTCATTAATCACTATCATTATATGAAATGCATCATAATACATTCATAGAAGTAAATACAAATATCCAGCCATTGCTAGTACAATACTCAACCACTATTGTCAAACCATAGTAATCAGGGAATTACATTTCTACATGAAATGTTTACAATAATCAAAACATATAATACAAAGTAAAAAATAATATATAAGTCTCTCTGGAGCATGAGTCTCTAGACTCTCTAGTATCTAAGGAAATTTTGAGGGTTGTCTCATAAGTAGTACCATTCTGGGGAGGGAGAGCATTATTCGAGTGCTTTTCCATACCCACCATGGACCGAAAATCCCCCACACTAATCCCATCAGGGAATGGCCCTCCCTTCATGGATGAGTAGATAGTGATGGTGTGGGTATCTAGAGTAACTAACAAGTACCTATGTGTTGTATGATTTCTTAAAACTAAACATGCAGTGTATCATAGAAAATCCATTCTATTGCAAGATATCACACTAGAATGTAAATCATACACACCAAAAGATAATGTCTCACTATACATTATTTAATCCTAATATTCATACAATTTACATCCTACTATCAATCACATGCTAAACTTAGGAATAAGCGAAGTATATAATTATTACATCAATGTATGAATGAATATTACATTATTATCTAACCCAAACTATAAATAATTCTAGCTGTTTATATCATCCAAATAAAATACACGTATAACTGCAAATTCTAACTACCATAATTAGTTCCAAACAACTACACCCCGTGATAACCCATATTATCATAGTCTAGTTTTCTAAGATATAACTACTAGTTTTCCACAATCAAACATACAAAGTAGTCTTAAATACATTAAACCATAAGATTTTATTCAAGTAATTAGATAACAAAGCAAGTCATACAAACATGTAAAAATCTAACTTATAATTTATTACACTCTCAAGGTTGTATGTATGCATACCTAATGTCCTATTAACTATCACAAAACACATTGTTCAAGAATAACCAACACACATATTTACGTAGGTGAGTCTAGATATAACATAAATAGTTTCTCTATGACATCTCATAATGTCATATATCTTTTTACATGAGCACCCACTCAAACATGATTAACCAGTCTAACTCTTATAAATATTAATCAAGTATGAGATTATACCACTCGGGTATACCTTAATTATTCTATAAAATAATAATCAAAAGAAAACATAATCTTTAGGAACACATCACAATGCACTAATTTATTCTATAAATTTCTAATCACTTGTTCTTATTAATATTATTACAATATATAAATTGCACATGAGTTTTCATCCATACATGACTCTACAAATTTGATCTTGTCAACATATTTACATAACACACCACTTTATCAGATTATCTACATCCAACATTGTTAGTGCTACCTAGGCTAGTGATGTATGTCTCACTACCTACTTAGCATCAACAATGTGGGATCTATTATAACATATAACATAGTATATAACTTAAAGATTCATATAATGTCTTCTTATTAATAGAAGTGTGAACATACTAAGTATGGAAATAATCATAATCTTACATTTTGCTCGTCAAATGCATATTGTGAATCTAATACATGTTATTACATATATAACACTATATAATAAAACACAGTCCATGTAAGATCATGTCATCAGGTATGCTTTAAATAAGGATCATAATTACATGCATGTCAAAATTGACATATTGGTTAATTATTGACCAATGGATTCAATTGGAATATTCCTAATAACAATATTAACAACTATTTATAGAAATATTCAAAATACATACATTTAATTATTCTAATGATATGCAATGAATCCATAATCATTCAATAAACAAAGTTTAGCCTTGATCAAATACTTTATTAATAGAAACATGTTATTTTACAAGAACCAATGACATTAGTTTCTAGTTTAATATTTAATAGTGTACATTAAGTTCATTCAACAACATAATGATTTACTATTATATATCAATATTATAAAATTTGAATTGTCACAATCATTAATCAAATATATTCAAAATATATCCCTGATGACTCAATACATCCATATGGACCCGCTTAAACCTATAGTTAAACGTAAGGGAGTGTATATGAATACATGGTATAATAGGTATACTATCCAAAACAAAATGCATACAATTATATACTCATAATATAAAATACCCAATCAAAATTTTAAATGTTTCCTATAATAAGTGAAATGCATATCATATAATATATAATGCAACCAATGATATATATATATAAAGTGTTATCCTTTATATAAATATTAGGGTGCTAACATTTCATAAGACTTTTCTCATAAATATATAAACATTTTTGATCTAATTAGTTTATAAAAGGATGCTAACAAATAATAAATAGGGATGTTGGCATTTCATAATCCTATATTTCACTTAAATTTCATTATTGATTGCTCGAATAGAAGATAAATTTAGTTATTAACGTAGTCCATATACATGCAAAACGTAGCCAACAATTCAAAACACTGATCTTATATAAATAACAATATGAATATTTGATTTGGGATGCTATCAAACATTTACTGATATAAGAAGGTAGGACGTAGTCATACAAATTAAGATGTTACTCAAAGAATATTAAAAGTTAGTATATCATTTGAGATGACACTTGTTTATTAAAACTTAGGCTACAATAAGTGATATGCAGACCATAAAATGTGATACATGGTCCAATATAGGTGGAAAGCAACCAATTAGGTTGAATGCAGCCAATTAGGTGGAATGTAGCCTCATAAATATGCAGCTCAAAGTCTCTGTTCATATTAAGATGTGGCCAATCTTTTAATACATATTTAATAATGGCACTCATATTTTTTTATATCAAATCAAGACATTGTCCAAAAAAAGAATATGCTTATGAGGTAAGATGCAGACCAATGGTATATAACTCAGTCAAATGATATACTAAATTCTATAACTGTGATATTATTTATAGAATGCTACCTGTAAGATCTATTATATCGTTATCATTTTTATATGGGTAGATTAAAAATAAGAGGCAAAATTTAGTTTTTTGAGTTAAAACATAGTCATAATGGATAAATACACAACTCTCAGCCATAATATCTATAAAGTGTTGCTCATAAAATGTATATAACATATCCATAATGTTAAAAACATTACACATAAAATATATAATGCAGTCACCTACAATATGTAATCCATTTGGGTTGACAATTTTTAAAATCTAATTTTGAGTGTTAATACATAGGCAAGATATCCTATTCTAAAATCGTGATAATACTAAAATAAGATTCTGTTTCATCAGAATAAATAAATCATGCACACAAAAAATTAATTACAACACCAACCTTTAGAGGATTTGCTTGCAAGATGAAACATCTCTCTGCTTGTTTTTCCCAGTCTCTCTCAAAATATTCTGCTTCTTATCTCTTTGTGTCTCTATGTCCTTTAATTTTTATCAACCTTAATTTATAAAACTATTCCCTTATTACCCTATCATGCCCTTCTTTTTGCATGCTATTGTTCTCTCAGTTCCTCTTTCATGCATAGCATCCCACTCTCCTTTTGATTTCACTAACTAAAGTTATACCTTTAACAAAGTTGTAGTCTATCTTCAACTTTAACTTTTTTAGTTGATATTAAAACATATTATTTATTTAATATAGATCATTACGCCTTAATTCCCAATTTATATCAACATAAGGCTATGTTGACTAATTAAATAATGGTATCTAATTTTTTATTATAAATGTAATTTCATGTATTTTTTTACCAAGACTAAGTTTTATATCAACTTAACTCTAAGTTAGCATTTTAGGATAATTCAGTTTCCATGAAAGCAATTAAAACAAAGATAATTATTTATTCAACTAATAGATATTACGTTAATAATTACTTCTCATTGCAAGATAGCCATATCTTCAATAACTAGTATATAGATATAATCAATAACTAGTATATAGATATAATAGAAATTAAATATCTATTTTCCTAATTTATTCTCAAAAATATAGACAATTATAAGTAAAGGAATCTTATGTAATCTTATGCATATCAAGAAATAAATCTATATACAAATATAATCACAAAAAATATTTTCATGACTATGTACTAATATTTAAAACATGTTATGCATATGATATTTTAAATCTATTGTTATGTATCTCTATTGAATTGATATTGAATTCTATTTAAACTCGTAATTATTTTGCACCTCTAATTTTTAATTGTTTTGAACATACCCATGCATATGCATCAAATATATTTTAATCCATATTAAAGTAACTATATGAATGAGTGTGCATGCATGTTACATGCCCCTATAATCTAAAAATTATAAATCATGTTGTTCTTGTCATGAATCTGAAATTCATTACTTATGAGGACTTGAACTCTCAAGACAAACCCATTGTGATGCCCCCCTTTGGAGATAAGAGATGTACCATGCAAGTCACTAATGTCAAAATATTACTATAAAATATGTGAAATATGTAATCATACAGTATCATATGAACATTTTCATTTGCACCATAGTATTGAATATAGTATTGAATTTTATATAAAACATGTGTTAGATAGATATAGCATTGAAGCACATAAGCATGATGTGCATGATATGTATCATGGCACAAAAGTAAAGTATAAAATATAATTAATGTATGATATGAATCATGGCACCATAGTAACAAGTAATGAACAAACAAGAAATGTCGTAAAATATCATGTAATTTGTATAGAATGTAACACATAAGGCTCCAAGGCCACATACAAAGGACATGTATATGTCATATAAAAACACAAGGCCAATGGCCACACTTAAATAGAATGAAAATTATGTCATACAAGTAATAATATGTATATATTTCAAATATAAGGCTAAGGGCCACACATAATAAGAAAACAAGGTCTAACTTAACCATGTAATGAAGTAAAAATGTAAAAAGAAGCATAAAGCAAAAGAGACTATTCTATATCAACAATATGTATCAATGTCATTATTAGCAAATAACATATCCATGTAACACAATGGAACGTATGAATGATTATGGTATATAGCTCAACATGGTAGAGAGATTATGGATAGATATAATATGTTAAAATATTCACGAAGAATGAAGAGATGTTCACAACTTAGCAAGGTTGATGGCTAAAAATGGAAGCCCGACATCAAAGAACCACATTATAGTATGGCATATATCACACTCACATACCTCATGAAAATTAATGTGTATTGAAATTTAAATATGTTATCTATCTAATATAAAACAAATAACATATGTAAATAAATAAGTTGGAAATAAAAGAAAATGCTTAGAGGTCCTGAATTTAAAATTTTGAAAATGTTTTGATTATTTGGAATTTTTAATGTATATAATTTTTATTTAAATAGTTGAAATTGAAAAGTAGGAAGAATCAAGGCTTCAAAAATAGAAAAAAATGGAGTAATTCAAACAATTTTCAACAAGGTGTTAAATCATATTATAAATGAGTCACATCAATGTAACACAAATGATTGATATAGAGACTATGTGAATGTCCCAATGGGTGAGCGAGTGACTATGTATGCTCATGGATAATGTAGGAGTATATAGATGTGATCATGTAAGTGCAATGCAAGATATATCATGATAGATATGCAAAGTAAGCAAGTGGGTTTCCATAATGGATGTGCATTGAAAGTAATATAAGATAGGTGTTTTGGATTGTTCGAATCATTTTGAAAATTCAAGAGGGAAAGTTCCCAAATTGAAAATAAATCCAAAGGCTAAAATAATGTTTGGGTAAGGGATAAAAGAGGTAGTAATGAACAAAAATTAAATGATTATGTATAAACGAAATATAAGTAGCTAACCAAGAGATTTATCCTAATCGGTGGATTGGGTGGAAGTAGGAGGTCATGTCCAACCAAGGATCTCATCAAGAGGATCGACATATGTATAACCAACTAACTACATTGTAAGAAAGAGTGACTTCCTATGAGGAGGAAGTGCCAACTATAAAAACCTTTAAATTTGAAATGGGATCATATGTTGTAATATAACAATATAAATCATTTCTCATATTCCCATGTAAACATGTATCCTTATGTGTAATATGATAATATGTAATTACCTGTACTTGTGGTGAAGCTCTCTAAATAAAATGTGGTGCCTTAAGAAATGAAAAAATATTTTTAGGTGCACTTTATTCTTAGGAGAATGTATTATGTTATTTATAACTAATTGATTGTGTTTATGGGTAACTATATCATGATCATATATAGATGAAAAAATTAATTATGTAATATCCTCATGTGTAACTGGATGACTTTTATAAGTAGATGGAAGAACTCATTTTGTAATAATTTATTGAATAGTTATGTAGACAGTTTCATTACCATGTTGATCAATGTATGTGCCTTCCAATTGTTTTATAGGAGGATTAAATATCATTGGTTCCAAAGGATATTCATATTGGATTCTTGAAATTTTCACCACTTGATTACCATGAATGCATTTGAGACATTTATGCAGTAAAAAATGTATTGGTCTAATATTTTGTATCCAAGTGCATCTAAATGATATATCAAATACACATGAGCTAGGTATAATTAAGAATTGAGTGTGCACTATGAGAGGTCCCACTTGTAAAGGTGACACTATATGCCCAAGAGTATCCTATGTATGACCATCAAATGCTTTGACAACTTTAGAAGTATCATGTAAATCTTGCTCTATATAACTAAGAGATTAGATGAGAGTTATGGTGCATGCATTTTCACTTGATCTATTGTCTATCATAACATTATGTATGGATTGTTTATCAACATATACTTGAATAAATAATGCATGTCTATCTAAATCATCATCAACAATTTCAGTATCGTGAAATATAATCATGAGACATGATGTTTATTTGCTTTTAATTATACCTATGATGATATCAAATTGATTCCCATATGTAGAAGGATAAGGATGAGCATTATATGCATAATGTACTTTATATTTACCTTTGTTATTTGTTTCATGATTTGCAAAATTATCTTTGTACATTTTGAGCTTTGAATTATCATTTATTTGTGGCTTAGCCTCTTCACTAGGTGTGCCAATATCAATACTGTTATCATCAATGAGATCTTTAATTATGTTTGAGTTTGAAATATCTATTTATGGAATTCATAATACATTGATGGTAGTGACAATATGCATTGTTATCAAAACTTCTATATAGTGGTCTATACATGTCCACTTGTAGATAAAGAGTGATGTGATTGCATTCAAGTAAATTTTGTAACAATACATGAGGAGGTGATGGTAATTTTAAAAATTAAATCCTTGGTGGAGCTTTTAATTGAAGATTTTATGTTGGTTGTGAAATAGTATTAACTGAAATCTTACCTTCATTCTTACTTTCATTAGGTTTACTCTTATAATATGACTTCCTTTGAAATATTACATTTGAATTATAAGGAGCATTTGAAGTGTACTTCACCTTGTTCAAAGTAACCAATTTGACTCGCATTCTTTGACTGTGTGGCATAACTCATCAAAATATTTGAATTTATCAAATATAATTGAATCTTGAAGTGGAGATAACAAACTTCGAGTGAAAATATCTAGGAGCTAATCATCATCCATTTGATTTGTCATTTTTGATAACATTGTCTTGTATCTTAGAACATATTCACTCATTATTTCTTTAGACCTTTTTTTAAGATTTACAATTTGAGCATATCATAGATTTTCACTAATTCTGATAGAAAAGTGTGTTAAAATTTTATTTTCTAAAGCATTGAAAGCCTTTATTGATTGAAGAGGAAGATCATAAGAACATATTCTTTGAGACTTCTTGAAAATATCTTTGTCAATAATTTATCATTATCTACATAATATAAATAAGTTTCATGAAATGCATGCAAATTCTATTTATGATTCCTTTGCATTCATATAAAGGAAGCTTAGGATTCAGTTGTTAACTAGTAATGGATAAGATGCAATTTTGGGTGCCAAAGGGTTTTGTAACAAGGAACATGAATCCATAAAGGGGCTAGCATGAAAAATACTTTGTTCAAGTTGAGATAACTTGGCTTATAAGGCAAGAATTATATACTCAAGAGTATTATTTGTAGAAGAGATTGGTGGATATTTTTTGAAACCCAAGTGGTGTTCCCAATCCAAGGGATGATGTTATACAAGTATCTAGAGGTGTATAAATAGAAATGGATGCAATAATAAAAGTGGAAACATTATAAGGGATTTAACAACCTGAAAAGGCAACCTTTATGGTGGAGATGTGGACAATTTAATTTGATGCTCAGCTTTCTATGCTAGCAGGAGACTAATGATCTTATTGACTTGGGGATTCTCTTGAAAACCTTAACTAAATACAAATAACTTTTTCACTTGATTTTGGTATACTCCATTAAGCTTTTGTGGATCACTATGAGTTTCATGTTCATTATGTACAATATATCTCTCTTCATTATTTTTAATATCAGAATCAATGTGAATTTCAACTTCATGAGACCAAGGAATTTGAATTTTAGCATTATCTTGAAAAAAAACATCATTATTTGACATTGCAAAAGAGAGCAAAGGAAGCTACATATATAAAAAAGAATTATGCTTAATTTATCATTGTGTTTTAAAAGCATACAATAAAATATTAATTGACATAGCTAACAACTATATATACAATACAAGTAAAAATCAATGGATAAAGGGTGATCTAAATAAGGGTTTGAATGATTGTGTGGACTCTCAAATATACTTGTTCGTTTGTAGAGTAGTGTCAGCCCAATATTTCAAAACACTAACTACATAGGTAAATACATGCATGTATCCTATTATTTTATCTTTAAAGGTATAATAAGAGTAAATTTACTAGGTGATACACTCCTCTAATATACACCACAAAATAAATAGTTAAAATAGGTTTTCTATCGTATAAATAAGGGACCTTAGGTTTTTCTAATATACCGTGAGGTACCTAGAAACTAAAATTTGTGTTTAGTGTTGTATAATAGCGTAAGTATTAGGGTTGTACCCCTCACACCATGGTGTCCATAAAATAAATCACTACTTAGCCAATAATGACAGTCACTAAGTAGTTTTAAAATTGTCAGAACACAGCTTTGAAAAACAAGCAACAATCAAATAGAAAATAAAATCAAAATATTTTTATGTATAGAGATCAACAAATTTCTTCTCAAGGTTTTAAAAAGAGATTCAATATCAGATGTTATCTAAGGTGACAAGATAATTTCTTCAGTGTCAAATTAAATCCAAGGTCAAAGAAGATTGACTTGTGATTTCAAATTTATATCCAAGGTTGAAGGTTATTTTCATTAATTGTCAAGAATTCACATAAATTTGTATGAAATCCTAGGACTAAAATCAAGCAAACAACAAGCACTATTCAAAATAAAATATGAGTTCACCAGAATGTTTATAGTTCTTTTGTATTTAACAATAAAATGCTAAGAATAAATAAACTATTGAAAACTGATATAGATTTATAGAATATCCATACCTAAATTACAGTACAAATTTTTATAAAATAAAAAATAAGCTATAAATAGTAAATTAAAAAATAGATATGCAAACCTAACTCAATTTGAATTTACAATGATTATTCATGGAAAGTACCTAAAAAGACTTATGAACTATGTCACAACTAAAAGTAGGATTTTAGATTGTGTTGTGATAAGGCTGCACTAGGAGGATAAGGCCATACTGTAGTTTTTTTTGTTGACTACAACCATGTCCTAATTGACTATTCGATTGATTTTTTGATTTAGGT
Organism: Torreya grandis; assembly: GCA_037957365.1. NCBI lineage: Eukaryota > Viridiplantae > Streptophyta > Pinopsida > Cupressales > Taxaceae > Torreya > Torreya grandis. Next base: position 788,476 of record JARHVA010004604.1, read on the forward strand.
AGCTACACTTGTCTATGATAGTTTTGATTGACTGTGTTTTGATTTATTGTGCAGAAGACATACAAAATAAAAACCCTATCTCCTGCACAATAAACACAATGGGGACCAAATACAAAGGGAGGAATCACTCAAGGGGAATAGTCAAAGTATCTTCAAAAAACTCCCTATAAGATTAGTATTGCTTCCATGGCCCAAAAGGGCCTCAGGTTGATATAGTTTTCCCTCTTAGAGTGAGTGTGTGAATATTGATAGTTACTATATGAATGCAACTAGATAGGTTGACTTGAATACTTGACAATGAGTGTCATTTACCTACAATAAAAACAACTTTAGACTTGGCCTATGACTATTATAATGCTTTAAAATTTGAATTAGAAGGATTAATGTTATTTTGCTCAATGTTCAATAGAATTGTCAAATGATTACTAAATATGTTTGGAGAGGTCTTGATGTGATTATATATAGGAATATTTTGAATATTTATATTAACTAACCTTGTTAAAAATTTGAGAGGGGTAAAATGAAATGACTTGAATTTAAAATTCTATCATTGGAGTGCAGGGGACAAGGCTGCACTAGTGGACAAGGCCATGGTATAACCCTATCTACCTAGTGTAGTCTTATCCCAAAAGGACAAAGGCTATTATAACTAAATTGATAAAATTTTGTAAGTCGAATAGGGGCATCTAAATGATGTTATGAGTAGTTATAAGACTAATAAAATAGTGAATTCTTCCATAGATATTATAAGTTAACAGAATGGCAAATAGAATAAGTTGGGTAAGGATGTCAAGATGAAAACATTATCAAGCTCTTAATGATTAAATTTGAGTGTCTATAAATAGATATTTATAAAGAGGTAGACCTAAGGTAGGGATATAAACATGAAAATATTTTATTTTCATGTATTAATTTCATTTCTTATCAATGCATTCATTTTATCATGAGATTGTTAATGGGTTATGAAGCACTTTGTGGCTTAAAACTTTTTTGTTTTTGTTTGAAATAGCATGGGCCTAAGTCCATATTTGTTTTAACCCTTTGTAAGATCATCTTTATAGTTTTATCCACCATTTGGTGGTTGTTTTTCTTATGGTATTTTTTAATTTAAAATGATAAATGATTACTACTCGTTTTAATTTAAACCTTCCTTATGTATGTGTGGGAGTTGAGACTTGGACTCATGAAGTTCTTCTTGATTGTTGAAAAATCATTAAGGCTAGGTGTTTTATCAAGATTGGGATTAAGGGATGTTAATCAAATTAAGACAAATTTCTAAGTAAACTAGAATGCATAAGATATGCAATAAATATACACAATTGATTTACAACTTGCTATTTTTTGAAATGTGTTAAAAGGGGAAAGCATTAAGAAATAAATGACTTAGTTGGAACTCATGTCTATGGGACTTTAATAGTGACTTTGAAACTGATTATGAGGTTGTGTGGGATTTCTATGAATCAAGAATAGGACTCTATGTTATCATAGGATAAAGCTACAATGTTTGGACTTCGCCAGCATGTGTTGGTGTCTATAGGGTGTGGCTTCATTTCTTATAGTTTTTACCCTCTATGTAAATTATGATAGGTGTGTCTTTTCTTGTAGATCATGTGTGTATATGTAGATGTCTTCACTTCACTATGGGATTTGTGTACCTTCTTATTCACTCAAACCCATAACTCAATGGCAAGGGGAAAAAATGTTATAAATAGGGGAATGAAGAGGGGATGGGTTGTGTTTTACCTTAACACCCTATGTGTTGAGTTGTGCCTACATTCTAATACTCTGAAGAGGGATCACACTCCATGTAGTTTTCCCATGCTATGGTGGTGTGTGTATAATGTTAGTAAAATGTTATATGTTTATGTAATTCTAGTGTGATTATGTGTTTAAAACAATGACTTGTAACCTTTTTTTATATTCAGACCTAGGTAAGGTCTTCTTGAGTTGTGTGGACATATAATTGGGAAGAATAAGTATGTTCCTCCCAATGTGAAGTTAGATAATATATGGTATTTGTAATAATGGAATCCCCTTTCCATCTCCTAAACTAGGTAGAAAATGTACTTATATAGTGGAATTTTTGGTATTTCCTTGAAATAAAATTGAGAAACATGTGGAATGACATGTTGAGATGAATTTAAACTTGGGAAATTAACCATTAATTGGTGGGAGGACAAAAATGTTGAATTTAGACACAATTGACCTATCAGATTGTCTTGAAGGAGCGATTTCATCTAAGGAATAAAGATAGCTAAATTGGAAGTATGAATTAATTAATGAGTCTAAGCTAATTGAAATGACAAATAGGAGAATTTTTTATTATATTTGCCATAAGATATAGGGGCATCTGCATAGAATTCAAGGAATAATAGTTTGAAACTATGTAATTGAGCATAGGTTAAGGGTGCATAAGGAGTGATCACAAGTGCATTGTTTTAGCAGTAAATGTGAATTTTAGTGTCTAAATTTGCCCTATTTATTCTACTAATGTAGTAAAGTGAAAGTAATAGAATACAATGAGTAGTGTTATAATGAGCTTACCTATGAAGAATGGTTTTGAATGTAGATCACATGTTGAATTGTACTTCATGCAAGATTGTAATTAAGCATGTATAAATCAATCCTTAGGATAAAATTCTAAAAGTAAAAATAGGAAACTTATAGATAAAATAAAAATGATCGAATAAACCTTTTCATGTACATAAACCATTATGTTTTTTAGTGTAAAACTAGTTACTAGAGAGGGTGGAACCCTTGAATAATTCTTCATTGAAACACTTGGATTAGACTGTGCATGCTCCAATCTTCATTGGTAGGAGAACGTGCTTAAAAACTCAAGATGCACTTAAATTCATTCTCACACAACTCAAAATAGTACATTATTTTAAAAAAATTGTATGAATATAATAGATTATTTTGGTGTAAAAACTAGTGTAAAATTGATGCAAAAAAGTTAAATTAACCATTAAAAATGTAATAAGATTTATTCTAGTGAAAAATTGGTGAGATACCTAGTTCAAAAGTGGTGAAATATAATATGAACTGAGTCTAGTGTATATAACATAGATAATAACATGAATTTTCATTCCTTCTATGGAAACTGGTGCAAAAACTAAGCAAAAAGAGATCATGTATCATGCACATGTTCTAATTATGATATCTAAGTATATTGATTTTATAACGAGTTATATCAACTAAATCCATGAGTAAAAATATGTGTAAAAACCTAGAACATGTGTCATACATGATGTCCCAATCTGAGATTTTTTCTTATAATCATAAGTATATATCTGAAATTATTTTTGGGTGATCACCAAAAATTATTTCATAGACTAAGTATAATTTTGATAATTATGGAAAATATTATTTTTGATTTCTAAGACAAAATCACATTGTTTTGGATAGTCATGGCATGTGCCTTTGTCCCTAGGGTGCATTATTGTTTGAATTTATTTTTTAATTAATAATTGAGTATGTATTATGTTTAATTGAGAAAATATTTTTATTTCTTATTTGTGTAGTAGATTGTTGCAGTTTAGTCCCTAGACAAGAAATTATGCATGCCCCCTCTTGAGAGTTGAGTTGTGAAGCTTGCACAATAACTTAGTTCAAACTAAAAAATTATGCAAATGATGTTATAATAAGATTAAAATTTAGAGTAATAATGATAACATTGAAAATCATGGCATCGTATTGATAATTTGAGAAATATAGTAATGTGTGATACATGTAAAACCAAACATACATCGTGTAATTTCTAGATATATGTTATTAATTAGGCACATAGTGAATAATGATCATATATTGAATACTATAAAATTGATATATAACTAGTTGGGGAGGATGCATGATATCGATCATGGCATCAAAAAACTATAGAGATGCATGATATCCATCATGGAATCGAAAAACCAAGCAAAATGTAGCAAACAAGAGTCATTGCCATGACACATACACAAAGAGTACACACAAGAGCATACATTACATACAATAAGGCCAAGGATCCACATACAAGGGACATATTCAAATTTCATATGCATGCATAAAATCACATAATAAAGCTCATATCCATAATCAAGGACATGTTCAAATGTCCACAATCCACAAAAATTGAATACACACAAAACATGAAACAAAAAAGCAAACATGATAAACATGCATGAGTAACTGAAATTAATCTACACAAGAAATTTATAACATTATCCTAATAAAAAACTCAGGTATCTAGTGAGATAACAATGTTAAATTAAGTGAGAAAATAATGAACTATTCATGTAATGTAGAGTACCATAGTAAGGACAAAAAGGATAGTCATAGAGTGATAAAACCTTGTAAAAGATGTCCACATTGAACTTGTTGTTATGCAAACAAATTTTTAAAGGCATGTGATTGTTTTTAATCTAATAAATTATATCATGTGTTCACTGGGACAAATTTGTTGGAATTAGACAAGAGCACAGTGTGTGACTGTGTGGAAAAGTGCAATTTTATTTGTGTAAAATTTATGGGCTTGAGATAATATCACCACCTAAAATTGTACCTAAAAGTGATGATTGTATGTTTTATAACTCATCCAAGTACACTTGTGAATCATATTTGATATAAAATTAGATATATAGAAGTACTGCATATACTGAAGCACAAATCAACTAATGTAAATAAACTATCTATATCATGCATAGGTCTTGATTTTTATTTTTTTAAAATATTTTATTTTTTGTTTATATATATATATATATAATTGAATCATGGAGAGGAGAGGCGATTAGGGCATCGAAGACTCTTTTAGGTACACCTTCATTGACAAATTTGATCGATACCCAAAAGGAACATCAGTTAGGTCATCAGAGCCAGAAAGTAAAGAACAATGGTGGAACAAAGAATGCACCTAGGACGTAGCTAGGGAAGGTGGGAGTATATCTTCCTCCATCCAAACCCTTATCTGTGGATATCTACAAACTTGTTGCAGAGGTCAACACTATCTTTTGAACACCAACTTGGTCGATATGAAGGCAATAATGATTCAATAAAGCCTCACATCTTAGGATTTCCATAAAAAGAGCCAACAACACCATATGGTATGCATGGGAAATATGCCCAAAGTTATTGCACCTAGGATGACGATGAAGTGTTTAACGAAATAAAGAAAAAATATTTTGTTCAGATACATATCAAAACCGTACAAGGTAATACTCTTTGTTGTATGGTAAATACATCAAAAGGTATTATGAATTTAAAAAAATAGATTGAAAAAGACATTGGAATCCCTACACCATTCTAATGCCTTATCTACAAAGGAAAAAATATGGAAAATACTTTCAAGATGTTTGATTATGAAATCACCAAGGACTCCCTTGTATCCTTAATCATGAGGTTGAGAGGAGGGGAAAATGGTAAAAAGGCACTAGTACTTTCTTACAAGGATGCTACAACTTCTTCTAGGTCTGAGGGGCCTTTCAAGAATGTTGTAACCAAGAACATAGTAGTTTTACATCAAAAACCCTACCCATAAGCTATGGCCTACATAGTGGAACGAGCAGATGGGTCCCAATGGTGGAAATTATAAAGGAATGTGTGATAACATACAGAGAAAATTTAGAGTAGGAGGATATAATTTGCAGATTCAATAATTTTTGGCTAACTAGCTTTATTCCAGTGGGTGCACTCTATTGACCAATTTTGGTCCTATAGGCCAAAATTGGGCACCCCTCTTTCCTTTTCCTTATAGGTTATTTTAGCCTAAGTTCTAACAAGTCCAAGCCCACAGCTGCCTTGTCGCTTTTCTTTGATAGGCCTCTTTCCATGAAAAAACCAAGTGTTTCCTCCTTCTGATTACCAAGTGCTTTAGGTCCAGCAAGCAAAATTTTGACTTGAAACCCATTTTGATCTTGAAAGTTTAACAAGGTAAGCAAGTTACTTTAGAGGGCCTTTTATCGACAGAATGGATCAATTTCAAAGGGCCAGGGGTCTTTTATAAAAAAATTGAAGGGTAGGTAACCTTGCAGAGGGCACTTAGGTGCCAAACAGTACCTTTGCAATTCTTCTGAAAGGTGACTTAGAGGTTAAGAAGCCCTTGCAGGAGGCAAGAAATTGGAAAAAATGGATCCTATAAAAGCCCAAAGGGCAACCTCGGCTCAAGGTGTCCTTGTGGAGGGTAGATGGTTGAAGTAAAAGGCCAAGGCAGAAAGCTTGAAAGGGAAGAATTCCTTCAGGAAACTTGACAGGCCAAAGAGAGATTTCCTTCAGACATTTTGTTCAAAGGAAATCCAAATAAGAATGCCTATGAAACAAATTTCTTCAAACAAAATGTCTAAAGGAATTCCTTTAGACATTTTATTTGAAGAAATTCAACAAGTGAAGAAACCCAAGGAAATTCAGAAGGCAAGAGTCTAAAGGGTAGGTACCCTTTCAGAGGGCACTTGGCCATGAAAGGAGGACCTTTTCTTTTTTCTGAAGGATCACTTTCCTTTTGAGAAAGTCCATTTGTAAAAAGTTGAAGGAAATGCCAATGGGGGATGGCAGGCCCATAGACATCAATTTTAAGGTAATAAGCTAGTCGTTGGAGTTTGAATGTCTGATGACAGGCCCACGAATGTCAAATTTAGGGTAGTGAAATAGCCGTTGGTTTTTAAATGAGATGACGGGCCTATAGACGTCAATTTTAAAGTGATGGGTTACCCATTCTAGAGAAGACAAAGATAAATTCTTTTGGACAAAATGTTAAAAAGAATTCTTTCAAACATTTTGTCTAAAAGAACTCATGAACGGAGGCCTAAAGGGTCGTCAAAGGTAGGGTGTCAAAAATGATAAGCACAAAGGAAGAATTCCTTAAGGAAAAATGCCTGAAGGAATTCCTTTGAGCATTTTTCTTGAGGAAATTTAAAGGCCAAGAGGCCCAAAAGAAGACTCAATGACCCACCAAAGAAGGAGCTCGAGAGAGAAAAGAAAGCCCCAAGAGCCCTAATTGCCAAGAAAAGGACAAAAAATAGAAATAAAAGAGAAAAGTAAAGTGGGTAACCTAAAATGCAACTATGCACATATAAGATAAATGATCAAAATACTCTAGGTGGCGTAGCAGGTCAAGTGTAGAGATGAACTAGACTAGGGTAGGTGGCATAGGAGGTGTCAGCAAGAGAAGTAAATGCTTTCAGGTGGAATAGTCTCCACTGAATAGCCATTAAGAGAGTTGCACAAGCATTCAAGGGAACAGCTTGATTTTCCTTGTTTTGATATTAATAAGTAGCTAGCTATGCGAGCATTAAAGGGAGAGCATGGCCCAAAATGTGAGGAGGGGTGACCTTATTGATTTCTAAGAGAAGCAACCCATACTCTTGTAGGATTTTTTAATGCAACCTGGGTAGCAAAGTCAATATTTGAGACACCTACAGCATGGTTTTCACAGGTGTATTGAAGGAGAGATGACAATAGCATGGCTGAATTCTTTGTTGTAGGAGTGTTTAATGCAGTATGGGCCTTTTTCTCTTGATTGGTCAAGTATCTTTTTCCAAAGTTCTTTATATATTGTAACCTCTCATTTTGAGAAATGATATATCTCTCAGTTTTGTATGGTGAAGCCCTGAAGAAATTTGCCTTTAATCAAAAAAAGTTTTTTACCTCCATTTGGGCTTGTACTTTTGCATATGCCTATGTATTATCTTATGTTAAGTCATTTATTTTAATGCTTTCATAGGTTGATGCCAGTATATCTAGTGTATTGTATATCCTCTTCTATAGGTCAACAAGAAGTGTCCAGGTTGAACTATAGGCGTAGGTGAGCAATTGTCCAACAAGGTGTCTCTAGAACACCTCTGGTAGGTTCTTCCTCCTTATACCTCCATAAAACCCCTTATTGAAGCATCAATGAAGTTAGTTCCTTATTCAAATGAAGTGTTTGTTCACTCCTTGTGGTGTAAAATGTAGGTAAAAAACTAAGTAGACCAATCAATTTTGGTGCATCATCACTTTAGTTAGGTTCTATTTTATAGTATCCTCCTCTCTTTTCACCCCCTCCCCATTGCTAGTAGTAAAGTTTCAAGACCTCAAAGTGCATCAAGGGGAGCTATTCCCTTATCTAGATATTCATTCCTTAGTTTTTGCACCCATAACAAGAGGAATGTCTCCATTGTGCCACATGGAAGAAGGAATATGAGTTTCCTTTCAAATGGTAAAATCCATAGCATCAACAATTTTTAGCATGCCCAGTGGGACAAAATTTACGTCCTATAAGTTTCAAGATTGGTGTTGGTCTTGTTACCATGAAAAATCTAAAAGAAAGAGCTATAATCTAGCATTTGGTGACTCCATCTAAAGAACTCAATCTCTAGTTAGTGATTAGCCTGGCATCCCATGCCTAATGTCACCATAAGATCTTCTTCTAAGGGTGTTCCTTTCAAATTTGTTGAGCTACCTTTGAACTCATCAAAGAGGCTAAGGTTTGCAACAACTCATCCTTACATAGCAAACCATTTTCCCAAACCTACCGTAAAATACACCTACATAAGGAGACCTCGGTTGAATCCTGTCATAGCCATGGCTTTACATTTTGTGGCCTTCAATGGTCAGAGTCCTTTGAACCTTCTATAGTATGACCCAATTCTAGGGATATCTCTCAAGAGTGTTACTCCCTTTAGTGGAGAGGGACCAATCACTTCTATTGATCATATCAGAAACATAGCCAACCTCTGCAACATCATTAATATTACTGAAGAAAATGTAGCCATTAGGTTGTTGGCCTTGTCCTTTAAAGGAAAAGTTTTGGACTGGTATGGGACCTTGCTTATGAATTCAATTGGCTCATGGAATGAATTAGAGACCCTCCTAAAAAATAGGTTTGGGGAGAAAAGTGACCATTTATCTCTAGCTGAGTAATTGACCACTATGAAGGGAACCCCACATGAATTTATGCAAGATTTTAACACTAGATTCTAAAAGACTTGGGACAAAATCCCAATTCTAGTCAGGCCAACCCCAAGTTATACCTTCCTTTACTACTTTAAGGCCTTGAATAGTGACATTGCTATCATGATACAGTCCATGGGTGGACATGTTCTACCCACTACTTATGAATTAGCCATAGCTACTCAAAATTGTTTGGTGCAAGTAGGAAAGATAGCTCCTAGACCTCATATGCCACTTTTTCCTAATTTTTACCCCTCAGTTCAGCTTATTGCACCCACTTTAGCTCCTCTACCTAGTGTATAAAGGTTGGATGCTACCCCTACAAATAATCTCCATGAAGTTAATATTCTATTGTAGAGTGTTACCAATGAATTAGTTTCCCTCAAGAGGCAGCAAGCTCAGAGCTATCGGCTGAATCAAGGATACCAGTAGTTCGAGTAGATAAATAGACCTCATTTTCAAAATTATAATCAAGGGCAGGGTCAGATTACGCAAGTTAGGCCTTATTATAGTTACAATTCAAATGCCCCTTTATTGTCTAAGGCTCTTATCCCCACTTAAAATAATTTTGTATAGGAATAGCCTTATTATCCATTCCTGGGGCATGGTCAAGAATAGGTTGCTTATGCCAATGAGCTATAAAATCAATGTATGGAAAAACAAGGTGATTAGGTAGCCCAATTCTCAAGTTTTGAGGCATCAACACAACTTGGGATGGATAGCAAGTAGGCTCAATCTAATTCCACTCTTATGAACCACCTGAAATGGGAGTTCTACGCAGTCAATTATGTGGGGAGCACAAATAATCAAGATGATTGTGTTGCAACCAACACTAGGTCCAAGAAGAGAGCTATGGAGGAAGCTCAAGTAGCTACTCAAGCATATGTAGCATCTCTTTTATCATAATTAAATCAAAATTTTCCCAATTATAGACTGCTAGTTGCAGTTTCAACTCCTCAAGTTGCACCACAAGTTACAAATGTCCCCATGGAGAGCTCAAAAATGGGTAATCCTTCAATCAATGTGGTGGACCAAATGAATAAGATACACATGAATATCTCATTATGGGATTCCTTAGCAATGCTAGAGTAAAAGGATATACTCCAAAAGGAATTGCATGGGCTAAGTGAGCAAGTTATCCCAGTGAAGGCTGATAATGTGTTGATAGTGAATGGGGCTCCTCCAATGGGAGGTCAAGCAAAGAAAGATAAAAAAGTTCCTCATTTTTACCTATCCTGTTAAGGTGTGGAGCCTAAAAGCTTCACATATGAGCGCATTACCAAAGTTGCAGGTTTACACAGTCATCGGCATCGGTCAGGAGCGACCGACGTCAGTCAAGTGCAGTTGAAGAGACGCCAGCGTCGACAGAGGATCGGCCGACGTCGGTCATAGGAAAGTAGGCAAAAACTGGCGTCTATTACTTGTGCATCTAGAATGTTATTTCTGAGGACAGAACTGAGTGTTTGCATGATGAGTTTAAGTCTTAGTCTTAAGTTCGCGTCTCTATTATTAGTAAGATTGTTTTTAGAGCCCTTGTTCAAGAGGCTTAATTGTTAGTTGTAAGTGCATGCTCATGTCTCCTAATTCTATATGTAGAATTAGATCTTCTTAGCTTTGTGTGGTTGTAGTAGTTCATTGTATATGAATGTTGAAGAACAGTACAGAGTTGTATCAATCCAGGTTGTTGGAGTTGATTGTACTTGAGAGAGAGAGCTCTTGAGGGATAGAGATCTAGAGAGAGATCTTGTGCATCTGAGAGAGGTGTGGAAGAAATAAGTTTCTTCAATTGTATTCCTTTTGTAAAGATTTTAATACAAGTTTTTAGGGTGGTTTCTTGTATCTCTTGTTCTTTGTTATTATCTGATTCTAGTTACTTATCTATCTGATTTAATTTTGCAGTTTATTGTTTTCATAAGTGTAATCATATTGTTGGTTGATCCCCAACAAGTGGTATCAGAGCCTTGGTTGTAGGTTTAGAGTTTGATATCCAATAATTGGTATAAAAGCTCAGGTTCACTAACAGGTGGTTCAGATCTGTGTAGTGTGTATTGATTACAGGTTACTCACAGGGGTTTCTGTAGGGATTTTTGTTTGAGTGGGAGAAGCAATGGCAGAAGAAAGTAAACTAAGAATGGAGAAGTTCAATGGCAAAAATTATCAACATTGGAGAATGCAGATAGAGGACTATCTGTATCAGAAAGATCTATACTTATCGTTAGGTGGGATTGCAAAGAAGCCCACAGACATGGATGATGAAGAATGGGAAGTTCTTGACAGAAAGGCTCTGGGGTCTATAAGACTGAGTCTAGCATCTACTGTGATATCTAATTTATCACAGGCAAAAACAACGATAGATTTGATGACTACTTTAGCAAATTTGTACGAAAAACCCTCAGCTTCTAATAAGGTATATCTTATGAAGCAGCTATTTAATTTGCCTATGCAGGAAGGTGGATCTGTATCAAATCACCTGAATGATTTCCATGGTATTGTAAATCAATTAAGTTCAGTCAAAATTGTATTTGATGATGAAATAAAATCTCTTTTAATATCATGTTCTTTGCTTGAAAGCTGGCATAGCTTAGTAATGGCAGTTAGCAATACTGCATCTGCATCAAATATTTTAAAAGTAGAGGATGTTGTTAGTGTTATTTTGAATGAAGAAATTTGTAGGAAAAGCACAGAAGAGACATATGGGAATGCTTTAAGTTTTGAGAGTAGGAGAAGGCAAAAAGAGAAGATCAAGAAAGGGAGATCAAGATCTAAGTCTAAGGGGAGAGGTAGATCCAAATCCAGAAATGGCAGGAAGCCACAATGCTGGAATTGTGGAAAGATGGGGCACATAAGCAGAGATTGTTGGTCAAAGCCTAAGGAGGACAATCAGCACGAAGGAAAAGAAGAAGCAAAAGTTGCAGGTATTGCACAAGATGCTTTAATATTCTCTTTGCATAATAATATAGAATCTTGGGTGTTAGATTCTGGTGCATCTTTTCATGTTACCCCTAATAGGGAATATTTATGTGACTATATCCATGGAGATTTTGGAATAGTGTATCTAGGGGATGATGAGCCTTGTAAGATTATTGGCAAAGGTAAAGTGCAGTTGAAAATGCCGAATGGCAACACATGGGTGTTGAGAGAAGTTATGCATGTTCCTAGCTTGAAGAAGAATTTGATTTCTGCAGGAAAGTTAGGGGATGAGGGTTGTACAGTAACTCTCACAACAGAATCTTGGAAGGTGACCAAGGGTGCACTTGTTATGGATAGAGGTAAGAGAGTAGGTACTCTCTATTTGTGTAATTGTGTTACTAACAATTCTCCTTCTATATTATCTACTTCAGATGTGGATGCAAAATTGTGGCACTCAAGGCTTGGCCACATGAGTGAGAAGGGGATGTCAATTCTTAAGTCTAAAGGTAAGCTTTCAGATTTGAAAAGCATGGATCTAGAATTTTGTGAGCACTGTGTATTTAAAATAGAAAAGGGTTAGTTTTCTCAAGACTGGGTCGACAAAGAAGAAGCATAAGTTGCAGCTTGTTCACACAGACGCGTGGGGACCGGCTCAGGTAGCTTCTATTGGAGGATCACAGTACTATGTTTCATTCATAGATGATGCTACAAGAAAGGTATGGATCTATTGTATTAAGAAGAAATATGATGTATTTGAGACTTTTAAGATTTGGAAAGCTATGGTTGAGAATGAAACAGGCAAAAGATTGAAGTGCCTAAGATCTGACAATGGTGGAGAGTTCTGCAGTTATAAGTTCAACTGGTATTGTTATATGCATGGAATCCATAGGCAAAGGACGGTTCCAAGGACACCTCAGCAGAATGGAATTGTTGAAAGGATGAATAGAACAATCATGCAGCGTGCAAGATGTATGAGATTGCATGCTGGTTTGCCCTTAGAGTTTTGGACAAAAGCTGTTGACACTGCAGTGTACCTGATTAATAGAGGACCCTCTACAGCTCTGAATGGTGGAATTCCAGAAGAGGCTTGGATAGGTAAAAAGGTAGATCTCTCTTTTCTCAAAGTTTTTGGTTGTGAAGCCTTTGTGCACGTTGATAAGGAAAATAGAAACAAGCTAGATGCTAAGTCTATGAGGTGCACATTTATTGGCTATGGCTCAGATGATTTTGGTTTCAGATTTTGGAATCTAGGAACTAACAAAATAATTAGGAGCCATGATGTTGTTTTCAATGAAAAAGTGATGTATAGTGATCAGCTGAAGAAGCTGAATCAATCTGGGTAGAGCAATGGTGAATTGGACAAGGTAACAATCCAAAATGACCTCACGGGAAAAAGAAATAATCACTTACAGGAAAACACAGAGACCGATGTCAGCAGGATAGGAATCGATGTCAGCAGAATAGAAACCAATGTCGGTCATACAAAGACCGACGTCGGCAAAATAGGAACTGATGTCGATCAAGAAGAACTGATGTCAGCCAGTAACAGGTCTAGAGGTGACCGAGGTCGGTCACTGTCAGAGAATTTGGGTGGACAGCGTGTTGTGAACGAGTCTTAGACACCCATCAGGAGGTCAGAAAGGGTAAGTAAGCCTCCAATTAGATATTCTCCTTCATTATTCTATTTATTGCTAACTGATGGTGGAGAACCAGAGAGTTTTGAAGAAGCAATACATGTGGAGTCCAAGAGTTAGTGGGAGCGTGGCATGGTTGAGGAGATGGAGTCCTTAAGAGAGAACCAAACATGGGATTTGGTTGAGTTGCCAGCTGGTAAGAGAACACTGAAGAACAGATGGACCTACAGGTTGAAGGAAGGTGAGAATGGACAGATGAGATATAAGTCCAGATTGGTAGTGAAAGGATTTGCACAAAAGCCAGGTATTGATTTTGGTGAGATTTTTTCTCCTGTTGTTAAAATGACTTCTATACGGATTGTACTGTCTTTGGTTGTTGTTGAGGATTTGCATCTTGAGCAGCTAGATGTTAAGACAGTGTTTCTTCATGGAGATTTGGATGAGGAAATTTATATGGAATAGTCGGAAGGATTTGAGGTCAAAGGTAAGGAGAAGTTAGTGTGCAAATTGAAGAAAAGCTTGTATGGCCTCAAGTAAGCTCCTAGACAGTGGTATTTGAAATTTGACAGGTTTATGACTGAGCATAGCTACAGTAGGTGTCAATCTGACCATTGTGTGTATTTTAAGAGATTGGATAATGGTAGATATATTATTTTATTGTTGTATGTAGATGATATGCTAGTTGCAGGATCACACATGCAGGATATCTCTGAGCTTAAGGTGAAATTAGCTCAAACTTTTGCTATGAAGGATTTGGGAGCAGCAAAGAAAATCCTTGGCATGAGCATTAAGAGAGACAAGAAAAATCACAGGTTGATATTATCTCAAGAGGATTATGTGGACAAGGTGTTGAAATGGTTCAATATGCAGGATGTTAAACTGGTAAGCACACCTTTGGCTAGACATTTTAAGTTGAGTAAAGAACAATGTCCTAATTCACATGATGAGGTAGAGTACATGAGTAAGGTTCCATATTCTTTCGCAGTAGGAAGTTTGATGTATGCAATGGTGTGTACTAGACCGGATATTGCCCAAGCAATGGGTGTTGTAAGTAAGTATATGGCCAATCCAGGAAAGGAACATTGTAAAGCAGTTCAGTGGATCCTCAGATATCTAAGAGGAACCAGCAGTAGGCACTTGTGCTATGGAGGTTCAGATACTTCTCTACATGGTTATGTAGATTCAGATATGGTAGGTGATTTGGATGGCAGGAGGAGCACCACAGAATATGTTTTCACTATAGGTGGAATGGTGGTTAGCTGGATATCAAAGTTGCAGAAGGTTGTTGCCTTGTCAACTACAGAAGCAGAGTATATTACAGCCACAGAGGCTAGCAAAGAGATGATATGGATGACACGGTTCATGGAAGAGCTTGGAAGGGAGCAAGAGAGTTGCAAATTCTATAGTGACAGTCAGAGTGCAATCCATTTGGCTAAGAATTCAGCTTTTCACTCAAGAACCAAGCACATACAGCTAAGGTACCACTTCATAAGACAGGTATTGGAAGATGGTGAGTTGAAGCTGGAGAAGATCCATATAGACAAGAATCCTGCTGATATGTTAACCAAGCCGATTACAAAGGAGAAGTTGAATCTTCATTCAACTTCTGTTGGTCTTCATGATTGAGTTGAAGATGGAGGAGCTACAAAATGTTGCTATACAGGTACTGGTGCAGCGGTTTATCTCCAAGTGGGAGATTGTTAAGGTGTGGAACCTAAAAGCTTCACATATGAGCGCATTACCAAAGTTGTAGGTTTACACAGTCACCGGCGTCGATCAGGAGTGACTGACGTCGGTCAGGTGCAGTTGAAGAGATGCCAGCATTGATAGAGGATCGGCCGACGTCGGTCACAGGCAAGTAGGTAGGAACCGACGTCAGTTACCTATGCATCCAAAATGCTATTTTCGAGGACAGAACCGAGTGTTTGCATGATGAGTTTAAGTCTTAGTCTTAAGTTCGCGTCTCTATTATTAGTAAGATTGTTTTTAGAGCCCTTGTTTAAGAGGCTTAACTATTGGTTTTAAGTGCATGCTCATGTCTCCTAATTCTATATGTAGAATTAGATCTTCTTAGCTTTGTGTGGTTGTAGTAGTTCATTGTATGTGAATGTTGAAGAACAGTACAGAGTTGTATCAATCCAGGTTGTTGGAGTTGATTGTACTTGAGAGAGAGAGCTCTTGAGGGATAGAGATCTAGAGAGAGATCTTGTGCATCTGAGAGAGGTGTGGAAGAAAGAAGTTTCTTCAATTGTATTCCTTCTGTAAAGAGTTTAATACAAGTTTTCAGGGTGGTTTCTTGTATCTCTTGTTCTTTGCTATTATCTTATTATAGTTACTTATCTATCTGATTTAATTTCGTGGTTTATTGCTTTCATAAGTGTAATCATATTGTTGGTTGATCCCCAACATATCCTTGATTATTGGTGATTTATTGGTCCACAATTACATCATTGATAATGGATCAAGCACATCAGTTATGCCCAAATGCATAGCTAACAATTAGGACTCAAATATGAGCAAATGACCAAAAGAGTTTTGTAGTTGGATGGATCACTAGCCAAGACCTTGGGAGTGGTAAGAGTCTTGAATCTAACTCTCCATGCCTATCCAACCTTCTCAGTTGCCCATGACATGCTAGTGGTAGATGTTCCCCCTTACTTTGCTCTTTACTTATCTAGGGATTTCATGTCCAAGATAGGTGAGTACTTGGCAGTAAATCGGTCTTACATGGTCTTTAGGATGAAGTATGGAACCAAAGTGAAGATTGAGTCAGAGCCCATCCACAAAGATCACCTAGATCCATACTCACCCAAGGTAGTGAATGTTAGTTATGCCATCATTGATGAAGAAGAACTTTAGGTAGACCAATCCCCATCATCTTC
The DNA here is from genome assembly GCA_037957365.1 of Torreya grandis. NCBI lineage: Eukaryota > Viridiplantae > Streptophyta > Pinopsida > Cupressales > Taxaceae > Torreya > Torreya grandis. The sequence continues at coordinate 804,803 of JARHVA010004604.1, forward strand.
TCTTATAGGATTTGCTAACCTACTCCTAGATGAATGGGGAAATGACAATTTTGAGCATGATCCTTAAAATTTCATCAAAGAGGCAGGTCTTGGAGTTTACTGCATGCATATAAAAGATACTTTCATGCCAAATTTAATGAAGGAAAACCAAGAGAGTTATGGTTTATGGTAACTTTTCTTTGACGGATCTAGAAGCAAGTTGGGAGTTGGTGGTGGAGCAATGTTAGTTTCACCTTCAAAGGAAAAATACTTCTCAGCTTTTAGGTTCTAGTTGTCCTGCACTTGAAACATAGCAGAGTATGAATCTCTTTTTCATGGTTTAGAGTGGGCAAGGAAAAGAGGAATCGAAGAATTGCAAGTGTTTGGAGACAATGAGTTGATTGTGAACCAGGTGAGGGGTCAAAACTTGACCAAGAACTCCCTAGTCAAGTCTTACAAGCATAAGGTCTAAGACCTAATGAAAAGCTTCATTGCTTTCAACATCACTTCCATCCTAAGAGAGAAGAATAAACATGTAGATAGACTAGCAATAGTTGGTGCTTGGTTTTATATTGCCAAGAGAGTGAGACAGGACAATGATCAACACCATTTAAAGGTGATAGTGAGGCCTTCCATACCAGACAATGTCATCAATTGGTAGGTGTTTGACAGTGACTAGCAAATAGCACTTTTATTATAGGAGGAAGTTGAGTTCACTTCTAGGAATCAATCCAAGCTATAGTAACAGTATGAGGGGTAGATTGTTCAGCTGAAGACCAATAGACTTCCTAAAGGTTTGGTCACTCTTGAGAGCATCTTCAATAAGGATGACCAACTCAAGAGCAATAAAGCAAGCATGTCAACCAAGAAAGAGAATTACGAAAGGGTAGATATATTGACCGATAAGTTGTTTACACTTGGGAAGGTATGTAGCAAAGAGGAAAGGCATGCTTTCATTTTGTTATGCCAAGAGTTTGCTAATGTCTTTGCTTGGGAGTCTGGTGATTTGAAGGGTTTTGACCCAAGCTTGGCCCAACACACCATCGAGTTGGAAAAAGGTGCCAAACCCATCAAGAAAAAATAAAGGCCAATCAATCAAAAGATTAAGCCTCTCATGAGGAAGGAACTCACCAAGTTGATTGAGTCCAAGATCATCTTTCTTATCAAACACTCTTCTTAGTTGGCCAATTTGGTCCCCATTAGGAAGAAAAATGGGTAGATCAGATTGTGTGTTGATTTCAAAGACCTGAATAGAGTCTCATTAAGAGATCATTATCCCCTCCCAAGTATGGACTAGATTTTCTAGATGGTGATAGGCAATGAAGGATTCTCCCTCCTACATGGGTACTATAGGTACAATCAAATTCTGGTGCAATACTACGACCAGTACAAGATAGTTTTCACCACCAAGTGGGGAACTTTCACCTACAAGAAGATACCATTAAAACTATCAAATGTTGGAGCTACCTTCTAATGAGCTATGGATATGGCTTTCTAAGGTTGATAAATGACATTGTTCTAGTTTATCTTGATGATGTGATAGTCTTCTCCAAAGAGGCAGGACAACATTTGAAACACCTGAGGCAAATATTTGAGAGGTGTAGAGAGTTCAGCATCTCTCTCAACCCTAAGAAATGTGTGTTTGTTGTCTATGAAGGCAAGCTCCTAAGCCATGTCATTTTAAAAAAAGGCTTGGCTATTGATCTAAAAAGAGTGCACACCATCTTAGCATTGTCCTTTCCTAAACACAAGAAGGGCCTGTAAAGCTTCTTTAGTAAAATAAAATTTATTAGGAGATTCATCCCTAATTTTGTTGAACTGGTCAAGCCACTAACTTCCATGATGAGGAAGGATGAGACATTAATATGGATAGCAAGGAGGAGAGATAGCTCCAAAGGCATTAAACAAGCTATCTCCTAGGCCCTAACCCTGACTAGTCCAAACTTCTCTAAGGACTTCAATCTCTACACCTTTGGAAATGAAGAGGTAATCTCTACTATGCTCACTCAAACGAATGGTGAAAATTTGGAAAAACCTCTCACATTTTTTAGCTAGGTCTTAGAGGGCTATGAGATTAGGTACACATATGTTGAGAATCAAGCACTTGTAGTCATATGAAGCCTAAAAAATTTAGACATATGTTGTCTAATGGCAAGATTCACATCATGGTACCACATCCTAGTATAAAGGATTTCTTATTGAGCCATGACTTGAATAAAAAAAGGGCAAGGTGGATCACCAAGGTAATGGAGTATGATGTGGAGATCAAGACCACCAAGTTGGTAAGGGGAAGAGGGCAATGCAAACACGTCACTATAGACTTAAAAGAGCCAAAGGAAGGCAGTTTGGTATTCCATGATGAAGCTGCAATGGAAGTACATATAATCATGAAGAGCTGGGCACAAGACATGGTTCATTTCCTTTAAACTGGTGAGTGTCCACAAGGTCTTGATATAACTAAGAGGAGATATTTTAGGCTCCAATATCTTCCTTATGTCTTGGTTGATAGAGTGTTGTTTATAAATAATTTTTTAGGGGTACTCTTGAGATGCATCGATTCAGAACAAGTTGATAGGGTACTGTCTGAATTTCATGATGGACTAACTAATGGTCACTTTGCTCACAAGGCCATAGCTATAAGTATTATAAGGGCTGGCTACTTTTGGCCCACTTTGTTCAAAGACACTCATGCTTGGGTGAGGAGATGCCAAAAATGTGTTCTCTTTGATGGGAAGTAATAGATGGCTACAATGCCTCTACAACCTATTCAAGTGGAACAACCATTTATGCAATGGGGTTTGGACTTCATAGGGACAATCAATCCTCCTAGTGTTGGCCACAATTGGGTCTTGATTGCTACAGATTACTTCATTAGATGGGTAGGAGTCATTACTTTGAAGGAAGCCAATGAGAGCGTAGTCTTGGACTTTTACAAAGGCATAGTGATGAGATTTGGGGTCCCAGCCACAATCATTTCTGACAATGCATTGGATTTCTTGGGAACAAAGACAAGTGAGTGGGCATTAAGATATGGCATCTATCTCAGCACTTCCTCCAACTACTACCCACAAGGAAATGGGTTGGCTGAGTCCACAAATAAGAACCTGATAAGGATCATTAAAAAGACAATGGAGGAAAATCAAAGGACTTGGCATCCTAAGTTGAAGACAACTCTGTGGGCAGATAGGATCACTCCAAAAAAGGTGGTTGGTAATTCACCATACACACTTGTGTATGGAAGGGAAGATATACTTCCTATTCCACTTGAGTTACCACCCTTAGATCTTGTCCATCAACTATAATTAGAGGAAAACAACAGCCTGGAGGTCAGATATTGTGAACTAATGGAGCTTCAAGAGGTAAGAGACTAAGCCATGGATGTCATGACTAGCTGCCAGGAGCAAAAAAAGAAGCATTTTGACAAGAGATCTTCATCAAAAGTCTTCTCAAAAGGTGACATTATCTTGAAGTGAGATGAGGACCAAGCCAAACCTAGAAGGCACACAAAGTTTGACACCTTGTGGAGTGGCCCATATGTCATCACCCAATGCAAGCAACATAATGCATTCCAACTCTCCAAGTTGGATGGTAAAGAACTACATATCCTCGTCAATGGGATATATCTTCAACATTGTCACTAGCCCTCTTTTGTTATGTACATAGTTTCCTTATCTTTTCTTCATTTTCCCTAAGTGCTTTTATGCATGTCTGTAGTTTTTAGCCTTGTGTGTGTTTTATTTACCATTTGGGGTAAAATATTTATTAATTCTTAATCTTTTTAAGGTTATTGCCAACATTTCAAGTTACATCCTGACTCCATGCCCAATGGACCTTTAAGCCACCAGTCTTCTCAAGCCTAGTAGGCATGCTTACCCTATGAATCACCAAATGTGTTGACCAATTTTGGTCCTACAGGCCAAAATTAGGCACCCCTCTTTCCTTTTCCTTGTAGGTTCTTTTAGCCTAGGTTCTAACAAGTCCAAGCCCATAAACACCTTATGGGCTTTTCTTTGACAGGCCTCTTTCCATGAAAAAACCAAATGTTTCCTCCTTCTGATTGCCAAGTACTTTGGGTCTAACAAGTAAAAGTTTGACTTGAAACCCATTTTGATCTTGAAATCTCAATAGGGAAATCAAGTTACTTCGAAGGACCTTTTATCATCAAAATGGATCAAGATCAAAGGGCCAAGGGTCGTTTACAAAAAAATTTGAAGGGTAGGTACCCTTGTAGAGGGCACTTAAGTGCCAAACAGGACCTTTGAAATTCTTCTAAAAGGCAACTTAGAGGCCAAAAAGCCCTTATGGGAGGTAGGAAATGGGCAAAATGGATCCTAGAAAACCCTAAAGGGTAACCTTGGCTCAAGGTGTCCTTATGGAGGGCAGATGGTCGAAGCAAAAAGCCCAAAATGGAAGACTTCCTTCGAGAAACTTGATAGACCAAAGAGAGATTTCCTTCGGACATTTTATCTGAAGGAAATCCAAAGAAGAATGCCCAAGGAACGAATTTATTTGAACAAAATGTCTGAAGGAATTCCTTCAAACATTTTTTCTGAAGAAATTCGACAAGTGAAGAAACTTGAGGAAATTCAGAAGGCAAGAGTCTGAATGGTAGGTGTCCTTTCAGAGGACACTTGGCCACGAAAGGAGGACCTCTTCTTTTTTTTGAAGGATCACTTTCCCTTTGAGAAATTCCATTTGTAAAAATTCAAAGGAAATGCCAAAGGGGGATGATATGCCCATCGACATCAATTTTAAGGTAATAAACTAGTTGTTGGAGTTTGAATGTCTGATGACACATCTATGAATGTCAAATTTAGGGTAGCAAAATAGCCATTGGTTTTCAAATGAGATGACAGGCCCATGGACATCAATTTTAAAGTGATGTATTAGCCATTGGAGAGAAGCCAAAGAGCAATTATTTCAGACAAAATGTCTGAAATAACTCATGAATGGAGGCCTAAACGGTCATCAAAGGTGGGTTGTCAAAAGCGGCAAGCATAAAGGAAGAATTCCTTAAGGCAAAATGCCTGAAGGAATTCCTTCAGGCATTTTTTCCAAAGAAATTCAAAAGCCTAGAGGCCCAAAGGAAGACTCAGTGACCCACCAAGGAAGGATCCCAAGAGAGAAAAGATAGCCCTGAGAGCCCTAATTTCCAAAAAAAAGATAAGAAATAGCAATAAAAGAGAAAAGAAAAGTGGGTAACCCAAAACATGACCATTCACATATAAGACAAATGCTAAAAATGCTCTAGGTGGCATAGCAGGTCAAGTGCAGAGATGAACTAGACCAAGGCAAGTGGCATAGGAGGCATCAGTGGGAGAAGTAAATGCTCTCAGGTGGAATAGTCTCCATCGAATAGCCATTAAGAGAGCTATGAAAGCATTCAAAAGAGTGGCCTGATTTTCCTTGTTTTGACATTAACAAGTAGCCAGTTGCATGAGCATTCAAGGGAAAGCATGGCCCTAAACGTGAGGAGGGGTGACCTTGTTGGTTGCTAAGAGAAGCAACCCATACTCTTGCAGGAGTGTTTAATACAACCTGGGTAGCAAAGTCAATATCTAAGACACCTATAACATGGATTTCATAGACACATTTAAGGAGAGATGATAGTAGCATGGGTGAATTCTTCACTACATGAGTGTTTAATGTAGTATGGGCCTCTTTCTCTTGACTGGTCAAGGATCTTTTTCCAAAGTTCTCTATATATTGTAACCTCTCATTTTGAGAAAGGATATATCTCTCAGTTTGGTATGGTGAAGCCCTGAAGAAATTTGCCTTTAATCAAAAGAAGTTTTTTACCTCCATTTGGGCTTGCACTTTTGCATATTCTTGTTTATTGTCTTATGTTCAATCATTTATTTTAATGCTTTCATAGGTTTATGCCAGTATATCTAGTGTATTATAGATCCTCTTCTCCAAGTCAACAAGAAGTGTCTAGGTTGAAGTATAGGCACAGGTGAGAAACTGTCCAACAGTGTGTCTGTAGAACACCTCTGCTAAGTTCTTCCTCCTTATACCTCCATAAAACCCCTTGTTGAAGCATTGATGCAGTTAGTTTACTATTCAAATCAAGTGTCTGCTCACTCCTTTTAGCACAAAGAGTAGGTAAAAAATTGAGTAGACCAATCAATTTTGGTGCATCACCACTTGATTTAGGTTTTGTTTTATAGTATCCTCCTCTCTTTTCACCCCCCCCCCATTGTTAGAAATAGAGTTTCAGGGCTTCAAGGTGCATCAAGGGGATCTAGCCCCTAATCTAGAGATTCATTCCTCAGTTTTTCCACCCACATCAAGAGGAATATCTCCATTGTGTCGCGTGGAGGAAGGGAGTTAAGTTTCCTTTCAAAGGGTGAAATCTACAGTGTCAACATACTCAACATGGTCAAAAATTTGTGAAATCTCCCTCTGATCTGAGGGGTTTTTTACTGTACATTTTTTTAATGAGGAAGCTTATCTGAGGGTTTTTTTAGATGGGCCATGGTTCTAAGGGACAGCTGAACTATACATCACTCTATGGTTCCCAAAATTTGACTCGAACCCACACTCAGTCACAATTATGCCAATCTTGGTACGGCTTCCAAACCTCCCCATATATCTTATGAGTACTTTCAAACAAATAGGGGATATTCTAGGCAGGTTTGTAAAAGAGGATATTAAAAGAATGCAAGTAGTATTATGCACATATGCACGTATATGTGTGGAAATAGATCTTAAAAAGGTCTACCTGACAAAATAATCATCAAATATGGGAAAATCTAGCATACCCAGTCCTTGGATTTTGAGAATATAACTTATTGCTACCATATATGCAAGCTTATCAGGCATTTCTAGGCTACTTGTCCATAGGCTAGAAACTTACCTATACATAAGAAAGGGAAAAAACCTACTTATAAATGATGGTCCCTCCTTGTACAAGAGGGAGAAGAGGAAGAAGAGGAAAATCAAGAAGTGGAATTTTAAAATGGGATATATTCAAAGGAGCAAAAAATGAGTGAATAGAACAAACACAATGAAGAAGTTTCTCCCACAAATGGGGGAAACCAAGAGAATGAGAACATAATCATGGAGACCGAATAGGCTAGGACAATTCTAGGAGGAATAAAGAGAGCTCATGAATCAAATAACTCTGATTTAGATAAAGAAATAGTGCTCTATATAAATATGAATCTGGTGGCAAATTTACCTCTTACTGAATACCAAAATATAAAAATACAGATAGTCAGTGCAGAGCATCAACACGAGGTTTGGCAAGAAGTTAAAAAGAAGAAAGGAAAAAAGGGCAAGACTAAAGATGGAATGGGATCTCTGACAAACTTACGTATAGGTATTTGAAGGCTAGTATCTTTACTTTTATTTTTCTATGATGTTGTTTCTTCCCTATCCATATGGGTATCTTGTTTACATCAAGCTGAGGCTATGTCTCCCTAGTCTTATTTTTGAGCCTGATGACTCAACTTATCTTAGCCATCTTATTTGGCTTACTGGATGTATCTTTTTGCCACTATTTGGAATAAAAGGTGCTGACACTTTTTATTTTGAATATATATATATATATATATATATTATATATATATATATATATATATATATATATATATAAAGAAACATATCAACTAATGACTCCTACAAGAACCTCACAATCAATAAGTCGTGTATCTAACATGGGAAGGATGACCTCTCATGAATGGAAAGTATTGTGCTACTATGAAGTATCTAGTTTCAACTCAGACTCTAAAAACTAAATTGGCTTTGTAACATAAGAGCCATTTTCATGATAAAAAATTTGAAGTATGTTGTGTATATTATTTAGTATTGTGAAATTTATGACTCTTCAGAACCCATCATGTAGTATAAGAACTCTATGCTCATGTTTGCTGTGTAACATTCTTAATGTCTTGTAATACCAATCTAGGATGTGTTGGAGTAAATAATGACTCTCAAGAATCTGCGACAAATCACTGATTAAGTGGGTTTCCAAGGATAAGTCTCCATGTAAAGGTTACCACTTTCTTCTAAATTCTCTAAATAAGCTGAACCTTTTTACATTTCCCAATTGATATCTAATGTGTAGGAATAATAACCTTTGGTTGGATGGGGTATTCATGTGAAATACCATGAACTTTGATAACCTCATTAATAAAAATGTAATTCAATCATATGTGTACTATATAAGGTACTGAATAAAGATGTTGAATCCAAGGACATCCCAATAACATATTTAATACTGATGAACTAGATAGTACTATAAAGTTGATGCCCACATGTGTTGGACCAATCTATAGTGGTAATGTAATCTCACCAATATAACTCTGAACATGTCCATTGAATCCTTTGATTATTATGGTTGTATAAAGTATATCCTTATATGTGTATCCAAAATGAGAGAGAAGTGTGATAGTGTACATATTCACATTGGAACCATTATTAACCGTAACACTCTATATAGGTTGACAATCAATGTAAGCTCGAATTTACAATGAGTGCAAATCAAAATCATCATCTACTTTGTCATGTTATGTGAATGTAATAAGTGGTTTAGATGGTGTTGAAACATGATATATACCAATAATTCCATCTAAAGGTTGGTGTGCCTCTATTTCAGGATGATAAGGAGATAGTGGAGGATATGCATTATATGTGTAATATAGTTTTGATTTATCTGATATTTTTTGACCTGTATGCTTAGTAAAAGGATCAGTGAATATCTTCATTGTTCTACTTTCACTTGGTTGTGCCTTTATACCTTCAATATGTGTGCTCACATCAATGATGTTCTCAACTATCAAATCTTGTATCTTATGTCTCAAGATAATACATTTATTGGTAGTATGCCCTAGTACTCTATGAAATATAAAAAACATGTTGATCAAATCCTTTTGGAAGGGGTTTACTCACATCAATCTCTTTAATGGAAGGGATATATATGAGGTGACATTCTATTAACTTTTTTAACACCTTATAGGGAGATTTTGGCAAGTTTGTAAACTATCTCCTTGGTGGAGAGGATAACATTATATGCCACATAAGTCTTGAAATTGCATTTAATGTTGTCTTTAGGTCACTCTTATTTTCACTTGGCAGCACCCTGTATGGTGGCTTAGTTAGTTTATTTGTATAGGAAGTCAAAACTAGGTTGGTTACATATTTTAGCTTATTCATTGCCAACAACTTAACATCTCTTTCCTTAAATGTGTGACATAAATCAGTAAAAGATAGAATTTTCTTAAACATACTAGATTCATGTAGAGGTTGAAGAAATTTTTATTTGAATACACCTTGTAATTCCATATCTACCATAGGATTTATCATCATGAATAACATAGTCTTATACTGTGATATAGAATCTATGATAAGCTTGTTAGATTCTTATTTGAGCTTAGCAATATGAGCATATGAAATATTTTCACTTATGTTAATTAAAAAATGTACAAGAAACAAATCTATCAAAGGATTGAACGCATGAATTGACTGATATGGTAAATCATAAAACCATCTTTGAGCATACTATTTTAAATTCCTGAGAAACAACTTGGTAAATAACTTATCATTGGACACATAGTTCAAACATGCTACGTAAAATGCTCTCAAATGTAGCTTGGGGTCACTTTTCCATCATACAATGTAAGCTTAGGTGCCCCAAAATTAGGTGGTAAATGATAAGTTAAAATATGCTAAGTTAATGGAGTATACAGTAAAGTTTATGAGTAAAGTGTTTGATTAGGTTTTGTAGCACCTTATTCCAAATGTAACACATTATTCTTCATAGCCACAATATTATGCATAAGGAATTGTACATTAGGAATAGAATATGTGTTAACCAAAGGCAGCCTAAAAAGTGATCAAGTAGAGATTAGCATAGTGATTTGTTGAAACCTTTGAGTAAACCCCATAACAGATGTTGGTATAAAAGTTGTATTTAGTGGTGTAGATAAATGTAAGGACCTGATAGCAATAGATGTTCCAAATGATTGGCCTTAAGATGATTTATTTATTTGCTCTCTAATAGTTTTTAAAAACACATCTTGCATATCTAGATTATTTGAAAGATACATTGTTAGTCTCTTTTATTAGTATTCTCAAATCTATTTACTGATTCTACCATTGTGTTGTTATCAGTTGAAATTTGAGAATACTCAACTTCAAGAGCACTTAGTCTCATGCTTTAGCCAAGAAATATAGAAATAAATTTCTTATATGACAAGATATCTAAAAGATTGTTGTTAGCAAAGAATTTACTAAATTTGAAAAGCTTAATACATCAATAAAAAATAATAAAAAGAAGGAAATAAACCCTAGTAACATGAATGGTTAGGGCATTAAAACATTTAACAATAAACAAGTTCACCAATATATTTTATCAAAATTGGGATTAAGGGATGCTAATATAATTTTTTTTTTAAACTGAGTAAATCATAATGCATAAGATATGTAATAAATACACATAATTGATTTGCAACCTACTAGTTTTATAAATGTGCTAAAAAGGGAAGTATTAAGAAATAAATGACTTAGTTAGAACTCAGGTTTGCATGACTATATTAGTGATTGTGAAAATGACTGTGAGGTTGTTTGGGATTGTTGTGAATTAATAAAAGGGACTTTTATTATCCTAGCACAAGACCATGTTATTTGGACTTCACTGGCCTACATTGGTGTTTTTAGGGTACAACTTTATCCTTTAGGGTTTTTTCCCTTTGTACAATTTCTAATAGATACTCTTTCACATGCAGATCCTGTGTGTATATGTAGATGTCTTCACTTTATTTCGAGAGCTATTGTGTACCTTCTTCAATCAAAACTCTAGCTCAATGATAATATGGAATAAATGATGTAAATGGGGGCAACGAGTAAGGGGATATGGTGTGTTTGACCTCAACACCCCATGTGTTTAGCATTGTCTACATACTAATACTCTGAAAAAAGGGATCAAACTCTATGTAGTTCTCCGATGCTATAGTGGTGTGTGTACAATACTAGTGAAATGTTATATGTTGATGAAATATTGGTGTGATTATGTGCTTAAAATAATGGATTGTGACCTTGTTTTTGTATTTATACCTAGCTCTGGTCTTCTTTGGTTGTGTGGACTCAAAATTGGGAAGAGTAGGTATTTTCTTATCAATGTGCAGTTAGATAATATCATGTATTTGTAATAATGGAAGCCCCTTACCATCTCTTGAACGAATGGGTATAAAGTGTGTTTATCTAGTGGAATTTTTGTAATTTCCTTGAATTGGGCTTCAAAACATGTGAATTGATCCATTGAGATGAATTTGAATTTTGAAAATTAGTTGTTAATTGGTAGGGGGATGAAACCAGCATACTCAGACATAACTGGCCTATAGGTTTGCCCTGATGAAGTGATTTCATCTGAGGAATAGAGACAACTAAACTAGAAGTATGAATCAGTCAAGTAATGAGTTTAGGTTGCTTCAAATGAGAAATAAGAGCACTTAGTATTATAGTTACATTAAGATAGAGTGTCATTTGCATAGAAGTAGAGTCACAATTTGAAACCTTGAAATTAAACATAGATTAAGTGTGCATAAAGAATGGTCACGGATACATTATTTTAACATTAAATGCTAAATTTAGTATCTACATTAAAATAAAACTTGTATGAAAAAATTATTGAAGTTATCATTTCTTCTCTCCAATAAATATGAAATAAAAATTGTTATAATAATCTTATAAAACAATTATTCCCTCACTCTATCTTAAATTATATGTTATTTTTACTTAATGACAATTAAAATATACATATACTTAATTATCTTAACATCTTATCATGAGAGTTTCCCCCTCCTTTATTAATAAGTTTTGATTAAATTACTTTATTTATTTTTATATTTTTTCCTTGTGTTTTGAATTAAAGGCAACATAAATTATGTAGAAAGCCTTATATTATGTTTTCGATTTTAGTTAAGTCATCCTACACCTTTGAAATACCCTTATGTTTTCCTTGTTCCCACCATGGCATTATTTAATGTTGGGGTACACACCGTCTCGTATGCCCTTCTTTCTTTGGTGGGTTTGTTGACTATACTTTTAGAGCTTGCTTGAAAGAGTCTTTTGGAGCCTTGCGGTTTTTTTAAAATACTTATGTAAATTTTGATATGTGATTGGTTGTCTTGAAATTATAATTTGTTCTTGAAATGGTTTTAAAATGTAATAATTTGTTCTTGAAATGGTTTTAAAGATATTATTTTTTTCAGTTGAAGTCATCATTATCTTTGCAAACACTTTATAAATTATTTTAAGTTGTACCCATTAATTCTCACATTATATTCATCATAATTTCTCAAAATCAAATTTCATAGTTAAAAAACAACTTTTAATTCTCAAAATTAATTTTATAGAACAAATACAACCTTTTTATTTTTTTATAATTTTCTCAAATTTTTTAATAGTTAAATTATAAATTATATTTAATTAAATAAAAGTAAAATATAGTTGATGGGGTTTTTAGGGAGTCTCAATTTTTTTTGCAAAAATATATAAATAAAACGATAATAATAAAAAGGTCAAAAAAGAGATGGTGATGAGTTGGTTAAGTAGGTTAGTTGTATCCAATTTTATTTAAGTTTAAATTTTATTGGGTATGTGAGGTTAGTTATAATTGTATAAGTTGTATTTGAGCTATGTTTGTTATAGATCCAGAAATCGAGACGTGATTTGAGACCTCTACATGTCCAAGACTAATTCATAGTTCCAGTCAAAAATATTGATGAATAAAATAAATAAATAAAAATAGGTCATAACCTAACATGATCTTGAGGGTCATGTGTGTTGGTTGAATATTTTGTCTATCAGTGTACTGGTAAACAAAATAGGTCTTATCAGCCAAAGCAAGAAGATTAGTCGTCCTAATGTGTAAGTTTATCACATCAGAAGGAGACTGCTCTCTCCTCTCATCAAGGGGAGGTTCCCTGTGGATATGCTATGTATATATATATAAACATAAAATAATACTCAAGGGTAGGACTAGACATCCATCTCTCTTTCTTCAGAGATGATGTATACAAAACAAAGGAAAAACTCAAGAGAATTATTCAGCCAGCCACAAGAATACTCCTAAAATAAAAGCAAAATGTAACTGAGAGTATGGTAACCAGCAAATCTAGACAGAGCACAAAGTCTCTACCTGAAATGCTTATGAGTAATATACGAAGGGAAATGAAAGCTCAAAGTCTTTTCAAAGTCCTCTACACAGCAATAAAAAGAAAACACACTGAAGATAGCTATGGGGGCACAAAGTCTCTCCACAGTTAATTCTTCAGGACACCTTCCTGACTAATTTTACTAATCATCCTTATTAAATTAATGAAACAGAAAAGATATCACAACACAAAGTTTGAAAAAGTCCCTTACTTTCATTAACGGAATATGATCAACAAACTGAGCACAAAGTCTCAATGATGCCTCTCAATTTCGATAGAGTTTCATTCAGATTATCAAAAAGAAGATCCAATTACAATGAAAGAAAGTCCCTTATATAGCCACTTGAAGAAGGACTTGAGAACAGTAATACATCATGATGCGTTGGGAAATGTTAGGAAGAAAGGCTGGAACTTTGGGGCATTTTACCCATTTGATCTTTTCAATGTAGATAAACAAGCCACGCAATTGAAAGATTACAACTTTCAATGTTCAACTGGCGGTTTGATCTTGTCTTCATCGTTCCTCCTTTCCAGATTAATTGAATTGGGTCTTGGATTCATCCATTGTTCTGTCTTTCCTCGCTTTCAATTGGTTTTTGTCTTGAATTCTAGAAATGCATTCAAGTCGGTGGATCAAAGGATCAACGGCTATTTCATTTCTTTAAAATTGACGTTTACATGCCTGTCAATGTAATCTCAATGGCTAGTTCACTATCCTAAATTTGACATCTTTGTGGGTGTCACCCCTTGGTCTTCTTTTAGCTTTGCCTTCTCGAATTGGACTTGCCCTTTTGGGCCTTGAGAAATGGCCTGTATCAAGTCGAAATGATCCTTCACTTTGGCCGCCGAGAGTTCCTCGCAAGGGCACTTGCCCTTCGGGGTCCTTCGGCAGCCCCTTTTGCTTTGGCAGTCCCCACGGGTAAATATTTCCCCGAGCTTTATTCTTTGAAAGCTCCCTGCAGACATTTTCCCTGGGTGTCTTCTATTTGAGTCTTCCGTGGGTAATTTCTGTGGACATTTATCTCGCAAAAAAAATTCGTAGACAATTTCCCTGGGGAAAATTCTCGCAGACAAAAGTTTGCAAAAATTTGTTTTGCAAAGTCTTTTGAGCCCTTTATTTTAATATGACTTAAATAAATCCGAAAGAATTACCTTTCAGCTTACTTCAAAAATGATCTTCTAAAAAGGTGCTTTTCTTGATTAAGTGCCCTCCGCAAGGGCACTTGTCCTTCAGAAAGTCTTCTTTTGTGCTGAACCGCCCCTTTGAACCTTGACGTTGAACCAATCAGTTGAACCAAAAATGGTTCAAGCCGATGATTCAAGCCAATGGTTTAATGAATGAAACAAGCTGATGAACTAAACATTGAACTTCTCCTTTGAACTTTCCTTTGAACCAATAGTTGAACCATCTCATTGAACCAATCGGTTGAACTTGTTGTTGAACCGGTTTAACGAAGTGCACCGAGCTCCTTTGAAACAAAGCCGATGAACCATCTAATGAGCCAAGTGATTGAACCAATCGTTGAACCAAGATGTTGAACCAAGTTTTGGTTCAACGGTTCAAACAAAGCTTTGAAAAATGTCTTTGAACCTGCTGTTGAACCTGTAAACATTGAACCAAAGGATGAACTGAAAGAATGAACCAACTGAATGAAATAAAGAGTTGAACCACTTGGTTGAACCGAGCCATTGAACTATTCCTTTGGTTGAACCCGCCTTTGAACCTTGAATCCGTTGAACTTTTGAACCAAAGTGGTTCAATGGTTCAAGCTTTCTTGAATGTCTTGAAGCCGATGAACTAATTGAAGCGATTGAACTTTGAACCTTGATGAAGCGCTTAACTCTTGTCAAAGATGAACTTGTTGAACTTTGAACCCATTGAACCTTTGAACCAAAGTGGTTCAATGGTTCAACATTTCAATGGTTCAGTTTCCTTTTATACTCAGATGCTTGTCGATGAACATTTTCAATTGAACCAAAGCTCTTAACTAATTTTGAAAAATGACCAAGTATTGAAAACCAATTCTTTTAACTGAAACAACCTGTAGAAGCCTTTGAACATGCCTGTAAAAACTAAAAATACAAAGTCCGTAGAAATCAATCATGCAAAATCCATTGAACTTGACTTGCAAAGTCTGGAGATTTTCTGAGAAGCTTGGAAAATGAGAAATCTGAATGTCTAAGACAAATTTTTGAAAATGAAAGATACAATTTTGGTCTGTAGGACCAAAATAGTTCAAATGTTGTCCCAAAAATGAATGCTACTTTTGGAAAACAACAGTTGGCTCCAGTTGGGGAACTTCTTTCGATTGCAAAATGAATTGAAAGGAGTAGAATCCAGAATTTCTAGTGTCTTCAAGTGTACCATTGGGCTTCAGACTCATGCTACCCAGAAATAAAAGGCACCAAACAAAAAAATAAATAAATAAATAAGCAAAACAAAAAAAGCATTAAAAATTGTACAAATATACATATATACAGAGGCAATAATCTAATACTTCAAGAGTTGAAGTGTTTCAGATATTGCCCATTGTGGGGCAGAGAAAAGAGTGTGCCATCTTGGTATTTCAATAAAAAGTTGTTTTCACCTATGTGCTGATGAATTACAAATGGGCCTCTCCAAAGGGAGTCAAACTTTCCATACATCCCCTTTGGCTCTCTTCTTTTGTCCCATAGCAGGACTTGATCTCCAATCTGGAAATCACGATTTTTGGCCTTCTGATCAAAGAGTTTCTTTACCAGACTTTGATGAGCAGTAATTATGTCCACTGTCGTAGTTCTCTGTTCTTCCAGCTGAGTCAGGCACATGATTCTTTTGTCAAGAGAACTCTCATATGTTTGATCTTCAATGCCCTTCACCAATTTCAAGGCTGGTAACTCTAAAGTGATTGGTATCTCAGCATTAATACGGTAAAAGAGTTGAAAAGGGGACATACTAATTGCTCTCTTTGGTGTGAACCCGTTTACCCAAAGAGAATCCACCAATGCTTTGTGCCATGTCCTTTGATTATCATCTGCTAGCTTTTTGATAATGGTTACCAAATTCTTATTATTGGACTCAGCTTGTCTATTTCCTTGGAGAAAATAATCAGAAGAATGAGAGAGCGTAATCCCATAATAAAAATAGAATTGCATAATTTCTTGAGAGGTGAAACACGCTGCATTATCAGTAATGATTTTTAGTGGAAATCCAAACTTGGAAATAATATTCTCTTTGAGGAAGTTGCATACAACTTCTAAAGTAGCATGCTTAGTCAGGATTGCTTCTACCCACTTCATGAAATAATCAGTTGATGTAAGGACATAATCATGTCCAGCACTTGAAGATGGATTTATTGTTCCAATAAAATCAAGTCCCCATTGCTGGAAAGGTTCTTCTATGATTACTGGCTTGAGAGGCAAGGCAGCCAACTTGGGTCTTCCAACAAATTGCTGGCAAAGTTCACATCTCCTCACCCACTTATGTGCATCTTGGAAAAGAGTCGGCCAATAATACCTGGCTTGCAAAATTTTGTAAGCAGTCACAGGGGCAGAAAAATGTCCTCCACAGGCTAGATTGTGGAAAGATTTCAAGAGCTGGGTCTATTGTTCTTTATCTACACAACGAAGGAAAACTCCATCTATAATTCTTTTGTGCAGGCCGTTGTCCCAAAGGACAAAATTGACAACTTTCAATCTGATAGTCCTTTTTTTGTAAGACAAATGGGCAAGACATTCACCGTAAGTCAGAAAATAGGCAATATCTGAGTACCATTCATTAGTAGTGGAAACAAAAAAGACTATTGGCACATCTTTCACTTCAGCATCTTCACGCTGTGTATCTTCTGACTTATTGTCAGCCATTAATTAGCAAAAGCCTTTACCTCTGACTAGCTTTGTCAGCTTGATATCCAGATCAAATTCTTGGATGTTTGTAATCCAATTACCTCTCTTTATGCCAAACTCCTATTGAGTTAATATAGACTTGATTGTATTGTCAGGAATTAAGGTTGTAGTATGTGAATTTAGAATATAGAAGCGAAAATATTTGATAGCTTTTACCAAGGCATAGGCATGCTTCTCTATATTTGAATACTTTATTTCATGAGTTTTGAGAGGGCAACTCATGAAAGAGATAGGGGATTCCATACCTTCTTTGTCTTGTTAGACAAGAATCGCTGAAAGAGTATGCTCAGACGCATAGCTGTATATAATAAAATTTTTGTGGTAATCTGGACAAACCAAGGTAGGGGCGTGAGCAATGGTGACCTTGATATCTTGAAGCACTGATTTACCTTCTTTATTCTAGCTGAAGGTAGTTTTTCCTTTCATCAGATTCACAATGTGTCTTGTCTTCTCAAAAAAATTAGGAATAAATCTCCGTAAGAAATTCACTTTTCTGAAGAAAGAGTGAACAGCATTTTTACTTGTAGGCAAATTCAGTTCTTGAATAGACTTGACTCTGTCTAGGTCAATCTTTATGCCTTCTTTAGACACAATATGTCTAAGGAGTTTTCCCTTTGTCACTCCAAAAATAGACTTCTTAAGATTCAAAGAGATACCATTCTACCGGTAGTGCTCCAGCACTTGTTGCAAGTGGCGCACATGATCAGATCGATGCTTTAAAAAGAAAGTTAAATCATCAAGATATACAACTATGAATTTGTCAATTTCATCTTTGAAAGACATGTCCATAGCTCTCTGAAAGGTAGCACCAGCATTTATTAATCTAAAAGACCTTCTTTTGTATGCAAATATACTCCAAGGCGTGATGAATGCAGTCTTGTGTTGGTCAGCTTTAGCAACTTCAACTTGGTTATAACCTGAGAAGCCATCCAACATTGATAACATTTTTTATCATGTTACTGTTTGAAGCACTTGGTCCATGATTGGCAAAGGGTAATTGTCTTTTAGAGATGACTGATTCAGATTTTGGAAATCTACACAAATGTGGATTTTGCCATTTTTCTTCCTTACAAGTACTATGTTCGCAATCCATGTAGAATGATGGATTGGAAAAATAATTCTAGCATTTAACATTTTCTGTATCTCAGACATAATAGTACATGAAATTTTTGGATTGTATTATCTGGATTTCTACTTGTAAGGCATTGAATCAGTGTTGAGAGGAATATGATGGCAGATTTCATCAGGTCTAAGAGACTTTAGGTCTTCATATGAATATGCCAAGACATCAATGTATTGACAGAGTAAAGAAGTGAATTTGAATCTTTTTTTAAGTGTATAGCACTTACCAATGTTGACCATTTTGGGATTTTCTTTGTTGGTCAAATTCACTTGGTTAAATCTCTGAGAGATATTTGAATTTGTTTGTTGTTGATTGACAAATCTATCATGTTTGTCGAACAGCTTCTCAAGAGAAACTAGGCCTTTAGAAATTTTGTTTCCTTTCAGCTGTAGAAATTCTTCATTTACATCTGAACTAGATTCAGAAACAAATTCAGACTTCTGAGATTCGTTGCTTTTAAAATACAGCTGTTCAAAATTGTCTTTTTGTTCCAAAAAAGCAATGATTTGATGATCATCATTAAATATTTGCCAATAATCAGCATTGTCAGGAACACTTGGCCTATAGACCAGCTCAATGGTATATTTGTTTTCTTTAAAATCAGGATGAAGAACTAAAAGAGTTCCTGAAACAACAAGTGTATCAGCTCTGTCATTGGATTCTCTTGGAATGGCAGAAATATTGAAAGCATCAAAGCTTTCAATTTGATCCCAAACCAGGTTATGGTAGTGGCGTAACCTCTTATTCTTGGTCTGATATAAATTTTTCACTTGATAGACCACTAATTCGGCATCCCCTTTAGCATGAATAAACTTGACGCCTCTTTTTTGAGTAGCCTTCATGCCCGGCAATAGCGATTCATATTCAGTTATATTATTTGTGTTGTTAAATTGTAATTTATAGGATGAAGGAAACAAATCTCCTTGAGGAGATATCAAGACAATTTCAGCTCCCAAACCAATAAAAGAACAATTATCGTCAAATTCTAAAGTCCAAATCTCATTGGATATTGAATTTACTCCAGACTTTCCCTCATCAGAGATGGAGGGTTTTTCTTCATGATCTGTATATAAAAAGTAATTACCCATACCTGCGGATTCAAAAAGGATTTGAGCTTCAGGAGCTAAACTCTTGGTAACTACATACTTTGCTTCCTTTTTAGGAAGTAATCTTTTCATCATGCCTTGAACAAAGATCCTTGCCTCAGATAAATCCATGTTTAGTTCTCCTTCCACGTCCTTGAAAAAAAATTGTCCAAGCAAAATGCCATAAGATGCTAGGACATCAGCGACTAATACAGTCATTTTAATCTTCTTATTCGGAAAGGCTATGAATGCAAATTGAGCATCTTTGATTTGCCCCAGCAATGGCACTTGCTTGTTTTCCATGGAGAAACATCTCCCAAACGTCTTGGTCAGTGTGAGACCAAGAGACTCAGCAACTTTAATAGGCATAACATTGTCAGATGTGCCTGAGTCTATTATACAGTTACTCAGCTTGTGGCCATTGATTAACAGGGAAACATAGAAGGGTTCTATTTTTTCAAGAGCGGTTGGAAGAGTAATAATCAAATTATTTAGAATAGGCATATTCATTAAAGAATCAAAAGTTACTTTTTTGGCCTTTTGTCCTATAGGGATGGTCTAATTTTTAATATATTAGACCAGCTTATTCAGTTGATCTGAATTGGACTGCAAGTATTCAAATTCAGACATCCGTATTTTTGTCTTTTTGAAATGATCAATTATGTCAAATGGCTAAATCGAGCTAGGTACAGAGAAAAGTACTTCAACTTTCTAATTTTTTAGAGGGATAGGAGGTGGACTAGTTTGCAAATTAGAAGTAGAAGAGGAAGGCACAATAGATGTATTTACCTTTTAAGTAATGACTGGATCTTTTGATTGAAAAGGCAGAGTTGTCTCACATTTGACAATTGTGACTACTGGCTGTGGTTGTTCCTCTATCTTTTCTTTATCAGCCTACTAGACTGATTGGTTCTTAGACCTGGTAAACACTACATATGATCCATTTGAAGCTTCTCTTTTGCTTCTGGGTTCATCTTGGTAATTTAGGAAACCAATATGGGAGTCGCTAGCTGATTCTTCTTGACTATCTTCAATGATACTAACATTATTTTATTGATTTAATTCAAGCTGATAAGAGAATTTTGATTCTGCTTTAAGATATTCCATTGCTGAATTGGCTGGAGGAGCTTCCAAGGCAAGTTTTCGTTGTGGGGGAGGAAGGTGATTTTGTTGTCCTTGGTTTCTAGCAACATTGCCTTGATACAACTGATTTGGGAATGTCCTTCTATATGTAGGAGCAGAAGACATCATTTGAGCCATTTGATTTTTGAGAGCAAGCAACTCATTTGCTAATTTCTGCACCATTGGATCTGTGGTGCTTATAGACGCAAAATTAGAAGATGATAAAGCTCTATTTCTATTGGGATCTCTTCTTATCTTTCCTGCTAAAATGAGATCATCTTTTACTTCAGTGGCCAAAAGTTGAGCTGCAGCGAGATCTATTTGACCAGCATGTCTCAAGAGGAAGCTGACTTTAGGTAGCTGAGAATTAATAAAAAAGCATTTGAGATTCTCAACTGTGGTTCTAGCAATGACAGATATTCTATTTCTCAATTTGTCAAATTTAGCTATGAAATCTTTCATAGGCTCATGAGGCTCTTTTTTCATCTGTGTAAGTTGAGCCAGAAGTGTATGTGCATCTTCTGCAAGTTTGAATCTGGTTTCAAACTTAGCTTTCAGAGTATTCCAATTAGTCACATATCGAGCTTGTAAATGGTAAAACCAATATGTAGTAGGACCTTGTAGTGTTTCAACAAAAAGTCTAACTGCTACATCTTCAAACTCTACTCCTATTACTCCACAAGCTATATTGAATGCTGCAATGTGTTCATCGGGATGAACTTTCCTATCACCATAGAATTTAGGGAAATTCTTCTTAGAACTGCATGGAAGCTCATGTAGAGGAGGAGTAAGATTGAGAGGACCAAAACCATTACCCCAGGGGCCTTGAACTACCATTATAGGATACTAAAAAAGAGGGATAACAAATCTCAATGGGGTAATTATAGGCATAGCTTTATCAACAACAAAAGTAGATACTTCATTTGGTAATGGAGATCTGGCTTTAGTAAGAGGGAAGCTCTTGGTTCGTTGGAGATGAGATGGTGAAGGAAACAGATCAAAATCACTTTGTTGTACCAGCTCGAACACAGGATCAATGACACCTCTAGCCCTTTGGCTTCGTGTATACCTTGAATCTGCCAGATTGTAAAAAAAAAATGGAAAAGATTTGACTTTGCTTCAGTTAAAGCTTGGGGCTTTAAACTATGCGCTCTTTTCCTGTTGGTGTGGAGGTGAATGGAATGGATAGACTATAAATGGATAACGAGTATATCCCCAACGGAGTCACCAAAAACTGTTGGTTGAATATTTTGTCTATCAACGTACTGGTAAACAAAATAGGTCTTATCAGCCAAAGCAAGAAGATTAGTTGTCCTAATGTGTAAGTTTATCACATCAAAGGGAGATTGTTCTCTCCTCTCATCAAGAGGAGGTTCTCTGTGGATATGTTATGTATATATATAAACATAAAATAATAGTCAAGGGTAGGACCAGACATCCATCTCTCTTTCTTCAGAGATGATGCATACAAAACAAAGAAATAACTCAAGAGAATGACAGACAGCTCTCCTCTTCTTTCAGAAGAACTATTCAGCCAGCCATAAGAATACTCTTGAAATAAAAGTATAATGTAACTGAGAGTATGGTAACCAGCAAATCTAGACAGAGCACAAAGTCTCTACCTGAAATGCTTATGAGTAATATACGAAAGGCAATGAAAGCTCAAAGTCTTTTCAAAGTCCATTACACAGCAATAAAAAGAAAACACACTGAAGATAGCTATGGGGGCACAAAGTCTCTCCACAGTTAATTCTTTAGGACACCTTCCTGACTAATTTTACTAATCATTCTTATTAAATTAATGAAATAAAAAAGATATCACAACACAAAGTCTGAAAAAGTCCCTTGCTTTCATTAACAGAATATGATCAACAAACTGAGCACAAAGTCTCAATGATGCCTCTCAATTTCGGCAGAGTTTCATTCAGATTATCAAAAAGAAGATCCAATTACAATGAAAGAAAGTCCCTTATATAGCCACTTGAAGAAGGACTTGAGAACAGTAATACATCATGATGCGTTGGGAAATGTTAGGAAGATAGGCTAGAACTTTGGGGCATTTTACCCATTTGATCTCTTCAATGTAGATAAACAAGCCACGCAATTGAAAGATTACAACTTTTAATGTTCAACTGGCAGTTTGATCTTGTCTTCATCCTTCCTCCTTTCCAGATTAATTAAATCGGGTCTTGGATTCATCCATTGTTCTGTCTTTCCTCGCTTTCAGCTGGTTTTTTTTTTGAATTCTAGAAAAGCATTCGGGTCTATGGATCAAAGGATCAACGACTATTTTGTCAGGATTAGAAGCACAATTGATTACCTTGTATAAGCAACTAAACACGAAATTTAACCAAAAGTGACAAGTAACTAGAAATCAGAAACAACACAAAATTTGAGAGACAATACAATCTTGTAGTCAAATCATCCAGAAAGAAAATACAATCAAGAAGATGCCACACTCTTCTCACACCTATGAGGCTTCCCACACTTCTAGGGCTCCCAGTAATTCTCAATCAAGAGTTCTCTCTCTCAATTATGGTCACAACAATCAACTCAAACACAGAGTTGTTGTTCACCTCCACCAGTCAGTATCACTATTGCCAATACACAAGTACTCAAAGTACTCCAAGTAGATCTCCCATGAACTTGTAACAACCTGAAAATCAAATGAGCTTGCTTACCATGTAGATCTAACCTGATCTTGCACAACCTACAGATCAACCTGGTCTTGCACACCTACAAACCTAGATCTTACAATTAGAAGGATCTCTTCCTTGTCCTTAATTTACAATATAGATCCCATGCAAACAATAATTAGACACGTAGCTCAAGACTAAAATTAGTCTTTACATGCAAACAATCCATTCAACAAACTAACTATTCGTCAACAACCAATTCTGGAATGCACAGGCGATCGACGTCGATCCCTGTCTGTCTAGAGATGACCGACGTCAGTCGATCCCTGACTGATGTCAGCTGCTTTGTAACTGGATGTGATCGACGTTAGTTGTGCTTGCCAACATCAGTTTCTCTACAACTTAGCAACCTCCTCCATGTTTGCATTAGTGAAGCTTTTAGCTCCACAACCTAACAATCTCCCACTTGGAGATAAATAGTTGCACCTATACCTGTACCTGTACATCATCTAATTTGTTTCCTAGCTTGTATCCCTCTTTAAGATCAATCTTGAAGACCAACCACCACACAACTTGTGGTGTAACACCTGTCATCCAAGTCCCCTACCACATCTGATTCTACATACCCATGTAGAGAATTGCTTGACCCTGCATCGTATGTATACCTGCTGCTAGTCCCTCTTAAATACCTGAGAATCCACTAAACAACTTTCTAGTGCTTCTTTCCTAGATTGACCCCAAACTCGTTGACAACACCCACTGCTTGGGCAAACTTAGGTCTAGTACATACCATGCACTTAACCTCATTATGTGAATTGGGACACCATTCTGTGAACTATCCATCCATAGGTGTGCAAACTAGTTCTACATCCCGCATCTAGAACCTCGCCACTACCTTATTCACACAATCATCTGGAGACAAAATCAACCTGTGACCTTCCATGTCTCTAGACATACTCATGCCAAAGAATCTTGTTGCTCCCAGATTCTTCATGACATACCTCTGAACTAACTTTACCTTTAGCTCAGAAACTCCCTGCATGTGTGACCCTGTAACAAGCATACACACTACATACAGTAACAAGATAATGTAGCTAATATTATCTAACTTGGTAAAGAAAACACAATGGTTACCATGACATTGACTAAATCCCTACTTTGTCATACACCTGTCAAACCTTCATTGTCTTGCAGCTTGCTCAAGACCATATACCCTGGCCTTCCGTCTCACATGTTCATTCTCTCTCTTCTTTGACCTGGGAATCCGTTCATCTTTCAGTGCTTTCTCTCCAGCTAGCAACTCTACCAAATCTCCCATTTGGTTCTCTTTCAAGGAATCAAATTCCTCTTTCATGTCATGCTCCCACTGTTTCTTGGATTCTACCTGCTCTACTTCTTTAAAACTTACTAGTTCTTGACCATCAGTGAGCAATAAGTAATCTAAAGAAGGGAAATAATGAATTTGAGGCTTACTTACCCCTTCAGTCCTCTTCATGGGTGTTTGAGACTCCTTGATAGCTTATTGTCCACCCAAAATCTACTCTGACAGTGACCGATGTCAGTCACCCCCCATTCTGCATCTGACTGATGTCGGTTCCATGTGACTGACCTGACTGTCGGTGTCAGTTCCATGACTGACGTCAATCTTAACCTACCCGACACCACAGACTCTAGTCTACACATGACTGATGTCAGTACCTACCTGTTCGATGTCGATTCTACTTGACTGACGTCGATAACTATGTTTGCCTGTGAGTGATGACTTTTTACCTATGAGCTTACTTTGAATCAAACCCTTGTTCAAACTGCCCTGCTCAGAATTTTTCAGCCCCTGTGACTGATTTTTGCCTGTCATCTTCTCCTTGAACACTAAGGCTTTCCTGTTCTTGTCAAAACCATTATATTTCCTCTTTGTGCAATAGACCTGATCCTTTCTTATAGCATGTATTTCAAGAAACCTCACTTTCTTCTGTTGCTTATAGAAATCTCGATCTATGTTTTTCAGATCTGAACTCTTACCCTTTAACTCAAGAACATGCATCCCCTTTTTATTCATGTGACCAAGCCTATGAAGCCACATCTTCGAATCTACAGCTGAAGTAGATAAACTAGAAGGAGAATTAGTAATACAAGTAGATAGATAAAGAGTACCTACTTTCTTACCTCTTGCTAAAACAAGTGCACCCTTGGTAACTTTCCAAGAGTCTGCTGTGAGAGTTACTATGCATCCCTCATCACCCAACTTTCTAATAGAAATCAAGTTTTGCTTCAGGACTGGGACATGCATGACCTCCTTCAACTCCCATGTGTTTCTCGTCTGCAATTTCAGCTGCACTTTCCCTTTGCCAACCATTTGACAAGGCTTACCATCCCCTAAATAAATCTCTCCAAAGTCTCCCTAGACATATTCATGAAAAGATGCTCTATTAGGAGTTGCATGGAAAGAGGCACCAAAATCTAACACCCAAGATTTCACTTTATCCAAGGAACATACAAGAGCATCTTATGCAACAATATCTGCAACATCTGCTTCTTTATTTCCTTCATGTTGATCTTCAACCGACCTGCAATCTTTCTTTATGTGCCTTGCCTTTCCACAATTTCAGCAGATTACTCTACCATACCTGGACTTGGATCTCCTACCTATATTGGACCTTGATCTCCCTTGCTCGATCTTCTCTCTTTGCCTTCCCCTACTTTCAACACTTAAAGCATTCCCTGATGATTCACTTGTGCTTTTTTTGTGAATTTTTTCATTCAAGATTACACTAACAACATCATCCACTTTCAAGATATTTGAAGCAGACGCAGTATTACTAACTGCCATTACCAAACTATCCCAACTTTCAGGTAATGAGCATAAGATTAAGAAAGCCTTAATTTCATCATCACAAACAATATTGACTGAAACTAACTGGTTTACCAAACCATGGAAATCACTAAGATGACTGTGTACAGATCCACCTTCCAACATTTACAAATTAAATAATTGCTTCATAAGAAATACCTTATTCGAAGCTGAGGGTTTTTCATATAAATTTGCCAAAGATCCCATTAACTCTATCGCTGTCTTAGCCTGTGATAAGTTGGAAATCACAGACGATGCCAAGCTCAACCTTATAGATCCCAGAGCCTTCCAATCAAGAACCTTCCATTCTTCATCTTTCATATTCGTGGACTTGCTGTCAACCCCACCCAATGGTAAGTACAGATCTTTCTGATAAAGATAATCTTTTATCTGCATCCTCCATAATTGATAATTCTTGTCATTAAACTTCTCCATTCTTAGCTTACTTTCTTCTGCCATTGCTATACTCCCACTCAATCAGAAACCCTTGAGAGTGACCTGTAATCAACAAACACTTAACACACTCTGAAACCAAGGTGTTAGTAACCCTGCTCCAACCAGGCTCTGTGAACCTACAACCCTAGCTTTGATACCACTTTGTCAGGATTAGGAGCACAATTGATTACCTTGTATAAGCAACTAAACATGAAATTTAACCAGAAGTGACAAGTAACTAGAAATAAGAAACAACACAGAATTTGAGAGACAATACAATCTTATATTCAACTCATCTAGAAAGAAAATACAATCAAGAAGATGCCACACTCTTCTCACACCTATGAGGCTTCCCACACCTCTAGGGCTCCCAATAATTCTCAATCAAGAGTTCTCTCTCTCAATTACGGTCACAACAATCAACTCAAACACAGAGTTGTTCACTTCCACCAGTAAGTATCACTACTGCCCGTACACAAGTACTCAAAGTACTCCAAGTAGATCTCCCATGAACTTGCAATAACCTGCAAATCAAATGATCTTACTTACCATGTAGATCTAACCTAATATTGCACAACCTGTAGATCAACCTAGTCTTGCACACCTGCAAACCTAGATCTTACAATTAGAAAGATCTCTTCCTTGTCCTTAATTTACAATACAGCCCCATGAGTCTATTAAATAGATCCCATGAAAACAATAATTAGACATCTAATTACAATAATTAGACACGTAGCTCAAGACCAAAATTAGTCTTTATATGCAAACAACCCGTTCAACAAACTAACTGTTCATCAACAACCAGTTCTAGAATGCACAGGCGATCGACGTCAGTCCCTGTCTGTCTGGAGATGATCAACGTCGGTTGATCCCTGACTAATGTTGATTGCTTTGTAACTGGATGTGATCGACGTTGATTGCACCTACCGACATCGATTGTTTTGTAACTTAACAACTTCCTCCATGTTTGTATCAGTGAAGCTTTTAGCTCCACAACCTAACATATTTCATTGTCTTTAAAATTGACGTTTACATGCCCATCAATGTGATCTCAACGGCTAGTTCACTATCCTGAATTTGACATCTTTGTGGGTGTCACCCCTTGGTCTTCTTTTGGCTTTGCCTTCCCAAATTGGACTTGCCCTTTTGGGCCTTGAGAAATGGCCTGTGTCAAGTCGAAATGATCCTTCACTTTGGCCACTGAGAGTTCCCCGCAAGGGCACCTACCCTTCAGGGTCCTTTGGCAGCCCCTTTTGCTTTGGCAGTCCCCGTAGGTAAATATTTCCCCGAGCTTTATTCTTTGAAAGCTCCCCGCAAACATTTT
This sequence comes from Torreya grandis, assembly GCA_037957365.1. Taxonomy (NCBI): domain Eukaryota; kingdom Viridiplantae; phylum Streptophyta; class Pinopsida; order Cupressales; family Taxaceae; genus Torreya; species Torreya grandis. The sequence continues at coordinate 832,400 of JARHVA010004604.1, forward strand.
CCCTAAGTGTTTTCTATTTGAGTCTTTCGTGGGTAATTCCCTGGACATTTGTCCCACAGAAAATTCCCGCAGACAATTTGCCCGAGGAAAATTCTCGCGAACAAAAGTTCATGGAAATTTGTTTTGCAAAGTCTTTTAAGCCCTTTATTTTAATATGCTTTAAACAAATCTAAAAGAATTACCTTTCGACTTACTTGAAAAATGATCTTCTAGAAAAGTGCTTTTCTTGATTAAGTGCCCTCCTCAAGGGCACTTGTCCTTCGAGAAGTCTTCTTTTATGTTGAACCGCCCCTTTGAACCTTGACGTTGAACCAATCGATTGAACCGAAAATGGTTCAAGCCAATGGTTTAATGAATGAAACAAGCTGATGAACTAAACATTGAACTTCTCCTTTAAACTTTCCTTTGAACCAACAGTTGAACCAATCGGTTGAACCTTCTATTGAATCGGTTCAACGAAGCACGTCGAGCTCCTTTGAAACAAAGCCGATGAACTATCCAATGAGCCAATTGTTGAACCAAGATGTTGAACCAAGTTTTGGTTCAACGGTTCAAACAAAGCTTTGAAAAAATGTCTTTGAACCTGCTATTGAACCTGTAGACGTTGAACCAAAGGATGAACTGAAACAATGAACCAACTGAATGAAATAAAGAGTTGAACCACTTGGTTGAACTGAGCTATTAAACTATTCCTTTGGTTGAACTTGCCTTTAAACCTTGAACTTGTTGAACCTTTGAGACAAAGTGGTTCAATGGTTCAACGGTTCAATGGTTCAATCTATCTTGAATGTCTTGAAGCCAATCAACTAATTGAAGTGATTGAACTTTGAACCTTGATGAAGCACTTAACTCTTGTCAAAGATAAACTTGTTGAACTTTGAACCCATTGAACCTTTGAACCAAAGTGGTTCAATGGTTCAATTTCCTTTTATACTCAGATGCTTGCCAATGAAGATTTTTAATTGAACCAAAGCTCTAAACTAATTCTAGAAAATGACCAAGTGTTGAAAACTAATTATTTTAACTGAAACAACCTGTAGAAGCCTATGAACCTGCCTGTAGAAACTAAAAATACAAAGTCTATTGAAATCAATCATGCAAAATCCATTAAACTTGACTTGCAAAGTCTAGAGATTTTCTGAGAAGCTTTGAAAATGAGAAATCTGAATGTCTAAGAAAAATTTTTGAAAATGGAAGATACAATTTTGGTCTATATGACCAAAATAGTTCAAATGTTGTCCCAAAAATGAATGCTACTTTTGGGGAACAACAATGTGGAACCCATTAATGGCCTTAGGAATATTTTTTGAGTTCTTGGGAAAGTAAAAACAAACATGCCCTCGAAGCCTTGAGGTGGTTATTAATGGCCGCTAGGAGCTTGAGCTTGAAGAATTTGAGGAATTTTGACCTCATGTCCCCTTAAGACTTTTAAAAAGCTTTTGAGCATCAGAGTAATCTACAAAAAATATTATTAAAATGTAATTAACCTAAAAAATAAAATAGATTAAAATCTACATGCTAACCATTAATGGTTATCAAAAGCATTTTGCCCTAGAAGCCTTTTTCATTTTTTGGACTAGAAAGTGCAAGGGTTGTCCTTAGGTGACCCCCTTCACAACTAAAGATTACTAATTCAAGAAATTTAATTAAAAACTCAAACAAAAAAAGAAACCATAGTTTGAGAGGCACAGGTCGATCATTAATGGACACCATATGCTTTTTGGCCTATAAACCTTTTTAATCTGTGTGAGGCCTAGAAGCCAATAAGAGACATTTAGAAGGGCAAGGGAGCCTTCCAAGATACTGAACAACACTTGAAGACTACTATAAAATAAAATGAAAAAAATATCTCAAGGGCCATGGGTAGTTATTAATAGTTATCATAAGCTTGTTTTCCTGGAAGCATTTTTCATTTGTGTGAGGCCTAGAGACCTTTTGTAAGCTTTTTGATGGGTTGGGGTGCCTTATGACCTATGCAAAAACAAAAATATCACATTAGAAAACATAATTGAAACAATTTTAAAATTAAGCTAGAAAGCATGAAAAGCTTGGAGACTCCACTGATGGAGGTCATATAGGTGTTTGAGGGAGAAGAGGAAAGACTATTGATAAATATTCCTCTGGATCCTCGAGCCCTCTCTTTCAACTTTTTTTTACAATTTTAGTAAGCTTTGTAGACCTTTATAGATTTCTCTACGAAATCCTAAGGATATTTAGATCCACTTAGATTCGATGAATAAGATATATCTGATATAATGGTGGAAATGGGATGATACATCCTCAAGGGGCTAGCATAGGATATTCTACGAAACTTATTGGGTCATATGAGGCCTAGAGGATATTTTTATTATCCCTTTTTAAAAAAGAAACTCAATTTGAAATTAGAAATATGTTTTTGACTTAAGGTACAAATTGCGCCTTATGATTGGTTGGAATCATTTGACATCCTATTTGAAACCCATAGGGTGTCTGAGTGGGTTGTTTAACCATATTCTACTCTAGAACCTATCCCACATTAACTATGATTCTAAATCAGGGCCTTGAGGATGTCGTGTTGCCAAGCCTGTTTAGGCCATTATGGGCCATTTAGATCATAGTGGGTGGGTTGGTATATATGAGGTCAACATGAACATTGTAATGATCGTTTAAATTATTGTACATTGGTAACCAGACTCATCTATTTACATTGTATGCTTTTGTTGACATGTGATGTTTTACATGTTGAGGTGACTAGTCTATAAACTTAACTCAGACTTTCAAAAAATATATACCATGTTTTGGTTGGTTTTATTCATGTAATTTTTTGTCCCTGACACCACAAACACATAAGCCAAAAACATACTACGTTATTGGTAGACTAGGAACGTAGTGGTGCAGTCTTGGTATTCTAGAACCATACTTCTATGTTCCTAATAGGAAACCCATAAAAAACAAGGGAAGGAAATATAAATCAAGGGGGGGGAGAGAAAACCTAAGGAAGGGACCTAAAACACAAGAGACACATGCTAATAAGAGTCTAATATGGACCAATAATCAATAAACATACAAGTACACTTGAATAATGTAATTTCACAGCTAAAACTACCCCAAATAAAATTGGGTGTCTATAGTTTGATAAATTAGAAGCATTCCATTGAGCAAAAACCCCTAAATGCACTTTGTTTTCCTCAACATTTTTAGGCATTAAAGAATAAGATATTACAGATACACGAGTTGTAGTGCAATATTTGATGATGAGAAAATGAAATGCTAAACTAAGTGAAAAAACTAGAAGTTAATCAAGTTTAAATAATTTGCTAGGATTAAAATTTTGGTTTAGACATTGTCTAGAACAAAATGTATAGTCTAGATGTTTATCGCTAATCAACTCTAAATTTATGAGCTATTGTCATCTTAACTTCATATACATGTTTGTAAGTTTAAATTTTAGTGATAAACTTTGTATAATATTATATAGACTAATATACCATTTATGTTTTCATATAATTAACTTATTATTTTTATCAATCAAACATAATTAATATATCATAAATATATTATAATACGTTATTAAATTAGTAATGTATTGTTAAGTTGAATAAGTATACCATGTACCAGACCTTGAATTTTTTTTGGGATGTTAACATTTTAATCGATGTCTTAAAATGCATCCTAACTTGCAGTTATCCAATAATATGTACTTAAAATAATTATAAGTTGATCAATGCACTGCATAGGAAATTATCAATAATACGAAGTTATCCTTGCACTACATAGGAAATTGTCAAAGTTATGTGGATACTTCTCAATTGAGTTTTTTCCCACACCAATCTCAATCAATTTGCATTAACAACAATAAAACTCTAGAACTCAACCCCACAAAATGAACATAAAAACATAAAAATCCTAACTCATGATAAGTATATTCAACTTTCCACCAAAATCCCTCTGAAATATAATGGGTAAAAAAATTACCAATTCCTATTTGGTTGTCAAATCCTTTGTTTTTTTTTGATATGTTAATTTAGTTTTCGATTTCTTTGATTGTCTTTATAGAGATATTATATAATATTTATTATAGTTTTTATATACATTAAAAATTTACTATTATTTTAATATTATATCAGTTTTTATAATATATACTAATGATGAAATTATTGAAGTTATAAGATGTATTGTATGTAACAATAATTACAAATATCTTTTTTTAATTATATATAATATTAATTATAAAAGTAGAGTTTCTATAAATGATGTGGAAGAGGTAATTTTGTCAATCTTTTTTCTTTTGGTTTTCAAAGATTTACATATTTACTTTCTTTTTTTCAAAGCATTCAAAGGTAAATACAAGAGAGATGTACATGTCATTGATTAAACATACTTTTGCTATGACAGTAAATGTTAAGCCTTGGTGATCAATGTCTCTAATGTCAATTATTGCTTTATTGAGTATCATTCCTTGTGCTTTGTGTATGGTTAGAGCCCATACCATTTTTATAGGCATATGTGGATAATTACCTCATGTAATAGGAACAATTGGTACATGTGTAAGATTATTTGCATCCAATAGGGGCAGAGTATTTTTTGAATATAACAATTGCATATACAGGTAAGAAAGGTGGCTTTGAATCTAAGTTGTAGACAATGTCAACAGTTTCTCCAATAGCTCTATTAACTTATCCTACTTTCACCCATAGATTGGATGTTAACATAATATTTTGTTTCTTACATAGAAGCACAACTAGCTCAAATTGAGTGTCATTGTGGTTAGATGTATTTGTTTGTCTACTTTGTTTGGATCTACATAAAATAATTGGCATATTAGTGATTTCAAAATTTGTTTATTATGCATTATTGCCAATACATTTGTTGCATACAAATGTGTAGAGCTTTTAAAATCTTCTTGTTCTTTCAAAGGTACAAATGATGTTATTCTTGACATGAGCATAGTCAAATCTTCTTCTGTTGGGTTTGCATCTTTGATGTTAGTTAACAAATTTATGAATTGTATTTATTTTTTTGTGTATCCATGTTGGTGAAAATTTGTTCCTAATGTAACAACTCTATTAAATGTTCACCATAATGTGTGCCCAAAATATCTTCATGTATACATTGGAATGTCATTTATAGGTAGGAGCTATCCCAAGTCTTCAATGAGTATAATTGAGCAACCACCAAGGTCTTTGTTATTTTGCTAAGGAAATGCTTCACGCAATCAATTATTTATCTTATTGAGCATCTTTCGCCCTATAAAACTTGTTTCATCTATGAGCACATATTGAATATGTCTCATTTCTTCTTGGAAAGTTGTTAACATTTATCCCTCCAATGCTTTCATTTTTTAGATAAGGATATGAAGTGTTGAATGTATTGTCAATGCATTTATGTTAAATGTTACAATGCCAATTGGATCAAGAAGTAGGGGAGACTTATTTTTTATTAAAAGCTTATCTAGGGTGTGTTTGTTTATGCTTATCAAGTAAGATTTACATGTCCCTCTTATTCCTTGTACAATCATTCAAAGCAGTGTACCTTGTGGACTTTTTGAGTATGTTGGTGAATTATGTTAAAGGCTATTTGCTAAGTACTTGAAAACTCAAATGATATTGGTTTGTTGTTGCACTCATTGTTTACATATTTTGAAATTACACGTTGTAAATCTATGAAATGTTGTTTAGTTATGTGCAGGTTGAGCAGGATATCTGAATGATTCCAATTGTGTCTATTGTTGAAGTCACAGAGTCCAAGCATGTTAATGTCATCTAGCTCAGCATTTTCAGATGGGTGTGTACAAGATAAGATTTCCCACTTGTGCATTTCTATGTCCTGTTGTAGATGTTTTTCAATATCACTTTCATCACTGCTTGACTTGAAATTATTATTTTATTTTGTAGGTATTCGCTCAATATGCCATGGATTGTAAGAATCTTTTATTTGTACCTAATGCCTAATAATGTCTACCTTAGTCAAACTAATGTCCACTACAATGTTGTAGAATATTTTGTAAAGTATGAGATTTGTCCAATAGAAATCCTTATATAATGGTGATTCAATAGCTTGCTTAGAGGAGAAATGGGGGAATATACAAATAATTGATTGATTTGTTTCTTTCTCCATTGATTAGTTTTCCTCTTACTATTGTAAGACCATGTCTATGAAGCTTCAATGAGTGACATTTTGTCAAAAAAATAAGGGCATTTTAGATATGCATCAATGAAAGATGGTAGATTGTTTTCAGTAGATGCACTTTGAAGAACTCATCTAAATATTTATTTGCCAATAGATAAGGTAGTGAAGGTTCAACTACAAACTGTTAAAGGTAATTTTTACAACATGTGGCATATTTATTGTGTACCTATGTCACAATCAAAAATAGTTTTTTATATAAACTTTCTATATGAAATCTTAGTTGTTCTTTCAAATCCATTTGTAAATGATATCCTTGTTAGCATATGATGTTAGCTTTTGAATTTGCTTTAAGATTTTATAACATATTTTGTTATGTATTTGAGCACAACACGTCAACAAATAACTGGTTGGAAATCTACATTTACATACCTTATTGAAAACATTTTTGTATTATGGATATTTACTCTTTTATCATTTCTTGTTGGAAGGTAAGTCTTTCGGCCTTTACTATCAATAAACATGCTTGAACTAAGCATATGGGTTTGTTTACTTTCATGCCTAGTTTATATGGTTCAAATTTTAGACTAGGTAATTGAGCGAAGGAAAAGATATGAAGGTGCAAAGTTAACCTTAAAGGCATAATTAAGATGGTCCCCATACTTAGACAAATATATTCAATGTAAAGATTGAGCAAGTCTCGAAGAGATCAATAGAGCACATTGGCTCCAAGATGTAAGGATGAAACAAGATGAAGACAAGTGGTCAAAGTTTAAATCCTGATCAATAGCTTTTATTCAATCATACTTTAGAGATCCAATGAAATGTAACAAAGTCAAATTATCAAAGGGACCTCCATCAGTGACAAGTGTCACAATCATGAAGCATTTGATAGTAAATCTATGGTGCAATTCAAAATCAATTGTTAGTGATCAATGCAAAGATGCCAAGTGTTTTAATAGCGAGAACTGACAGTAATGCATAAAAATAATGTGCTTATGCCAAGTGTCACACTCTTAAGAGCTAAGTAGAGATAAATATCGAGCTTATCAACAGATCTAATGATGAGTGGATGATCGTATAAAAGAGATTCAATAGTGCGAGTGGACTCAGATGGAATAAAGTGCTTGAGGTTTATCGACATAGTGGTGATTTAAAGACTAATCAAGTTTGAGAAGATCAATGGATTGAAAGTGATCCAAAGATGCAAGAAGAAATGAGATGGATAAAGATCTCGACATTTAACGTCTAGACAAAGCTAAAGTTTGGAAGCGTACAAAGATCGAACAGATGTTGTGAGCCTATGAGAATGTGATCAAATGGATGCATTTTGAAGTTAAGCTATTTAAATATAGATAATTAGATCATGGTGATAAACATAAGATCAATGATCGATATTTAAAGATAAGCCTAGTCTAATGGTTAGTTGTAGGAATATGCAGGAAAGCCCTATATCATGATATAGACAATGAGATTAATTGATATAATCGATCAAATCTATATTAATGAGAATGTGCATCAAAACTAGAGTCTAATGATTGTTATAGATGGTAATGAGACCAGGAATCATGATGATGATGCATAAATTCAAGACATGGGAAACTAATAATTCAAGTCATAATGAACTAAGGTCTAGAATTGGTGTGATGTGTTACAGTTTGAGTGTGAACACATAGAAGATATTAAACCCTAGATCAATTGGTATATATAAGTCATCTAGAATACAAGAAATGCTACTAAATCTATTGAATTGTATTAAACAAGAAATATATAGACACATAAGAGTAGAGAGATGGAGAGAGGTGAAGTGTGTCAAATAGAGATAGATATAGACACAGAGATAGAGGGATAAATACGAAGAAAGGCACAAAGACATTATGTGCATAGCTTGAGAAGTTACAGACTATACTTATAACATAAAGCAAAAGAATTGGATTCATTTATGAATCTATGTTATAATCTAGAGTTGTAGCTCCATATAAGAATTTGATAGATTGGTTCCATCAGATAGACTAAGTTGGTGCTCAGATTTGGGAGTGGGTACTTACTTAGAGTTGGAGATATTAAATAAAGGGATTGGTGTCTCCTTAGGGTTAGTGCCCTTAAACATTGTAACCATTGAGGTTTCTCATTGTGAGGCTAGATTAGAACAATAGATTCTATTAGCTATTCTCATGGTGGTTTTTCCCATATTGGATTTTCCATGGTATATCTTGTGTTATGTGTTTTTTCATGTGTGTGATCTATACATATAGTTTTAATCTACTTTAAAAGGTTTTGAAAAATACTAAGTTAATTAATATACTAATTCACCCCCCCCCCCCCCCCCCGCACCTCTTAGTATCTAGTTGTGTTCCAATAATTGGTATCAAAGCCTTGCTTCCTTGAAAGAAACTTAATCAGCTTAGGTATATCTTGGAATGTTGAACACAAATGGCTAGTCAAGAAAGATCTTCATCAAACAAAGCACCTCTCTTTGATGGATCAAACTATGCATTCTAGAGCATATGAATGGAAGCATATTTGTCCTTATTAGGGTTTGATGTATGGATGTATGTGGTAAATGGATATATAGCCCCTCTTACAAATCCTATTGATTAGGCTACCAAAAAGGCATATGAGATCAATGCCAAGGCAAAGAATGTTATTTTTTATGGATTGTCAAACACAAAGTTTGTCAAAATGCACAAGATATCTGGAACAAACTGAAGAGCATCTATGAAAGATAGGACAAGGTAAAGTAGGCCAAGCTACAAACTTACAAAGGTAAATTTGAGAGCCTTAAGATGAATGAAGAGGAGAAGGTTGCAGACTACCTCCTCAAGCTAGATGAAATAGTTAATACCAATCAGAGACCTTGGAGAATAAATGAAATAATCAATCATTGTCAAAAAGGACTTAATATCTTTTCCATCAAGGTATGATTATAAAATATCTACAATAGAGGAAGCAAGAGATCTAGATAAACTCATTGTTGATGAGTTGCATAGAACCTTCACTACATATCAGATGAGAATTGGAGAAGCAGACAATTTCAAGAAAGAAGCTACATTCAAAGCATCTAAAATAGTAAAGGCAGAAGCACCTACATCTGTATCTTAGGAGACTAACGAATAAGAAGCCAACTTTGTTAGAATATTAAAGAGAGGATCTAGAAAGTACAAAGGTAAGTTGCCCTTTATATGATTTAATTATGGTAAAGTGGGACATTTTGTTGCTAAATGCCCTCATAATAAAAAGGATAACTCTAAGAAAGTAGAGTAGCATAAAGGTGAAACCCTACTATCCCAAAAAGAAGAACTTCTTCAAAAACAAGAAAGGTCTATACACAAAAGAAGATAGTGATTCAGTAGATGATAGTGATAGTTCTAATGATGATCATGACTGTGCTTTTGTGGCTGAGGAAAAAGAAGTCCTATTCATGATAATAGGATCATCTTTTATAGATCAAGAAGAAGTCTAATATTCAGATGAAGAACAATAAGGAGAAGTGGATCTAGAGTGTGAGCTCATTTGTGCTTTAGAGAAAATTGACAAGCTAAGAAAAGAGAGCTCAAAACAAAAGAAGTTTGGATAAAAGGAAATTAAAAAAATGTTTAAAAGCCTTGAAATTTTTGATCAAATGGTAATTATCTTAAAGACACAAGTTGAAGAGGCTAAATAATAGAAGATGTAGTCAAACTTGAACTACAATCTAAATCTAATGAGTGTATGAAGTTAGAAGTAGAGATAGTGGCTTTGAGAAAAGAGCTTGAAAAATCCAAAGGTCAACTAGACAAAAGTCTAAAGTTGATAGGAATATCATACATTCTTGATGAATTGATCAACTCTCAAAAGCCTTCAAAAGAGAGATCAGGTCTTGGATATGAAAAGGGAAAGAGTTCCACTAGTACATCTAATAATCTATATGAAAACTTCAAATCATAAGTAGAATCTAGAGCAATGAAAGAGAAAGCTTGCAAGGACACAAATACATACTCAAACATAGTTGTTATGAATAAAGCTGAACCTAAAAAGAAGCTTGAAGAGAAGAAGAAGATAAAGGTAGCCGATGCAGATATATACACCAAGGTGAGAGACTTGAAGAAGTCAGAGTTTAGAATAGCTCCTCATGTTGCACCAAAAAATTCTATGATCAGGTATTCCTCGTATTTCTATGGTTATTGTTATACATGTGATCCGTTTGGTCATAGGGATATTAATTATAGAGTTATACCTACAAGGAGAACTAATTTTTTAAGTAGAAACTCATTTGCTCATTTGTTAGATATAAATATAATGTGTTATAATTGCAATAATTTTGGTCACATAGCTAAACATTGTAGAACTAGCTTTGTAAGATCAAAAGTACATAACGTAAAGAAAGGCATGCCTCCCAGTGTGAATAAAGGTTCACAAGTTTTTGAAAAAGATCCAAATAAGAAACCCAAGGAAGTGTGGAGAGTGAAAAATCAATTCATGATTACTCAAATTACACTTCATGCCAAGAAATAGAATTTGTAAGTGATAGATAATGGTTGCTCAAAGCATATGACTAGTCCTAAGAGTAAATGAGCAAATTTAAGAAAGGATTTGTCAGCTTGGGAGAAAACACAATTATAAGATCAAAGGTAAAGAAGCTTTGAACATAGATGGAAAAGTACCCACACATGATGTCCTTTATGTTGAAGGATTAAAGCATAATCTACTAAGTGCCAGCCAAATGCGTGACCATGGATACAAGGTCACATTCAATGTCGATGGCTACAAGTTAAAGAGATATGGAAGAATAGCTATAGAAGGGAAAAGGACTAAAAGCAATATCTACAATCTTATTAAAGTGAATGGAAATAGTTGCCTAATAGGAAAGATTGATAAGAGTTGGTTATGGCATAGAAGAATGGGTCATGTTAACTTTGATAACCTAGTCAAAGTAAGCTCAAATAAGTGTTTCAACCACATGTCCAAAATAACCAAACTTATAGACACTACTTGCAAGGAATGTCAACTAGGCAAGAGATAAGGGTCAAGTTTCAAACAAAGAAGTATGCAACTAAAAAGCCTCTAGAATTAGTTCATACTGATCTTTGTGGTCCTACTAAGACAAGAAGATCTAAAAAAAAAGTTACTTCATGTTATTTATAGAGGATTACACAGGAATGACATGGGTAACCTTTTTGAAGGACAAGTCACAAGCATTTTGACGATTCAAGATCTCTAGAACCATGGTAGAGAACAAGATTGGATGAAAGATCAAATGCTTAAGATCAGATAAAGGTGGAGAATTCACCTCAAATGAGTTAAATGATTATTATGAGAAGCATGGGATCAAAAGTCATTACTCTACAGCAAGAACTCCATATAAAAATGGAGTAGTTGAGAGAAAGAATAGTATAGACAAGGAGATGGCTAGAATAATGCTAAAAGAGGCCAAGTTACTCGATGGATACTAGAGAGTAGTCTAAATAATAACATACATCTTGGATAAATTTCATATGAGGGTAAACAGTGACAAAACTCCCTATGAGCTATGGTATGGAAAGCCTGCCTTTATTAAGTACTTCATAGTGTTTGGAAGCAAATGCTGCATCAAGATAAAAGAGGATAAATTGGTAAGCTTTGAATCAAGATGTGATGAAGGAATATTTTTTGGTTATTCCACTCAAATCAAAGCCTGTGTGTGTTACAATAAAAAGATACACAAGATTGTTGAGAGCATCAATGTCAAGGTGGAAGAAGGCATGAAACATGTTGAACCTGACAAGGAAATCAATATTGAAGACTCAGATCTTGAAGAAGTAGAAAGTGAAGAGGCTAAGGAAATGAATGAAAATTCACCTCCAAGATTTATTCAAAAGGATCAACCTAAAGAGCAAATAATCAATAATAAGAATGAAGGATTTAAGACAAGGAGAAGAGCTGCAATGAATAAGGAGAAAGTAAGTTTTGCTTTAATGTCTAAAATTGAGCGTAAAAGTTATGTTGAAGCCAGCAAGGATGAAAATTGGCTAAAATCCATGGAAGAAGAACTGAGCCAAATTGAAAAGAATTAAACTTGGCAATTAGTCCCAAGACCCTCAAACAAGAATGTAATAGGTACAAAATGGGTCTAGAGAAATATACTCAATGAGGATGGAGTTGTTATAAGGAATAAATCAAGACTAGTGTGCAAAGGATATGCAGAAGTTGAGGGCATATATTCTAAGAAAACATTTGTTCTAGTTGCAAGATTGGAAGCTATAATAGTGTTTATAACATTCTTTGTTTACAAAAAATTTAAAGTCTATCAAATGGATGTTAAGTTAGATTTCTTGAATGGGATCCTAGAAGAGGAAGTATATATTAAAAAACAAAAAGATTTTAAGTTGTCAAAATAAGAAGATTATGTGTGTAGACTGAAGAAAACTTTGTATGGTCTAAAACGAGATCCAAGAGCATAGTATTCAAGATTGGACCAATACATGCAACAACAAGGTTTCAACAAAGGATGTGTAGATAACAATTTGTACTTCAAATCAAAATGTGAGCATATGTTGATTATTGTTGTTTTTGTACATGACATCATCTTTGGTGGTAAAAATAACAAAATGTGAAAATAATTTGCTACACAAATGCAAAGTGAGTTTGATATGTCTATGTTAGGATAACTATCTTTCTTTCTTGGTCTACAAATAACACAAATTGATGAAGGGATATTCATATCCCAAACCAAGTATTCAAAGGAAATGCTCGAGCAATTTGGAATGGAAGATAGCAAACTAGTTAGTACTCCCATGATAACTAGATTCAAGTTAAGCAAAGAGGATGAGTCCCTTGATACAAATCGGACTATGTACAGATCAATGATAGGCAGCTTGCTATACCTAATCACATCAAGACTAGATATCATGCAAGTAGTGTAGATGGTTGCAAGAATTCAAGTTTCTCTTAAAGAGTCACATATCAATGTAGTGAAAAGGATATTTAGATACATCAAGAGCATAATTTACTATGGGTTATGGTATCATATAAGTGAATATTTCAATTTGATAGCATATACAAATGTTGATTAGGAAAGAAGTGTTGATGACAAAATTGTCAGGATCTTGCTCCACCAATAGAGCACATATGATTACTTCTTGTATTAGCAACTAAACACGGAATTTAACCAGAATCAATAAGTAACTAGAAATATGAAACAACAAAGGAATATGAGAGACAATACATAATTGTATTAATAATCACTTAGAAGAATATACAATAAGGAAGATGCCACTTCTTCCTCCACCTCAAAGGCTCACCACACCTTAAGACCTTCTTCCCTCTCTCTCTCGGTCCCAACAATCAACTCCAATACAGAATTGATGTTCACCTCTCCAACCAGTCAGTAACACGCTGCCAGTATACCAAGTACACAACCGTACTCCAAGTAGATCTCCTACTCTCTGCTGCTACATGCAAATCACTAGACCTTACTCACCATTGTAGATCTCCAAAAGAAGCCATGCTTACCTCCTGACTAAGATCATATAAATACAAAGAACCCTTTTGATTCTCCAAACCAGTACCCACCTTGGTACTGTGGCACTATGAGGAACACACCATTGCTCTCCTCTCTCAGAAGGAGCTTATTTGCTCTCTTACTCTCTAGCTACAAGTTTACAATACAGCCCATGAGTCCATATATAGATCTCCTGCTTACAATAATTAGACTATCTTAATTACAATAATTAGACGCACAACTCAAGACAACAACTAGCTTTTAACATGCAAACTGACAGTCTCAAAATAGACTCTCTGAAATCAACATGCAAATTGCATGTTCATGCACAGGCTGCCAACGCCGACTCCTCCATGACCGATGTCGGCCAACTGGTAACCGATGCCGGTTGGTTCTTCACTACTATCTGACCGACGTCGATTGATTAGACTGACGTCGATTGCCCTGCAACTGAATCTGCAACCTCCGTAACTTCACCTGTTTGCATCCTGGTGAAGCTTTTAGCTCCACAAACTAATAATCTCCCACTTGGAGATAAACAGTTGCACCTGTACCTGTACCTGTACACCATCTAAATTATTCCTTGGCTTGTATTCCTCTTCAAGATCAATCCTAAAGACTAACCACCACACATCCCGTGATGCTACACCTGTCATCCAAGTAACCTGCCATATCCGAACCTACATCTCCATGTAGTGAAGACCTTGACCCTGCATAACAAGAATCCCTGCTGTTGATCCCTCTCAGATACCTCAGAATCTACTAAACTGCCCTCCAGCACTCCTTCCCCAAATTGGCTCCATACTTTCTGATAACCCCCACTGCTTGGGAAAACTCAGGTCTACACTAGACCTCATGTGATTTCAAACCACGTTTCAAGCTAAGTTTGAAATGTCCAGCCCTTGGTGTGCTTTCTGATTCTACATCCTGCATCATGAACCCCGCTAACACCATCTTCACACCAGCTCCCACTGGAGATAAAATCTCCATGTCTCTTATGCCAAAGAATTTTGCTACTCTAAATTCTTCCTGACATACCTCTAAACTAACCTTACCCTTAGCTCAGCAAAACCCTGTATCTCTGAACCTATAACTAGTATACCATTCACATACAGTAACAAGATAATGTCGCGACTCATCATCCACCTGGTAAGACAAAACCATAATAGTTACACTGACATTGACTGAAGCCATGCTTAGTCATCCACCTGTCAAAACCTGTACCACTGTCCTGCAGCTTCCTCAAGACCATATGCCTTGGCCTTCCATCTCACGTATCCATCCACTCTCTTCTTTAACTTGGGAATCCATTCCGTCTCTCAATGCTTACTTCCAGCTGACAACTCCACCAACAAATCCCTATTTGGTTCTTCTCCAAGGACTCACACTCCTCATCCATGCCAAGCTCAACTATTTCTAGATTCTACCTCCATTGCTTCTTCCATCTTCCTAGTTATTAACCATCAGTAAGCAATATAAAGAAGGTGAACAATGAATATGAGGTTCACTTACCCTTTTTGACCTCCATATGGGCGTTTGAGACTTGTTGACAGCTTGTTGTCTGCCCAACATCTGTACCAGTGACCGATCTCGACCATCTCCCAGTCTGCAACTGACTGATGTCAGTTTACTGCGCTGACCCTGACTGTCGATGTCATTTCCCTGGCCGACACCGATATCCCTTCTATCGATGTCAGTTCTTTCATGACCGACGTCAGTCTTCCTGTTGCCGACGTCGGTTACTGTCTGACCGACGCTGGTACCTGTGTTCGCCTGTGAGTGATAAGTTTTTACCTGCGAGCTCTCCATGGATCAAAATCCTGTTTAAATCAACACAGCCCTGCTCAGAATAATTCAGTCTCCTCACCTGATCTCTGTCTGTCATCTTCTCCATGAACACCAAGGCTTTTCAGTTTAAAAACATCTGTCTTTCACTTGAGAACATGCATTCCCCTCCTACATATGTGACCAAGCCTAAAAAACCACATCTCTGTAACAAAAGGTGAACCAGTAATATAAGTAGATAGATAAAGGATACCTACTTTCTTACCATCATCTAAATTAAGTGCATCTGCTGTGAGAGTTACAGTGCATCTCCATCACCCAACTTTTTTGAAGAAATTAGACTCATCTCCAAGACTGGTACCTGCATAACCTCCTTTAACACGTGTGTTATCCACCTGCAATTTTAGCTTCACTTCCCCTTCATCAATAATCTGACAAGGCTCTCCAACCCCTAAATAAATCTCTCCAAAGTCTCCAAAGACATACCCATGACAAGATGCTCTATTTCGGGCTGCATGGAAAGAGGCAAAAGAATCTGTAAACAAAGATTCTACTTTATCCAGAACATCCTATGCAACATATGCTTCTAAACGTTGATCTTCTGCCAACCAACAATCTCCTTTTCCCTGCTCTTTCTTTCCATCAATCAGACCATTCATGCTATTCAGTTTCTTCATTCGTAGCTTACTTTCTTCTGCCATTGCTATACTCCCACTCAATCTGAAACCCCGGTAAGTGACCTGTAATCAAAAACACTACCAGATCTGAACCACCTTTTAGTCAACACAACCAAAAGCTCTGATACCACTTGATGGTATCAGCTCTTGAACCTACAACCAAGGCTCTGATACCACTTGTCAAGAACTTAGAATAATAAACATGCTCTGATAACACTTTTCAGGATCTTGCTCCACCAATAGAGCACATATGATTACTTCTTGTATTAGCAACTAAACACGAAATTTAACCAGAATCAATAAGTAACTAGAAATATGAAACAACACAAGAATATGAGAGACAATACACAATTATATTAATAATCACTCAGAAGAATATATAATAAGGAAGATGCCACTTCTTCCTCCACCTCAAAGGCTCGCCACACCTTAAGACCTTCTTCCCTCTCTCTCTCGGTCCCAACAATAAACTCCAATACAGAATTGATGTTCACCTCTCCAACCAGTTAGTAACACGTTGCCAGTACACCAAGTACACAACTGTACTCCAAGTAGATCTCCTGCTCTCTGTTGCTACCTGTAAATCACTAGACTTTACTCACCATTGTAGATCTCCAAAAGAAGCCATGCTTACCTGCTGACTAAGATCATACAAATATGAAGAACCCTTCTGATTCTCCAAACCAGTACCCACCTTGGTACTGTGGCACTAGGAGGAACACACCATTGCTATCCTCTCTCATAAGGAGCTTATTTACTCTCTTACTCTCTAGCTACAAGTTTACAATACAGCCCATGAGTCCATATATAGATCTCCTGCTTATAATAACTAGACTATCTTAATTACAATAATTAGACGCGCAGCTCAAGACTACAACTAGCCTTTAACATGCAAACTAACAGTCTCAAAATAGACTCTCTGGAATCAACATGCAAATTGCATGTTCACGCACAGGCTGCCAACGCCGGCTCCTTCATGATCGATGTCAACCGACTGGTAACCGACGCTGGTTGGTTCTTTGCTGCTATCTGACCGACGTCGGTTGATTAGATCGACGTCGGTTGCCTTGCAACTGAATATGCAACTCTCTGCAACCTCTGTAACCTTCGTAACTTCCCCTATTTGCATCTTGGTGAAGCTTTTAGCTCCACAACCTAACAATCTCCCACTTAGAGATAAACAGCTGCACCTGTACCTGTACCTATAAACTATCTAAATTATTCCTTGGCTTGTATTCCTCTTCAAGATCAATCTTGAAGATTAACCACCACACATCCCATGATGATACACCTGTCATCCAAGTAACCTGCCATATCCGAACCTACATCTCCATGTAGTGAAGACCTTGACCCTGCATAACAAGAATCCCTGCTGTTGATCCCTCTTAGATACCTGAGAATCTACTGAACTGCCCTCCAGCACTCCTTCCCTGAATTGGCTCCATACTTTCTGACAACCCCCACTGCTTGGGAAAACTCAAGTCTACACTAGACCTCATGTGATTTTGAACCCTGTTTCAAGCTAAGCTTGAACTGTCCAGCCCTTGGTGTGCTTTTTGATTGTGCATCCTGCATCATGAACCCCACCAACACCATCTTCACACCAGCTCCCACTAGAGATAAAATCTCCATGTCTCTTATGCCAAAGAATTTCACTGCTCTAAATTCTTTCTGACATACCTCTAAACTAACCTTACCCTTAGCTCAGCAAAACCTTGTATCTCTGAACCTATAACTAGTATACCATTCACATACAGTAACTGGATAATGTCGCAACTCGTCATCCACCTAGTAAGACAAAACCATAATAGTTACACTGACATTGAATAAAGCCATGCTTAGTCATCCACCTGTCAAAACCTTTTCCACTGTCCTATAGCTTCCTCAAGACCATATGCCTTGGCCTTTCATCTCACGTATCCATCCACTCTCTTCTTTAACTTGGAAATCTATTCCGTCTCTCAGTGCTTATTTCTAGCTGATAACTCCACCAACAAATACCTATTTGGTTCTTCTCTAAGGACTCACACTCCTCATCCATGCCAAGCTCCCACTATTTCTGGATTCTACCTGCATTGCTTCTTCCATCTTTCTAGTTCTTGACCATCAGTAAGCAATATAAAGAAGGTGAACAATGAATATGAGGTTCAGTTACCCTTCTTGACCTCCATATGGGCATTTGAGACTTGTTGACAGCTTGCTGTCTGCCCAACATCCATATCAGTGACCAATCTCAGCCATATCCCATTCTGCAATTGACCGATGTCAATTTCCTACGCTGACCCTGACTGCCAACGTCGTTTCCCTGGCCGACGCCGTTATCCCTTCTGTCGACATCAATTCCTTCATGACCGACATTGATATTCCTATTGTCGATGTCGGTTACTATCTGACCGACGCCGGTACCTGTGTTCACCTGTGAGTGATAAGTTTTTACCTGCGAGCTCTCCATGGATCAAAATCTTGTTAAAATCAACACAGCCCTGCTCAGAATAATTCAGTCTCCTCACCTGATCTCTGTCCATCATCTCCTCCATGAACACCAAGGCTTTCCAGTTCTTTAGCTAGTCAAAAACATCTGTCTTCTGCTTGAGAACATGCATTCCCCTCCTACATATGTGACCAAGCCTACAAAGCCACATCTCTATAACAAAATGTGAATCAGTAATATAAGTAGATAGATAAAGGATACCTACTTTCTTACCACCATCTAATTCAAGTGCATCCACTGTGAGAGTTACAGTGCATCTCCCATCACCCAACTTTCCTAAAGAAATTAGACTCATCTTCAAGACTGGTATCTGCATAACCTCCTTTAACACCTATGTTATCTGCATGCAATTTCAGCTTCACTTCCCCTTCATCAATAATCTGACAAGGCTCTCCAACCCCTAAATAAATCTCTCTAAAGTCTCCAAAGACATACCCATGAAAAGATGCTCTATTTCGAGTTGCATGGAAAGAGACAAAAGAATTTGTAAACAAATATTCTACTTTATCCAGAACATCCTGTGCAACATTGCCTGCAACATATGCTTCTACACATTGATCTTCTGTCGACCAACAATCTCCTTTTCCCTGCTCTTTCTTTCCATCAATCAGACCATTCGTGCTATTTAGTTTCTTCATTTGTAGCTTACTTTCTTTTGCCATTGCTATACTCCCACTCAATCTAAAACTCCTGCGAGTGACTTGTAATCAAAAATACTACCAAATTTAAACCACCTGTTAGTCAACCCAACCAAAAGCTCTGATACCACTTGATGGTATCAGCTCTTGAACCTACAACCAAGGCTCTGATACCACTTGTCAAGAACCTAGAACAATAAACATGCTCTGATACCACTTGTCAGGATCTTACTCGACCAATAGAGCACATATGATTACTTCTTGTATTAGCAACTAAAC
Organism: Torreya grandis; assembly: GCA_037957365.1. Classification (NCBI taxonomy): domain Eukaryota; kingdom Viridiplantae; phylum Streptophyta; class Pinopsida; order Cupressales; family Taxaceae; genus Torreya; species Torreya grandis. Next base: position 851,834 of record JARHVA010004604.1, read on the forward strand.
ATGAAATTTAACCAGAATCAATAAGTAACTAGAAATATGAAACAACACAGGAATATGAGAGACAATACACAATTGTATTAATAATCACTCAGAAGAATATACAATAAGGAAGATGCCACTTCTTCCTCCACCTCAAAGGCTCGCCACACCTTAAGACCTTCTTCCCTCTCTCTCTCGGTCCCAACAATCAACTCCAATACAGAATTGATGTTCACCTCTCCAACCAGTCAGTAACACACTGCCAGTATACCAAGTACACAACCGTACTCCAAGTAGATCTCTTGCTCTCTGCTGCTACCTGCAAATCACTAGACCTTACTCACCATTGTAAATCTCCAAAAGAAGCCATGCTTACCTGCTGACTAAGATCATACAAATACGAAGAACCCTTCTGATTCTCCAAACCAGTACCCACCTTGGTAATGTGGCACTAGGAGGAACACACCATTGCTCTCCTCTATCAGAAGGAGCTTATTTGCTCTCTTACTCTCTAGCTACAAGTTTAAAATATAGCCCATGAGTCCATATATAGATCTCCTGCTTATAATAATTAGACTATCTTAATTATAATAATTTAACGCGCAACTCAAGACTACAACTAGCCTTTAACATGCAAATTGATAGTCTTAAAATAGACTCTCCGAAATCAACATGCAAACAGCATGTTCACGCACAAGCTGCCGATGCCAGCTCCTCCATGACCGATGTCAGCTGACTGGTAACTGACGCCGATTGGTTCTTCATTGCTATCTGACCGACGTCAGTTGATCAGACTGACGTCGATTGCCCTACAACTGAATCTGCAACTCTCTGCAACCTCCATAACTTCCCCTATTTGCATCTTGGTGAAGCTTTTAGCTCCACAGCCTAATAATCTCCCACTTGGAGATAAATAGCTGCACCTATATCTATACTTGTACATCGTCTAAATTATTCCTTGGCTTGTATTCCTCTTTAAGATCAATCCTGAAGACTAACCACCACACATCCTGTGATGCTACACCTGTCATCTAAGTAACCTGCCATATCCGAACCTACATCTCCATGTAGTGAAGACCTTGACCCTGCATAACAAGAATCCCTACTGCTGATCCCTCTCAAATACCTGAGAATCTACTGAACTGCCCTCCAACACTCCTTCCCTGAATTGGCTCCATACTTTCTGACAACCCCCACTACTTGGGAAAACTCAGGTCTACACTAGACCTCATGTGATTTCAAACCCTGTTTCAAGCTAAGCTTGAACTGTCCAGCCCTTGGTGTGCTTTCTGATTCTGCATCCTGCATCATGAACCCCGCTAACACCGTCTTCACACCAGCTCCCACTGGAGATAAAATCTCCATGTCTCTTATGCCAAAGAATTTTGTTGCTCTAAATTCTTCCTGACATACCTCTGAACTAACCTTACCCTTAGCTCAGCAAAACCTTGTATTTCTGAACCTATAACTAGTATACCATTCACATATAGTAACTGGGTCATGTCGCGACTCATCATCCACTTGGTAAGATAAAACCATAATAGTTACACTGACATTGACTGAAGCCATGCTTAGTCATCCACCTGTCAAAACTTGTACCACTGTCCTGCAGCTTCTTTAAGACCATATGCCTTGGCCTTCCGTCTCACGTATCCATCCACTCTCTTCTTTAACTTGGAAATCCATTTCGTCTCTCAGTGCTTACTTCCAGCGGACAACTCCACCAACAAATACCTGTTCGGTTCTTCTCCAAGGACTCACACTCCTCATCCATGCCAAGCTCCCACTGTTTCTAGATTCTACCTACATTGCTTCTTCCATCTTCCTAGTTCTTGACCATCAGTAAGCAATATAAAGAAGGTGAACAATGAATATGAGGTTCACTTACCCTTTTTGACCTCCATATGGGCGTTTGAGACTTGTTGATAGCTTGTTGTCTGCCCAACATTTATACCAGTGACCAATCTCAGCCATCTCTCAGTCTGCAACCGATCGATGTCAGTTTCCTGTGTTGACCCTGACTGCCAATGTCATTTCCTTGGCCGACGCCGGTATCCCTTCTGCCGACGTCGATTCCTTCATGATCGACATCGGTCTTCCTATTGTCGATGTCAGTTACTATCTGATTGATGTTGGTACCTGTGTTCACCTATGAGTGATAACTTTTTACCTTCGAGCTCTCCATGGATCAAAATCTTGTTCAAATCAACACAGCCCTGCTCAGAATAATTTAGTCTCCTCACCTGATCTCTGTCCATCATTTTCTCCATGAACACCAAGGCTTTCCAGTTCTTTAGCTTGTCAAAAACATCTGTCTTCCGCTTGAGAACATGCATTCCCCTCTTAAATATGTGACCAAGCCTACAAAGCCACATCTCTGTAACAAAAGGTGAATCAGTAATATAAGTAGATAGATAAAGGATACCTACTTTCTTACCACCATCTAATTCAAGTGCATCCACTGTGAGAGTTACAGTGCATCTCCCATCACCCAACTTTTTTGAATAAATTAAACTCATATCCAAGATTGGTACCTGCATAACCTCATTTAACACCTATGTGTTATCTGCCTGCAATTTCAGCTTCACTTCTCCTTCGTCAATAATCTGACAAGGCTCTCCAACCCCTAAATAAATCTCTCTAAAGTCTCCAAAGACATACCCATGAAAAGATGCTCTATTTTTTGGCTGCATGGAAAGAGGCAAAAGAATCTATAAACATAGATTCTACTTTATCTAGAACATCTTGTGCAACATCGCCTGCAACATATGCTTCTACACGCTGATCTTCTGCCGACCAACAATCTCCTTTTCCCTGCTCTTTCTTTCCATCAATCAGACCATTTGTGCTATTCAGTTTCTTCATTCATAGCTTACTTTTTTCTGCCATTGCTATACTTCCACTCAATCTGAAACCCCTGCGAGTGATCTGTAATCAAAAACACTACCAGATCTGAACCACCTATTAGTCAAACCAACCAAAAGCTCTGATACCACTTGATGGTATCAGCTCTTGAACCTACAACCAAGGCTCTGATACCACTTGTCAGGAACCTAGAACAATAAACATGCTCTAATACCACTTGTCAAGATCTTGCTCCACTAATAGAGCACATATGATTACTTCTTGTATTAGCAACTAAACATGGAATTTAACCAGAATCAATAAGTAACTAGAAATATGAAACAACACAGGAATATGAGAGACAATACACAATTGTTTTAATAATCACTCAAAAGAATATACAATAAGGAAGATGCCACTTCTTCCTCCACCTCAAAGGCTCGCCACACCTTAAGACCTTCTTCCCTCTCTCTTTCGGTCCCAACAATCAACTCCAATACAGAATTGATGTTCACCTCTCCAACCAGTCAGTAACACACTGCCAGTACACCAAGTACACAACCGTACTCCAAGTAGATCTCCTGTTCTCTGCTGCTACCTCCAAATCACTAGACCTTACTCACCATTGTAGATCTCCAAAAGAAGCCATGCTTACCTGCTGACTAAGATCATACAAATATGAAGAACCCTTTTGATTCTCCAAACCAGTATCCACCTTGGTACTGTGGCACTAGGAGGAACACACCATTGCTCTCCTCTCTCAGAAGGAGCTTATTTGCTCTCTTACTCTCTAGCTACAAGTTTACAATACAGCCCATGAGTCCATATATAGATCTCTTGCTTACAATAATTAGACTATCTTACTTACAATAATTAGATGCGCAACTCAAGGCTACAACTAGCCTTTAACATGCAAACTGACAGTCTACAAATAGACTCTCCGGAATCAACATGCAAATTGCATGTTCACGCACAGGCTGCCAACGCCGGGTCCTCCATGACCGATGTCGGCCAATTGGTAACCGACGCCGATAGGTTCTTCACTGCTATCTGACTGACGTCGATTGATCAGACCGATGTTAGTTGCCCTGCAACTGAATCTGCAACCTCTGTAACCTCCGTAACTTCCCCTGTTTGCATCTTGGTGAAGCTTTTAGCTCCATAACCTAACAAAAATAAGCACTAGTGATGGTGCATTTTTCCTTGGAAACAAACTTGTTTCATGACTCAGGAAAAATTAAGAGTCAATAACTCTTTCTACAGTAGAATCACAGTATGTAACAGCAGTGGCATGTTGCACTCAATTCTTGTGGATGAAGCAAACACTCAAGGACATCAATGTAGAGTACAAGGAACCTATCTCTATTACTTATAATAATTCAAGTGATATAAATATATCAAAGAATCTAGTGATGCATTCTAGAACCAAGCACATATCAATCAATTATCACTTCTTAAGAGAGAGAATCATAGATCAAGAGGTCATAATGGAATATGTGCCAACTAAGGATCAAATTTTAGGCATATTCACCAAACCACTTCCCAATGAATAATTTGAATATCTGAGATAAAAGTTGGGAGTGGTGGATCCTACACCACATCAATAGATCCTACTGATATGGCATGAGTTCAGGGAGAGTCTCATAGAAGCCTTTTTTAATTCCTAGAGGAAGAGAGAAAAGGCAACTCATGTATGCATACTTTTGAAATTTTCTAATGAGTTGAAGGTTTTATATTTTTGGATAAACTCTTTTATCTGATAATGGGTGAAAAAATTGGATAAACAATCAAGAAGAGTCCCTTTGCCATTGATGACAAAGGGGTAGAAAAAGTGCAAATGCTCTCTATGGGAGAAGAAAAGAAAAATGTTCTCTGCACAAGTTTGGAGAAAAAGTGCAAATATCTAAGAAGAAGTAAAGCAAATGTCCAAGTTAAGTATAAGGCAAATGTGTCATTGCCTAAGGCAGTGAAAATTTGGTATGAACAACTTTAGTTCACAGTTATCAGAAGCCAATGCAAGTGATGCCAGAGAAAGAGCAAAGCATAAAATATCAGAGCATTTAGTTTGTAATCAATGACAAAAGGGGAGATTGTTAGAAATATGATTGTCATTGATGTTAAAAGGGACATTATGAGCATGTCATCACTGGTCAAAACTGAATATGGTGATTAGAGGATATGTAAAGGATCTTATCAAAGGTCAAGGATGATTGGAATGCTTGTGTGCAAGAATAGAATTCATTCAGTTATTCATAGTGATCATCTAAACATTTTGGGTCTATGACAAAAAAAGATGGGAAGACATTTTGTTGAAATCACCATTTTCATGTGTGAATGAGTATGGGGAAGTTGGTCACATGGTTGTGATCACATTAGTCTCTAGTTATTATGCGCTAGATTTGAAGACATGTAAGGAAGCACAGTTGAAGATTTGAGGATGCAAAGTTGGCTACTTAGACAAAAATCACCAAGTTTTTATACTTATCCAAATTTGCAAAAGGGTTCAACAAAGCCAAGTAAGCATATTGATGAGGTTAGCATTCGCACATATAGAGGTGCTAGGACAAAATGATCATACGGGTTTGTTCATTTTTGTGTTTAGTTTCTACACGCCAAATCTCAATTCATGCGACATAGCACAACAAAATATATGCTTGATCAAATTAGGGTTCCTAGCCATTTTGACAGTGTTTTCCCACATAGTCAAATTTGTAGGTCCCAAAATAAAGACAAGTAGGCACTTTGATTATGCCATATCCTACACGTATGAAAGTTTTAGGAGCAGATGAGTATATGGATGGAATTTCCTATACAAAAGGATCATATGTGTTAAATTATAGGTCATTCAACTAAGTGTGATAAGAGTTATGTAAGATCAAAGATGGCCTTCCAATCAAGTTTAAGGCATTTCTAGCTCAGTGGTAGAATAAGCTCAGTGAGTAGTTTAATGGCTTCAAATCTCACACATGCAAAAGATTCAAAAAGAACTAAGCATATGGGTTTGTTCACTTTCATTCTTAATTTATATGGTTTAAATTTTAGACTAGGTGGTTGAGCGAAGTAGAAGATATGAAAGTGCAAAGCTAGCCTTCAAGGCATAATTAAGATGATCCCAATACTTAGACAAATCTGTTCAAGGTAAAGTTTGAGCAGTCTCGAAGAGATCAACAGAGCACGTTGGATCCAAGATACTAGGATAAAATGAGATAAAGATAGGTGGTTGAAGTTTAAATCTTGATCAATGGATATCATTTAATCATATGTTAGAGATCTAATGAAGCGTAGCAAAGTCAAATTGTCAAAAATACCTTTGTTAGTGGCAAGTATCACAATCATGAAGTATTTGATAGTAAATATATGATGCAATTCAAATTTAATAAGTTAATGATTAATGCATAGATGTTAAGTGTCTCAATAGTGGGAACTAACAATAATGTATAGAAGGAATGCACTTATGCCAAGTGTCACACTCTCAAGAAATAAGCAGAGATAAAGATCAAGCTTATCAGAAGATCTAACAGTGAGTGGATGATCATATAAAGGAGAACCAATAGTGTGAGTGGACTTAGATGTAATAAAGTGCTTAAGGTTTATTGACACAGTGGTGAGTTAAAGACTAAACAAGTTCAAGAAGATCAATAGAATGAAAGCAATCCAAAGATGCAGGAAGCAACAAGATGGATAAAGAGCTTCACGTTTAAAATCTAGATAAAGCTAAAGTTTAGAAGTGTACAAAGATCAGATGGATGTCATGAGCCTGTCAGAATGTGATCGAATGGACACATTTTAAAATTGATCTATTTAAATATAGACTATCACATCGTGGCACCAAATGCAAGATCAATAATTGATATTTAAAGATAAGTCTAATCTAACAGTTAGTTGTAGGAACATGCAGGAAAGCCCTATATCACAACACAGACAATGAGATTGATCAATCTAATGAATAAAATATATGTTAATGAGTATGTGCATCAAAACTAAAGTCCATTAATTTTTATAGATAGTAATGATACCAAGAATCATAGTGGTGATGCATGAATTTGAGATGCGAGAAACTAATAGTTCAAGTCATAATGAACTAAAGTCCAAAATTGATGTGATGTGTTATAGTCTGAATGTGAACACATAGAGGATATGAAACCCTAGATCAATTGAGTATATATAAGTCATCTAGAATACATAAAACATTGTTGAAGCTATTGAATTATGTCAAACATGAAATATAGAGACACAAGAGAGAGAGAGAGAGAGAGAGAGAGAGAGAGAGAGAGAGAGAGAGAGAGAGAGAGAGATGAAGTGTTTTGAATAGAGACAGATCTAGACATACAGATAGAGGGGCATAGAGGAAGAAATGTACAAAGAGATTATGTGCAGATCTTGAGCGGTTATAGACCAAACCTATAATAAAGAATAGAAAGATTGGATTCATTAATGAATCTATACTATAATCTGGAGTTGTAGCTTCATAGAAGAATATGATTGGTTGGTGCTATCAAATAGACTGAGTTGGTGCTCAGATTAAGGAGTGGGTGCTTCTTTAGAGTTGGAGCTCTTAAACAATAGGATTGGTGTCTCTTTAGGGTTGGTTCCATTAAACATTGTAAGCAGTGAGGTTCCTTATTGTGAGGCTGGATTAGAATGGTAGATTCTATCTACTATTCTCATAGTGGTTTTTTCCATATTGGGTTTTCCATGGTATATCTTATGTTATGTGTTTTTTTGTGTGTGTGATATTTGCATATAGTTTTAATCTACTTTAAAAGGTTTTGAAAAGGACTGAGTTAATTAATATATTGATTCACCCCCCCTCTCAGTATCTAGTTGTGTTCCAACAATATTTGTTTTTTAGGTATGGTATCAAAGTTGCTGACGTGCATTTATTTCATCCTTATGTATTGCATAATTCAAACAAGCATTTTTAATCGTGTATTCACTTCTCGTTAATATATGCAATGGTCATAATAAAAACATTAATTACTAAATTATTAAAAGAGTTATTTATAGCTAAATTTATAGCAATTGAACATAGTATACTATTTAAAGTATGTTTTAAAAAATATTTTGTGAGAATGTAGTATACTGAAAATAATTATTTTCTTAACCTTATGTATATATGCAAGGAAATTCAAATTATAATTAAATGTGTAGAGCTTTTAAAATCTATCTTTTTGGAGACCTAAATTATGTTGTTCTTAACATGAGCATATTCCAATCTTCCTTAGTTTGGTTGGCATTTATGATGTGCTTTTTTTCAACTAATTGCTTACTTTTAGATCTTATTGTGCATCACTTTTCTCTATGGGTATCAATAATATACATTGGGTTTTTTTTTCATTACACTCCCATGCATACTAACTAATATTAGAAATAATATCTAATTGTGTATCTTCTTCTCCCTTTGTGTTTCCTTGTTCAATTTGTCGTGTTGCTCTAAGAGCCATATTTGTCTAAAGTTTGTATTCAATTTTTATAAAATTAAAAAACGTATCAGATAGTAGCTATAAATAAAATGTTCACTGAGAAAAAATTTAGAAACAAAGTTAAGATTTTGGAAAGCATCATGAAGATAAATTCTTCCTCCTATTAATAACTTTAAATTTTTTTATATTGAAAATAAAGATAAAAGTAAAAAAAAAGAGTACTTAAAAGTAAAAAAAATGTTAAAATGACATTTTTATTTGATTTTGAAATCATTAATGATCCTTATTTATATATCAATATAAAACTAACCATGGGTTAAGATTTTAAAAACAATAAAAAAAAACATAGAGATTTACAACGCACCATTTTATAAGATCACAAACTCTTTTAAAACCTAATTCAATGCAAAATTCAAAAAAACTAAAGGTTTATCGATCATCTTACGATATGGTGATTACATTGTTATAAAATGAATAATACCAATAAATGGTTTTCAAAAACTATTTTATTTACATATTACATATATGCAACTAAACACAAACTACAATTAATTACATCAGTTGTAGAGTTAACATCTATTAAACTACATCAATGAAAGATGTATCTATTGGTGTAGATTCATATTTAATTGCATTTAATATGGTATAATGCAATTGTTCTTTGTCATTATATATTTCTGATTTTTTTGATATTGTGAAATGGTACCTATAGAATAGCACGTTCCTAACAATTTCTCAAATCTCATCAGGTGATGTTGATAACTCTTGCAAATTTTTTGTTGTGATACTCATTATTACAATAGCAACATCATCAAATGTTGTGGTCCATATTGTTCCTGTAGCATCTTCCAATATGAAATTCATTGCATGCTTATATTAATAATTTTGAATATTAATGTGACATTTTGGACAATGTCATATTGCATCATTATTTTGAATCATTTTTGCCACATCGTTTATTGTTGATTAAAGTAGTGCAATCAGGATAATAAAAATTTATCATTTTAATGTGTATAATTGTGGCATCTAATGTAAATAAATTTGATTGCCCGACAACTCCTAATTTATGGATGTCTTCAATTGTTTTATGATGAGTCGATCTTACACTAACTGATGACCCCTGTAGAGTTTTTTCAATTTTTTCAAACCATGTCCTAACCTCATGTGCCTTAAGGATATCTGGATTGATGACAATTAATGTATCTAAACCAGTCTCTATTGTTTTTCCATTATATTATTGTAATTTCTCATTTTGGATGGCAAGAACTAGAGCCAATTATGACATAGAAGCGTAGAGATCCACTAGTAGTTTCCCCTCTTCGTCAGAAAAACTTTCCCAAAAGGTTATTTGGATGTTGAATTCAGAGCTATCTTGTAATATTAATATTCTTTTAACATCCAAGATCCTATCTGACCTTTTAAAATGAGATGCATCAGTAATAGATATAATGATGCCAATAATGTCAATCTTTATGTTTGAATTTGCATTTTTAATATCATTAAATTTTTTTTAAATCAAACTAGAATAATGGGATGGTAGAATCTTCTTCTACATAATATTTAACAAAATATGTCATGCTGAGAATGATTTCTTATGGGATTTTTGATTTATTGTATTTCTTGTTTGCATATTTTAATGTATCATTTGAAATTGAGTATATTTTTCCAACTTGAATCTGGTTGAATTATAGATTTACTACCTGACCAAAGGAAGTTACAATAATTCCATTTCCCTCACTATCAATAATGTTGACGCTGAAAACTTGCCATGAACTATTATTGTTTGTGTAACTACGTAATATCCCCTTTTTGAGTACTCTACCCTTAGTAGTCCAATTGTTTTTGTATAAATTTAATTTTTTAATTGTAGTTCGAGCTATTGTCTACATGTATTTTCCATCAGATGTTGAAGTTGATGGCTCAATGATTTTAATTTCTTTTCCATGACTATCCATTATTTAAAATTTGAAATTGATGGATAGGTGAAAACGTCTGATACGTTTATAGTTGGTATGGGTGGTTTCCTATAAAACAAATAAAAAATGTAGTAATGATTAATCCAAAAACGTAGTGTTATTTATAATATTTATTAAATGCAAGATATAAAATTTATTAAATATGATTCCCAAGCCATTTATATAATAATGAATTATAACAAAAATTTCAAGCTAGTATAAAAACATATTGGAAATTGCCTTTGTATTGTTGTTGTATTAAAGCCACCTAACATATTGGACACATAAATATTTAAGTAAAAATAACAGAAGATATTTGAATAGTAGATGGGATCTTATCAATACGAAAAAAGTAATCTTTGTATTTTATTATTTACAGATAAACTCAAAAATCAAGTTGATTTGAATTGTTTAATATATTAAATTTTTTTGCCTTATTTGAGCATTGTGATTTAAGCCTAGGATTGCGAACATGGATTTCATTTCGAGTTAATATATGTTTAGGTTCATATTTTAAAGCATCTTCAACTATATTGTATATTAAGCTAAAGCCTCTAGAATATGTTTTCTTACTTTTAAACCCTATGATAAAATTTGTATGAGGATCGACAATTGAAAAACATTCCATTAAGTCTTGTTTTATAACAACCATAAGATGCTTATGTATTATGTGATATACAATATAAATGACAAATTATTCTCTACTAAAATTATCATTGTATTGTAGTTGTTTGATGACCAAAGACCGTGTTGGACTCTGCTTTGGTATAATAGCATTTTTTTGACTCTTAATTACAATATCATTCAAATACATCTAATTAAAAAATATATAGTATCACATAAGAATATAGATATTATTAACAATAAATATGATATATGAATGTAAATGAATTAAAAATATAGATATTATTGATAATAAATAAAAAGTATAAATTTATATATATATATATATATATATATATATATATATATATTATTAATACTAAAATGCATGAATATAACTATTAAAAAAATATATAATCTAATTTGATTTTTAATAGTTTTTCAAATTAGAAATGAACTTACGTAAACATGTCAACAAACATGTAAATAAATATTTTGATTAATATTATTTATTAAATAATATAATTTAAGTGTTAATATAATTTAGATGCTTATATTATATTAAATTATTAAAATAAATGAAAGACACTTCAAAAATTATGTTACATCTTTTACATAAAATTTATTTAAGATATTTTGTAAAACTATTTTTTATTTTTTTATTTATATATAACTAATTTGAATTTATATATAACTAATATTCTAAAAAAAAAATACAATTTAATTTAATTTTTAATAATTTTTCAATTTTGAAATGCACTTAAAAAACATGTAAATAAATATTATGATTAATATTGTTTTATTGCCTACAAATGTCCTAATTAATTACTAAAAGATTATTTTTTATATTTTTATAAAAAAACATACAATTTAATACATTAATTATATTTTATAATATATTTTTTAATATTATAATAAATTATATGAACATGTAAGTATTATATTTTATATGTTTTAAATTAAATAATTTATATTTTAATGTATTTTTTCAAAATAAAATTATATATATATATATATATATATATATATATATAAATGTATTTAATCATTTTAAAATATACATAAAAATATATTATATGTGAAAAACAAAATATGATCGATTATTATAACAATGTATTTAATGTGTGATTGAATATTACAATAGTGTATTATTTATAAGTTTAATTAGTTTTTGAGATTTTTAAGTGAACAATAAATGAATATAATAAATTATATATACATAAAAAAAATTGTGATTGAATGTTATAACAGTGTATTTTATATATAAATATATTTAATTTGTGATTGAATATTACAATAGTGTATTATTTATAAATTTTATTAGTTACAAGATTTGTAAGTAAATATGTTATTGATCCACACTTGAAAATAACTTAAATTTACAATTTAATTTAAATAAATATAGAAAAACATGTAAATAATTGTTGTTGTTAATATTGTTTGTTGGTATTTTATACATTGGACTAATCCCTCGTTAACTTGTTTTTAAAAAAAAATTGTGTACACAGTGTAACATCCACTTGGAGACATGGTGAGTTAGCATCATAGGATTTGAAATCCCTCCACTAAACTCATCTCCTGGTACCAAACAAGACACCTGCAAGTCTAGATTCTGAGGTAGATAAATGTTCAAATTAGTGTTCCAATGATTGTTTAATATAGATTTCAAATAAAACAAAGAACATTTTACAATTTAATAGATTATATTCTATTTTTTTTTAAACATACAATTTAATATATTAATAAAAAACACATATATCAAATTAAATATATTAAAAAACATATATATCGAATTAAATAGATTGACACTTTTACAATGATTATTTATATATTTGAAAGAATATACTTTTCAATATATATTTATTTTTTAAACGTATTTTTTTTATAATAAAATAATATTGATTTCAAAAAAAAAATAACATTTTACAATTTTATAGACCTTTTTCTAATTTTTAAAAAAACATACAAGTTAATATATCAATAAAAAACATATATCGAATTAAATGTATTAAAAAAGCATATATATTAAATCAAATAAATTCACATTGTGAAATTAAAAATATATATTATTAACATTATTTGAAAAAAAATAGAAGATATAGTTTAATTTAAATGACTATTGATAAAAGATATACTCGGTCTCTGGTGCAAATCTATGTTTTAAAATAGAGCTAAATCTAAATAATTGTTAATCAAAACATATATATGAAGATCTCTTATGAGAATCTGTATGTAATAGTTTACATTAAACTCATCGTATACTATGCATGCTCCAATTTGTTGGTAATAGTAATTCAAAGACACTGTCGTAATTTAAAAAGAGACCATCACTATCAATGTATGATTGTGTATTTTGTTAAGTTATTATTATGTTTTCTGATACTACAAGTAATGCTTGTAATTATTGGGCATAGGTGATTATGACCTCCCTAGAAAAGTGTGTGGTGTCATTAGCAGTTGTGAGAATGTTTCATGTTAGTATCATAAATACCATAGATTTGTTTGCCTTGTTACCACACAAATCATGAAAGGACCAGTTATGGATGCACCATTAGAAATAATTGATGAAGCTCATTGATTTAAAAGGCAAATGGAAGTCCATGACTTCATCCAACAACTTAAAGAATTTTATAACTCTGATAATGATCGTATGCATTCATTGGTTCAGCTTTTTGATGGCACAATCACAAGGTGGTGGTGAACCCATAATGAGTGACTTCTCCATTGGGATCAAGTACACTCTAATTTTCATCATTGGTTTCATCATGACAACTGAGTCTAGGGTACAATCAACTATAGTAGAGTACAAGCACCAGAACTAGACATAAAAGCTTGTGAATCTATGTGGAGGATTGAAGAGTCTTTCTTGCTAGAGTACCTATGAGTACATGCTTTTTATGGCACCTTACAAACTTGGGCTAGAGCATGGTATATTCATGAAGAATGACATATGGGTACCCATTTTTGGCATCTATTTAAAAAAAGTATAAACTCAACATTATCTTACTCATCTCTGAGATTGGATTTATGCCTCACACTCCAAGCTATGCACGAATCAATTGTTGGTGACCTTAGTCCCATTGAATATCACATGCGATATATACATAATGTCCCAGAAGAAGGTTTAGTTATCTTTAATGATCCATCGAATAAACCATCCCCATGTCAAACCCTATCCTTGATCAGGAATGTCATGAAGAGATTCACCTAAGGAAGCAAAAACCAGTGTTTCATGTGGATAAAGGTGAAGGGTCTGACCCACCTGACCCATTGGCAAATCATTTAGATATCCATACAGACTATGACACCTAAGTTGTTCATGATATTGGTCTTGATACAGACAACCCATACTCAGAACCTCTTCAAACTATCCAACACAAAATCGACACAAAAGAAGAACCAAAAATAGCTATTATGGGTAGCTAATGGAATCACATAGAGATTTCAAAAATATTTGATTTTTTAAAAGAATACCAAGATGTCTTTCCAATAAGTTATAGTGAGATGAAAGGTGTTCATCTGTCACTAAGTAAAATGCATATCAAACTAGTTGATGGTGCTCGACCAGTCAATAAATGACCATTTAGGATGAATCCAAATTTACCAACATGCATAAAGGATGAAATTGATAGTATGTTGTGTGTTGGAGTGATAACCTTAAATGACAAGTCTCAATGGGTTGGTCCCATGATCATAAGTATAAAAAAAGATGGGCACATTAGGATTTGCATTGATTACTGCATGCTTAATGCATCTTGTGTTATTGATCCCTTCCCAAGGCCATTCATAGAATAAATCCTTGAACGTGTCACTAGATGTGAAATTTACACTTTCACAAATGGATTCTTTAGGTACCATCAGGTCCAGATCACCAAGGAGGATTGACCTAAGACTATATTTGCTATCGAATGGGGATCCTTAGTATATATTATCATGCCTTTTGGGTTGAAGAACACACCTGATATATTTTCTTATATAATCATTAAGGCCTTTAAAGACTTCATCCATAAATTTATTCAAGTTTACTTGGATGACTGGACAATCTATGGCTTGGTAAAGGACCATTTTTATAATCTACGGATCATGCTTGAGCATTATCGAGTACTTCAAATATCGCTAAATTTGAAAAAGTGTCTTTTTTCTATAATGTTCAGTGTTCTTCTTGGTCATATTATCTACAAGGATGGACTTGTGGCAGACCCTACAAAGGTAGTTGTCATTTTTTGTCTACCAGTGCCAATGACTCAATGCATAGTTCGTGCCTTTCTAGGACATACCGAGTATTATAAAAAATTCATTTGAGGTTATGTAAATATTGTCATGCCTGTGGAGTAACTCTTGAAACATAATGATCACTCTATTTGGACCCGCTCTTGCCAAGAAGCCTTTGAGGCCTTAAAGGATAGACTAGTCACTACCTCGATACTTCAGTTCCTTGATTGGACAAAACCATTTCATGTCCATGTTGATACCTATGGAATGGTCATTTGTGTAGTCCTTGCATAACCATGTGAAGGTCACCTTGATCAACCCATCTATTTTTCTAGTACAAAACTTATTCCAGTTAAGAGGAATTACACCACCATAGAGTGTGAAGCATTTCCAATGTTTTATGCTTTACAAAAAAAAATGACAATACCTATTAGTAACTCCATTTATATTTTATACAAACCATGAAGCTTTAAAATATCTTGTAAATAAACCTATGTTGCATGGCTGAATTTGTCCTTGGATAGTATTATTTCAAGAATTTTAATTTTTTGTTATAGTTAAACTAAGCAAAAATAATTGTGGTCCTATATTTTTTGAATTGATTTTAGAGAACCATCACATGCTATTGAGAATGACCTGTCTGTTGTACAATTATATCATGTTTCTCATCTTCTTGAGGAATTAGAAGATATTGCAGCTTTATTAACTACTGGATCGGTGCTAGATTGTTTGACTCCATAAGGATTAGAAGCAACTCATTGTCCACATCATACCATTTTAGCTCATTGAAAGGGACCTCTACAAGATTGGATGGGATGAAATTCTTTGACACTATGTCATGAAACATGAGCATTCTAAAGTACTCTGAGAAGTTCATGAAGGCATTGTTGGTAGACATTATTATGGCAAGGCTACTATGTGTAAGGTACTGCTAGCCAAACTATGGTGGCCTACCCTTTTTCATGATGCCAAATTGCATGTTAGGAAATGTGATCTTTGTTAGCGTATCAAAAAACTGAATCACCAAGATGTCATGCCATAACTTCCTATTATATCTCAAGAACCATTTGAAAAATGGACCATTGATTTTATTGGCCCCAATAATCCAGTTGGATGACATACATGTTCTTATTATATCATTAAAATAACTAATTATCTCATGTGTTGGGTTGAGGTTGTGCCAACAAGAGATTGTACTACTGCTACCACTATGTGCTTCATATGGGAACATATCATAACCCATTTTAGTTACCCATTAATTTTTACTAGTGATCATAGTACACATTTCCTCAATGAAACTATCTATATCCCACTTGTTGAGTTCATGATTGCCCACCACAAAATAACACCATATCATCCCCACACTAATGGCAATATCGAGGCATTCAATAAAATTTTAGGCACAACACTTACAAAGATTTTTAATATTGGCCACACTGATTAGGATGATAAACTGTCTACAGTACTTTGGTCTTACAAAATAACTTATAAGTGCCTTAACAATGACACATCGTCTAATCTAGTGTATGGCATAGAAGCAGTTCTTCTGGTTGAATTCTTAGTACCATCTCTTCATATTACATGCATTGGATAATTAGACAATGAGTCATCATTAAAAGCATGTTTGGATGCTTTATTATAGTTAGATGAAGCTCGTGTCCTTTCTCATTAGAGTCAAGATGTGGAAAAATGCAGACAAAAGGCATGGCATTATCAACACATTATGCATAAGACATTTACCCCTAGAATTAAGGTCTTGCTCTATGACTCCAAGTTCTTACACCATTCTAAGAAAATTTGTATTCACTAGATGACCCTTTTGTTGTTCATATCATTCAACCTACTAACACTTATCATTTACCGAGATTAGATGATCAATTTCTTCCTAGACATTATAATGGTAGCTGACTATAGTCATATTTCTCTGCTTAAAAGTAGAGTTTTTGTAATAATAAGGCTTATGCCATTAGTTTAGGATTTCTTGTTTTCAATAAAGTATTGCCTTAGTTACACACAACATTTATTTAATAAAAGGTTATTTTATTTTGTACTTGTAATTTCATGGAGGACCACGACACATTTTTAATGTGGGGTAAGAGGTAATACATGTATTCATGTTGAGTACTATAAGGATGCACGTGCGAGTCGAAAAGTCCTAGGATAAAAGATTCTCACCAATAGTATGAATATTCAAAGAATTGAGCAACTAGCTTCCACTCCAAACAAAAAGCATAGGACAAGACATGCCATTAATATAAAAGGAGAAGTGGTTGCAATAAGTGTGACAACATTGTGATAAGACAATACCATTAAATGCATTTATGATGAGAAGTGATGGTCGATGAATAGTGGTCATTATAAACGTATTAATAATGAGAAGTAATGGTCAAAAATAAGGGGGGTAGTAAATGCAAGTTACCCCCTCGAGCCTATAAAAAGGATTTAAGATCTCATTTTAACCTTTACCATTACTTTCATTTGGGTTTTATTGAGCCAAAGAGTGAACAAAGTCTAGGCAATTTTAGAGCAAGTGCAAGTTCAGAGCATCAAAATCCCATGCATAGCTATTGAAAAGGATATTAATTGAGTAAACAAGCATAAAGTGACCTTGAATCATGACATATGATATAAAATTGGTGGTTACAGGTTATAGAGATAGACATCCACCATTAAAGGGCGATGAAGTAGGAAAAGCTAAGTCACCTACACCACAAACACATTTTCCTTTGGGAATGTTAGATGGCCATGCCTCAACCTTTGAGCTACATGGAGGGTGATGCAACCTAAATAAGGCCTTAAAAAGTGATCCACTACTGACCATACCAAAAGAGGAAGTACCACATGTTGGGGGGAGTAGTACCGATTATAGAAGAAACACCTAAGAAACAAGAGTTACTCACAAAAAGAAAAGAATCTGAGATGACGAGTTTGAAAAAGAAGGCACAAGTACTTCCATGTCTATCATTGATGATATAAGAGATACAGTAACTAAAAATGGTGTTATGCATGGAAAATTAGGTGTCAAAAGTACCTTATTATACCATATTTGATTATAACCACCATCAACCATGAAATGAGGTTGAATTGTTTAATGACTATCGGGTTGAGTGCTAGAACACCAAAAATCGCTTGGTGTATGACATTAAAATTTTCAATGCCTTGGACTCTACTGGGATATTCCAGTTGTTTAACCTTCCATATTTTAGAAAACTGGTAGAAGTAGTAAAATTTCTACTCTCACGCATCCATGAGGACTATATCCATTTTGTTGGGCACAACATGAAGACTACACCTAAGAGAATAATAAAGGTGTCAGGACTACAATGCTCCAACATAGATGTGGAATTTAACATGAAAGATTTAGAGTAAATAGAGAAAATAATAATGATGTTCATCTACCAAAAGTAGGGCCATGCCATGCACATAAAGAACTTGTAAGATCCTACCTTTCAAGTAGCCACACACATCATCATGACCAAGATTGGTGACACCGATCATTAGAAAGAGGTGTATATGGATCACCTCTACATCACCCACCAAGTGATTGAGGGCCTAAAGTATAATTGGGCAATATATTTTGCCAACAAAATCATAAAAGATGCTGAGAAGATCCATCAGATACTAGAACATAGGTTTTCATGGGGGGTATTTTTGTCATTAATGGTATTTGATGATATCAGTGTACCAGACTACACCTCTAGAAAATTAAAGTGGTTATACCCACTAGAACACAAGTCCCCTGTAGAGTGTTACAAGGCATTCACATGACCTGGTCATATTACCCCAACATACAAAAATAAGATGAAGTCATGGTATGATGGCATGAAGGAGGCTTTTGTGAATGAATGGCGCATTCCTGAGGACTTGCTCATATAAGTTGGTGAGTAAGCCTAGTTTGTAGAGAAATAACATTTCTCTTTGGCTCGTATCAAAATGGATCCTTCCAGGGAACTCTTAGCATGGTTGAATTTGCCTTATGCTTTCATAATGTGATACTTCATTGATTCAGTAAATTGTATTTTTGATGCATAGAGTCTCACCCTAGAAGCAAACTGAATTGACTTGGAAATTCACACTCTCCAAAAATTATATGTTTATCCTAGAAAGAAGGCCTATAGGGAGAAGCATGAGATTGATAAATTGACATCAAGTTTAAGCAGACCATGGTTAGAGAAATTGTTCACAATCTATTTTACATGTTTTGGCCCAAGAAGAAATCTTCAAAAGGCATGGAGCATGCAAGGGAAAAGTTTCCACCTATACCAAATCTTGAAAAGAATAAGCAGTATAGGCATGATAATAGCACAAGTTCATGGTTAGAACCTTTAAAATGGTAAAGGATTACCTAGGCTCTACCACCAAGAGCTTATCCACCAAGGGCTTCACCTCCATGAACTTCTCCACCAAGAACTTCTTCAACAAGAGCTTCTCCACCAAATATTCTTCACCAAGGACTTCACCACCAAGAGCTTCTCCACCTAGAGCTTCACCTCCACAAGTTTCACCTCAAAGAACATATCCGCCAAGGGTATCACCACCAAGGGCTTCACCAATAGGGGTTGCACAGTGAAATACACCAGAGAGATAACCTAAGGGGTCAGCACCATTACCCCCAACTAAACCAATGGAGGAAGAACCTATAGGCCATAAAGAAGAAATGGAGGAATCTAACTCAGAAAAGACACCCTCCTCGATGTAAGAGGAGGAGACCACCTTTGATGATGTGCAATTGGACATTAGGGGTCTCTTTGGTAAAGAGGGGGATGGTTTTGATACCCAACAAATAAGTATAATGGACATTGACAACACTTCCTTGGATATAACTATAAAGGTCAAAATCCTTAAGCAAGATACAAATAAAGGAAAAGAACCAGTTGATTTTGAAGTTCAACCACCTTTGGTTGATAAATCCACCAACTTGTGCACTCAATACCAACTGAGCATCCTAGATAGGATGCTCTACTTATGGCCCCATTTCCTTCCTCAGTATGCAACCATCGATACCAGGTGATAAGTGTCATTCTTTTTGGACATGTACAAGGAAGAGTGCCATTTTGAAATCCCTCTGGATAACCTAATTTTAGATTTCCAAGCACCAACACTGCCCACTCTAGTATGGTTTGATCCTTAGAAAATCTCTCCTATGCAAGCTAGTGTTGCATTTTTGAAAATAGCCTTTTAAGTTATGTGGTAGAATATACTTTTATATTCTAACACGTGTAATGCAGAAAAAAACATGGCCAGGTGGTGGCAATCTTTGATAAAGAAGTTTCTACTCAGAAGGCACTTAATAAATAAGTGGTCGCACTGAAGATAAAAATGAAATAAGACACAACAGCCAAAGTAAATACTTTAAATTTACGTAAATCCATTTTGGTTCAAGAACCTGTTGAGGTCAACATACCCCCATTTTTGAAAAAATAGGGACCCTTGTTTCAAATTTTGTAAATTTGTGTTTTGACTTGAATAATCCCCTTGATCAGATTGCCACTAGCATGTTAGCACATTATCTTTATTTGAATATCATCCACACCAGTGGTTTGTTTGACATGATTACACATGATCCTTATTTCACTCCATCTAATGTTGCTAATGGTTGCTTCTTGTGTTTCTAGGTTGTAGGTTCAATGAAGTCCCAATTATGTGAATATTGTTTAGGGTTTTGTACTTTAATGTTAACTTGACCCCATTTATTAAACCTTGGTCTTTAAATCAATTAATTGTATTCATATTTGAATATCCAAAAACCCTTGGTCTAATTGTTTAGCTTAAGCCCTTTTGAATTAAATTCAAATTAATGTGGGACTTAATTTGTGCGAGAACATTTAATTATGTCATAGACTTAGTTTAAAAGTTTTATCCTTGGGTTCTAGTCATGTTTATTGAAATGACAAAAAACTTAGGCTAACATTTTTATCATAAGTTCTCTATATTTCCCAAAAACCCTAATCCATTTTATTGTTCACACGGACTAATTAATCATGGGGACATTTTGTTATGTTATAAGCTTAACCTAAAGTCTTATCCAAAAGTTTTAATTATATTTATTAATATAATTAAAACTTTAGGCTAAAACTTTCTTCAAAGTATTTTTACTACCCAAGCCCTAACTTAGACTATTTACATTGCCCATAGGATCAACATAAAGACGCCAAACGGTACGATCTTGGAGCTTGGCAGGGAGATCTATGGTACATAGGTGTTCGCCTAGGTCAAATTATCAAAAACTCAAAGACAGAATGTGGTAGTGATAAGTGTCACAACCATAGTGGACATAATAGGATAGAATGGATTGAAATCAAAAGAATATATTGAAACATATAATGAAAATTTAATGGTACACATGAAGAAGGTTTAATATCAAACATATCACAATCAATGGTACATGTTGATCTATGCAAAATAGATCTAATGGTGCATAACAAAGTTAATAATTCAAGCATCTTGTAAATGAAGTAGAGTAACCAATCATGTTTGACCTCCCAGATTGAGATCGATGGAGTGCATTGATATGTGTCAAAAAATCCAATAATGCGAGATGAAGCTAGCTTTCCAAAAAGCCTAAAATGAATGTAATAGTGACACCTGTCACGACTGTGGTGAATCAAACAAAGATCGACCAATGGTATTTAATCTCCCTAATCACGATCAATGATGAGCAAAGAATTGACAATTAAATGAACCCAGTTCAATGAGAGGCTACCACATGGCGCAATAGTGTTAAAAGATGATGTGTGTTTACAAGAAGCACAGAAGGCCCGTGGAGCTACCAATTGGCATGATCTTATATGCCCATACTAAAGATCAATGATCCATAATAAGTTAAAGCTAAAGGACTTAGCAAAAGATTAACGAAGCATGTTTAATCAAGCTCTAAGATTGTGTAAGGTGTTGACATGTCCTAAAAGGACAAATGGTCACCTTTTGAAATTAATGAACAAATTGACATGTTGGAGCCACATAAGCAAGACAAGTTAGTTGAAAATATCTTGTGGACCCACAAATATGGAAGGTATAAATAAACAATCCAAGTAAAATCTAAGGCATGAAGCTCATAAGTTCAAACTCAATTGCCTCTATTGAAGCTCTGTAGAAACCTTCAAGAAAGCCCTTAGTGTACAGAAGCCCTAGTTTGTCCATGTTGTCATTGTAACCAAGCCAAAGAGAATTGAATTATAATATACACTAAGATAATTTAATCAATAGTTGAATTGTAGTCCACTAGTGAGCAATTTGATAAAATTCACAACAATTGTAGCTCAAAAGACTATTTTAAAGGAAGATGTAGAATTATATTTGACAACAGATGCTAAAAGACATATTTTGAAAGACACTATGTTTGTTGCATCTACCTTGAACATAGGAGACAATAACTGGTTAAAATGGTTCTAGATGATCAAAAATCAGCCAACCATCACCCAAGAAGAGCAGAGGAACCTCTCAACTAAGACACTATATGATGATATAGTTTTAATTCAAATGACCAGCCTTCATTATGTAACATCAAAGCCCGAGTTACTCTACTGCATTGACATTCTTATTCCCATTTTCAAGGAAACTAATATAGATAAGGGAATGATAATTAATGAGCTCAATCTGAGAAAGGTTGCTTATATTTATGACATTGCATTTGAGTCATATTATAAATTGCCCAAACCCCAAACTGACCTATCTTTAATCAATTTTTGGGCCAAAGAGAAAAATTTGATGGACACCCTTGCCAGATGGCTAGATTTTAGAAACCAAGTATTTTTAGACTTTAATCAAAACATCTCTATCAATTAATTCAAACCTGGGTCAAAATGATAATGACAATATTAAACAGGTTATGTGGAAATGTGACCACTGCATATATAAGCCCATTATGGGTACCCATAGTCTACTTTATACATGAAAAGGCAAATGTCCCCCCTTTAGGTGAAATAATAAGCATCTAATTCAGTAGGTAGATATTTGCAATTAGGCACAAAAAGAAAACCTAGTTTTTCATGATGTCATATCTCCTATATGCTTTATGTGTAATTGAAAAAATCCCAAAGTAGAGGAATGGTCACCAAATAGAACACAAACAGTCTCCCAATATTACTCCAAGCTTCACATCTACAAATATAAAGATCACATTCAATTTATATGTGGATGTATCTACCTTGCCTTGAGAGAAGTCATAACTGGAATTCCAATGTCATTAATTAGCCCACTGATTAGAAAATATATTGAAGTTATGGGTGATATATGACTATATCTAGACTGCACTATTATAAGGGTTGAGGGAACACAAAGTTCTCCTCTCATGCTACCTTTTAATGTTCCAGACCAATTAGCTGACAAAGAGGTTGCATACCAACTATTCCATGGCATTGATGGTCTATGCAAGACCAAAAAAAAAAAAGACTCCTTCATAACCTCCCATTAACAATCAGAAAGACCATGCTCACATAATGGGACAATATTGAACCTGCATCAAAACATAGATCATCCTTCAACCTATAAATTGATGAGCTCAAGTAATGGGATCCTTATGGGAAAGTGAAGAAACATTTAAAAAGCAAAGGAATGTTGAATGTAGCCTATGATAATGAGCCTGGTGCCTATGACCCCATTTATACCAAAGCATCCTCTTATTTTGAATTTGCAAGGAGATTGAAAGAACATAGCCTAAGGCTTGAGTCTAGGCTAGAAAGAAATCAAAAGGTGGTTGATAGTTGGCAATTAGACCTAATATTACTATTTGATTAGTGGTGAACCATCTAGACCACCATCAGTTAGTGCAGGGGTAGAAACACAAAAACCAAAAGAGGAGAGGCCAAAGTCAAGTGAGATTGCTTCTACTTCATCAACTCTAGAACATGAAGTGCATATGATAGCCATAGACCCTCAAGAATTTATTGAGGATGTATTGAAAATGTTATTTATGACATACATAGTTTTAGATGAGGAAGAAAACACAAGTGTTGAATAAACTAAGGATGACAAAGGGAAATCTTTGGACTTAGTAGTTGTTAACACCCCAAGAGGAAAGTAGAGACTAAGCCAGCCATTGTCCCAACAACAAAAAGATCCAAAGTGACTTTCACTACTCCCCTGAGTGAAGTCAACTTATTCAGTGAAGAAAATATATTATATGGACCACCAATCCCATAATGGTTCTTATATGAACCTAGATTGCAAAAAGTGCCAACTGTACATCATCCTTGGGATATGATGAAAGCCATTAACATTCCTATGCATCAAGAAATGAAGCCATAGATCATATCACTACAAAAAGAGGAGGATAGAAGGCTAGCTACAAAAATTGACATGATAACTTCATCATAAATGGAGATCTCAACCCCATAGGTGACTCAATCCAAAGTTGGAGTCAAATTTGACCCAAAGACTATTGGCTTGCTAAGGGCAACTGAGAAAAAGATCAGGGTAGGTGGTGAGGATATCACCTATCAAAGGGTAGAGCCATTGACCAGTTTAACACAAAAAGAAGCACTAAAACTTGGGGAAGATCTAATCTTTGAAGAGGATCCCTTAGAATTAGCCCAAGCAAAAATTGAACAACTACAAGTAGCGATCAAGAGCATGAAATAATAAAAGAAGAACTTGGAAGAGCAGGTCATCTTATCTGTTCTAGAATTTATGATCAATATGTTTGAATCCAGTTTGTATGATATGTTCAAATCCTTGAAATCAATGGGGTCTAGAGAGGATGTAGTGAGCAACCAAGATACTGTGGCCAAAAAACAAGTAGCTCAGTGGCAGGGTTCATACAGCAAGGTGAAGGACTTGGTCACTATTTTGATAGAAGATTAAATCCCTAATTTCAAGACAGTTAGCCTAGCCCACTTGAACATGGATATGGTTCTATTGATAAAAAATATCAAGAACTTAAGTAAATGGACCAAGAGCCTAGAAAAACTTTTTGATGGTGGAAAACAATTAGAGATTAGAATGAGGAATATATTGGGGAGCATGATCATGGACCCAACTACATTCATCCCTATTGGTCTAATCACTGATGAAGAATTCAAGCTTAGGGATACTCAAGTTATGCAAGAAGTAAAGAATCAGAGCCAAGGAAGAATAGGGGCTGACAATAGTAGGATATTGGACATGATCCTAAATGCAGAAGATAATATTGGTGAAGCTAGGAGCATTAGAGAAGTGCTAGATAGAGATGACAAGGACTTTAAAGACCTGAAAGATCAAGAAGATGAATTGTTCATGGAACCTATCATCAAACTAAAGTTGATTGAAGGACAACATGACAAGGTAATGAAGATCCTATAGGATAAATAGAAGACTACAACCACAAAGGAGCCCTAAAATCAAGTTGGATAACTTAAGAATATTCTTTCGTATATGAACATGTATATTTTTTGAAAAGAGAATTTTTTTTTTTGTAAAGGCATGTGCAACTTGTAAATCACATCACCTATAGGTTAGTCCATTAAGAGATGTCATAGTTCTATAACATTGTAGAAAGGACACCTTTTTATGATACTTGTAGAATTGTAACTTGACAGGACTGACCGACATACCTCCCTAATCTTCTATATAAGGGGTATTGTCATTTGTAAAAGAGGAGGGAGTTTTTTAACAAGAAAACTTTGTGCAAATTCGGATTAATCAATACAAGCAAAGAATTCTAAAAAGATTATCTTGTTTTGTTTGTGTGATTGCTATCATGGCTGCTCTCTCACTTTTCTGGTCTAATATTCAGATTTGAATGGTTCTTATGAATTTTGGATGTGCACTTTTAAATGCAAAGTTATCAATTTGTGCTAATGCTAGATTGATTAAAAGTTATTAGAATCATTTCATTTTCTTTTCTCTTCTTGTAGATGTGCTTATGTTATTTTCTTGTAGGGGTAAATCTTTAAAGTGAATTTGATTCTTATTTGCATTATTTCCACATTCCTTAGATGTTTGCCTAATGTGTGATAGGATTTGAGCTTAAGTTTTTTCATGTTATAGATTGGTTTTAAGTGCACGTTTAGATGAAATTTGAACTTTGTCATAATGTCTGCAATGAAGACTAGTAACATATTTCTTCTCTGCCCTACCTTTCATTTTGCTTATTTTTTGATCAACTCACTTTAGATTAGTTTCCATTGTAAATATGAATATTAGCTTAGATTTCAGACTTGGCCTTTGAGAATAATTCACTTCACTTAGTTTAGATCATTTTCATTTTCATAGGTTAGCTATTAGGCCATGGTTGCTCCCAACAACCAAACATTATAAATTTTAAGAAATAATTCACTTGTTCTACCATATTCCACCAAAGATATCAAGAATATCATAACCTAAAACTCATGCATTGGATTCTTCAAATCCAAAAATGAGTAGTGTTTCTTAAACACTCTGAACCACTTGTGATACAATTTCAGGTATCAACATGAACCCGTTCTGTTGGTGCTAGAAGGAGGGCTTGAGCTGAATCTTTGTGAATATGTAGTGTCTTTGCTGATTTTAGTGAATTATGATCAAATATTAGTGAATTATTTGCATATTTGTGTTGTTCTTAGTGTGTAAAGTTCATTGATATGCATGGTTTTAGACCAATATGTAGGCTCATTTAGCTGAAGATTGTTATTCTTTGAATATTTATGGTAAATAGTTGCAAAGATAGCCTAAGTTTGGTAAATATTCCATGTTTGAAATTCGTGACAACAAATTTATTCAAAGATTGATTAATTCTTTGCAAATGTAGATTTATTTGAACTTATACATGTAAAGATCATTAATATACTCAAGTTTAGACATATCTTTGAGCTAATTTGGTTAAATATAGTTGTCCTTTGAAGAGATTGATATAAATTTATGTAAATTTTGCTCAACTTAAGAATCTTAAACATGCAAATGTACTCATAGGTAAGAATTAGAATTTTATTTTCAAGAATTGAGCTAAAGATCATTCATCTTTGCAAAGATAAGGTTTTTAAGTCATATTTTGAACATGGTTCAAGGTTTACAAGCTAGAATTACCAAGAATCAGGACTAGGTCACAGTCTGAATCAAGATTATCTCTCTTTTCATTAAAAGTTCGTAGGAAAGTATGAGTAGACAAATGTAAGTGAAGAGTTTCTAAATCTAAACCTACTTCACCTATTTATGGTGCTCTTGTGTTCAATCCTTATTAAGGTATGGCTTGGTTAGGTGGATATTCCATCCATGTGTTTGTTCAGGTACATGACTTGCCTAGAAATCTTGAGAAATATTTACCACCTTTCAGTCCTAATGGTGTTGTCACAGCTGAAGAGTATATCAAAAGTTTCAAAGCTACTTTAAGGTTGTTAACTGTAGTCCATGAAGATGTAGCAAGTAGATTATTCCATTTACTTTATAAATGTTCCATGTGATTGGTTTCTCAACCTTCCTGAGAATTATATCACTAGTAGGAATGATTTTAACATAATTTTTATTGATCAATTTGGTAAGATCATCAGTCCTTGCATTCTTTATCAATAATTCACCACTATAAAGAGGTATTCAAGTGAGACCATTAGAGACTTTAATGCTAAATTATAGAAGATGTTTAGTAGAACCATAACTCCTTATAGACCTTGGCTTTAGAAATTTAAAAGGATGCTTTGGATTCCATGACTTATATTTTCTTGAAAAGGCCTATTGGAGTTATAAACATGTTAGCCTTGGCTTATGTTGAAGCTACAATTATCAATGATCAAATGCAGCCTCAAGGTCAACTTACATATACCATTCCCAATATTCATCCTAATTTACCTATAATGAATGTCATTCCAAATACCAATCATAATATGTCTTCTCTAAACTAAACACCAGTGTTGAACCAATTGCCTCTAAGCCATGCTCATCCTAGCCAAAACCTAGGATTCTTGACCAACGCTACAAATGGATTCATCCACAAGATCAGAGAGCTTTGGTGCCAACTAATAATAGTAATACTCAAGTTCATAATTCTAAAGCACCAAAGAATGAGAATGAATCCATACTGAAAATGGTTCAAAAGCTATGTATTGACTTTCATCAATTGCAAAAGCAAGTAGGTAATACTGGGGAAAACTCCAATACGAACTATGCTTATCAAAGATTCAATAAACCTAACAACTAGTTTCACAATGGTAACAATAATAATAATAATAATGAGTCATCATCAAGTAAGGTCAATCCTGAGATTAATATTTATGATGTAGCTCTAACTGAATATTGCAAGGTTCATAATACTTTAAAGTATGGTGAGTTAGATTATATAGAATTTTTTAATGCTTTTAAATTGTTTCAAGATGAATTAAATACCTTTGAAGGTGGACCTAACCAAGATAATATTGTAGGTACATCCAATTCTTCAAATTCAACCAAGTTTGTTGATACAACCCTAATGGTGGAGACATTTGATTTTCCATTCCAAGAGAAGAATGAGCCTGAAGATACTCTAGAAGAGGTGCACACTTATCAACAGTACTAAAGAAGACTTATCCTCTGGAGAATAGGGAGCAGAAGAAACCTTTGATAACTTCAACTCCACCAAATAACTTTGACACACCTCCTAATCCTACAGTTGACAACAATCTTGAACATCCAAAGGGAAGTACCTCTAAACATAATATTGATACATCTAGTTCTTCTACTAGGATTGGATACAACATAGTTGAGGACATGAAAAAGATTAAAGCTAACATCACTTTACATGAGCTGACTCAAATTACTGAGAACAAAAACTTGTTACTAGAATCTTTATCAAAGAAGCTTAGCAAATCACCAAAGGCTGCAAATGCCAAAGTTGTTATGTACAAGAACAAAGCAGATGTTCTACCTTTCTTGCTAATAGTCATAATTTTTGGTAAAAATTTGCATAATTTTTTGTTATATTTTGGTGCTTCTGTTAATATCATGCCCAAAGGTATTTGTGAAAAAATTGGTTTAGCTCCAATTAAACATGATAGAGTTATTACTCAATTAGATAAATATAGGGTGAAAGTAATTGGAGAATTTTTAAATGTTCGTATGTAGCTTCTAGTTGAGCCAAGAATACAATAGTTTATAGACATCCAAATGTTGGATATTCCTGATGCTTATGGAATGTTGCTCAGTAGAGATTGGATAAAGTCTTTGAATGGTTACGTGTCTATTGATTGTTCCCATATGTGGCTTTCATAGAAGGGAGCTCCCAATCAAATATGAATTGAAAGAGAGCTCAAGATGAAGCACATGATTATTGAGTACACTGATATAGATGAAAGAGTCAACATGGTCAATTATGAGTTATGAGTTACACTCTTGACACTTCTAATGTATGTGACTCTAAAGATACTCATGCTATGCCTAGAATATGGAAATTATATTTTGATGGTGCTAGATGTAAATATGGTTCTGGAGTAGGAATTATTTTAATCAATACTCTTGGTAAAGAATGTATTGCTTCTTACAAACTTCAATTTTCACATACTAATAATATGGTAGAATATGAGGCTCTAATCTTAGGACTACAATTTGCCATCAAGCATAAGATCAAAGAGCTGCTAGTGTATGGTGATTCAGAGCTAGTGGTTAACTAGGTTAGAAGTAAGATCTAGTGCAAATTGTCCTCTCTTAAAAAGTATAAGTTTAGAGTATGGGACTTGATAGATTACTTTTATGATTTTAAAATTGTCTCAATTCCTAGTGAAGAGAACAAACTTGCTGATGAGATAGCCCTAGCTGCAACCAATCTCATGCCTAATCAAGCCTCTAAACTAGGAAACCTTAGTATTGAGTTAGTTCCATGTCCCTCAGTCCCTGATAATATCAACCATTTGCAAGTATTTAGTGACAACCAATAAATTTTAGACTTCATGAACAATTCAAGAGTATTTGAGTCCTACATCATTGATGACATCAATGAAAATGATCTTGATAAAGACAACATTGATGACATAATTGTGCAACTAAGTGACAACAAAATTCCTAAAGGCATGATTGATCTGTAAATTGTCACTTATTTCCATGCAAAAATTATTTACCTTGGCTCCTTTAGTCAAATCACACAATTTCCTAAAACATTCATGAAAATGAAATTGAATTTGACCCTTTTTCTTATTTTAGCTATTTATGCATTCAATAGTGATTAATAAACAAGACTAATCAAAATATGAAAAAAGAATGCAAAAATAGAATCCACTCAAGACAAGCATGTGATAACGGAGTTCAACAATGCCTACGTCTCTAGGTTCGCTTATAATATGAACTGATCCATTTCTTTGAAAAGTGAGTACATGGCCAACCCTCACAATTATCAAATGGATACTCTAAGATTGCACATAATTCAAATAATAGAGCTTTAGAAGGTCCCAGTAAACCCATGAATAGACCTTCCACCTTATTGTTGTGTGAATGCAATCTCGCAGTCCTTTTGGATTCTCTGCTAAAAGTCTCAAATACAGAATTATAAAATGATATTATCAAAATAATCATAGGAATTTCAACATACTGTTGAAATCATCTTTGAGTCTAGAACAAATCCCTGGTTTACATCAAGAAGTGAAAACCTCTCTCAGTCTCTCAAAACTTGAGATCTCTGCAAACTGGTTTATTATGGCCTATACACAATCTACCAAGGCTTCACTTTGAGGAATTAAAAAGTGCATCAAATGACATAATATAAAAACACTCCACATATTTTTTTAACCATCTTGGAGTCTAAAACATATCTCTAGTTTACTCCAAAGTTTGGAAATGCCTCCAAAAGCCTCAAAAATGAGGAAGAACACAAACTAGTCTTGTTTGCCTTACATTCTCGGCTGAGAACTTGTCTTCAAATATAATTTCATGCACTTTATATAGTGCTTGGACTCTGTAGGCATAGTGGTAAATCCTTATCTTTCTTACCCAAAATGGCATGGTTAAAATCCCCATGGATATTCATTAGTGTTTTATCCATATCAAGTCCCACATTCACGAGTTTGATAATGCAATAAAGGCTTTAAAATAGCCTTACCTCCACATTATGGTTCGTCGCTTAGGCCACATACCACCTCTCATTTAACCCACTCGAGCCATTGGTGGCATTGCTATGTTGGGCATTTGGTGGTTATGTTATGACCTATGCTTGGTATGGTGACTTGGCATTAATGTGGGTTGTTTGGAATTTTCGGTTAGCTTGTTGACTTGTCTAGGTTGTGGCATAGAACCTTCTTCATGTCATGGCACAGAACATTTTCAAGCATGGTAAATAATTACATGCAAATAAAAATTGACTATGGAAAAATAAAAGTGGTGGAAAGCCACGTGGTGGCTTGAGGACCCACCATGTGGTCCATTCTCCATTCAACACTTGTCGACATCTAATTAGATGCTCCATAGCTCTATCAATGATAGGGTCCCTCTCTGAGACAAAAGTAGACTCCAGCGGCTATAGTCCCTGTAGTCAGCCTTTTGTCAAATATGCCTATCAAAGATGAAGATGAGAAACCAAAACTAATATTTTAAATGAACTGACTACCACATGTCACGTTCTCATTGGTCTACTTTTTTTCCACGTCAACACTTTCACCAAGTTTGACTACAACTTTGACTGACCATAACTTGCACATAAGGACTCCATTTTTTGAACTATAAAATGTGCTAGAAAGCTTGCAATAAGATATACATAGTGGAACTATTTTTAAATTATTCTATAATGGTCAATTTATGTAGTTTGACCAGCTTTGAACAAAACCAATATTTTAAATGGATTGACTACCACATGTCACGTTCTCATTGGTCCACTTTTTTACCACATCATCACTTTGTCCAAGTTTGATTGCAACTTTGACTAACCATAACTTGCACATACAGACTCCATTTTTTAAAACATAAAATGTGCTAGAAAGCTTGCAATAAGATATACATAGTGGAACTATTTTTAAATTATTCTATATTGGTCAATTTATGTAGTTTGACTAGATTTGACCTCCTATTAACTAACTTTGATTGGAAATTTGACCAATTGCACAAGGAGCTACAAGCTTCATTTTCTGCATTCCACATACTGTTGGAAAGCTCTCAACAGGCCCTATGCAATGGTGTAGGTTTTGGTCTACTTTAGGACCTTTTCTAAATAATCCTCTGAATCAATGATTGCTTTAGATATATTATTTAACACAAATAAACTGGCTAAAACTATCAAAGTTCTCAAGGTGAATGGGAAATATTATAACACAATTGACCTAGGAATACAAGGTCAACACCCTAACTAGTTAATATTGGTACAACTTGCACTAATGAATAGTTGAGAAAAGCTAAAGAGTTCTTGGCTAGGTGTAGAGATGTTATAGCATGGTCTTATGAGGACTTAAAGATCTTTGATCCTAGAGTCATTACTCATACCATGTTGTTAAAAGAAGCCTACAAGCCTTTTAGGCAAAAGCAGAGACTAGTTAACCCTGTGCTGGAACCCCTGATAGACAAAGAGGTCAAGAAGTTCTTAGATGCAAAGATAGTTTTTCTTATTAGACACTCCACTTAGGTAACTAACTTACTAGTTAGGAAGAAGAATGGGGAAATCAAATTGTGTGTAGACTTTAGAAATTTGAATAGAGCTTTTGAAAAGGACAATTATCCTTTACCTTCACTTGACCAAGTCATTCAAATTGTTAGTGGTTCTATAGTAATGTCTTTTCTTGATGGTTTTTCAGGATATAACCAAGTGCTTGTGAATAAGGAAGATAGATTAAAGACTGCATTCATAACTAAGTGAGGCACTTTTGCCTACAAAAGGATGCCATTTTAACTAATAAATGTAGGTATAACTTTTTAGATAGTTATGAAACATGCTTTCCAAGGTCTCATAGGTAAGTGCATTATCATTTATATGGATGACCTAACTACATTTTCTAAAAATAATGAAGACCACATTATGTACTTGCAACATGTATTTGAATGATGTAGGAGGTATGGAATTTCTCTCAATCCCAAGAAAAGCATTTTTTGTGTTACTGAGAGAAAGTTGTTAGGACATGTTATAACTAAAGAGGGGATTTCTATAGACCCTAATAGAGTAGATGCTATATCCAAGATAGAACCCCCTAACAGTAAAAAAAGAATTTAAATCTTTCTTTGGAAAAATCAATTTTGTGAGAAAATTTATTTTTAGTTTTGCAGAAATTGTGAGACCATTAAATGACATGTTGAAGAACGATGCCAAGATCACATGAAATGAAGAAACAAGAAAAGCCTTCAAGGACATAAAAGAAGCAACAATGAAAGCATCAGTGTTGTTAAGTCCTAATTTCACTAAGGATTTTTATCTTTATTCTTTTGCTTCTAACCATACAATTACAGCTATTCAAACTCAGAAAGTAGATGGATGTGATCACCCTATTGCATTCATGAGCACAAATTTTTAAAATGCTAAGTTAAACTACTCTCTAGTTGACAAGTAGGCATGTGCTTTAGTCAAGGTAGTTAATAAATTTAGATACTATATTCTTAAGAATAATGTACATGTAATACTACCAGACCTTGCCATTAAACTCATGCTTAGCTAACGTGAAATAGGAAAGAGAACGGGTAAGTGGATGTTTGTACTTCAAGAATATGATCTAGAAATTAAAACTGCCAAGTTGGTAAGATGTTATGGATTCATTTAGCTAATTTCTAACACCAATCCCAAATTAAGTATCATGTAGGTAGAGTAACAAAGTTTTCAACCCAATGATTAGTATGATTCAATTATTCATTTACTAATCAATGGATCTTGTCCTATAGGGCTGAGTAGGGAGCAAAAGAGAGCTTTAAGGCTCAAGTTAGCTCATTTCCTAATCAAAGATGGATTACTTTTCAAGAATAATTATGAAGGAATATACCTAAGATGTGTTTCTAAAGAAGAAGCAGTCGTGATCCTGAGTACTTTCCATGAGAAGCTTGAAAGTGGGCACCCATCCAGAAGGAAAATAACTCATAATATCCTTAGGGCTAGTTACTATTGGCCTACTATCTTCAAAGATGCTCACAAACATGTGATAGAATGTCATCAGTGCCAGATATTTAACACTAAAAAACCTAAAACAAACATGTCATTGAAGCTAGTTATGATTGATAAACCTTTTGCTCAATGGGGATTAGATTTTATGGGGGTCATCAACTGCCACTAATTACTACACCAAATAGATAGAGGCAGTGGAAACCAAGTAATGTAGGATAGAGGATGTGATAAAGTTCTTGGAGGAGAACATATATACAAGATTTGGAACACCAGTATCTCTAGTTTGTGATAATGGACCTGCCTTTATATCCATTGAGATGACTAAGTGAGCATATGATAATAACATCATTCTCAACTTTTCATCAAACCATTACCCTCAAGGTAATGGAATCTTTTAATCAACAAATAAAAAATTTGATGAAAGTCATCATGAAGTCTGTTGCTGACAAACCAAGAACATGGCATAAGTTGCTCAAGTATGCCCTTTGGGTAGACAGAACCAAATTCAAGCAAGTTCTAAAGGCATCACCATTTCTACTTGTATATGGTCAATAACCTTATTTCCCATCACTCTCAAGCTGACAACCTAGAAGTTCATGCAAGATTACATGTAAGATGATCAAGAATTTACAAATTCAAGGTTACTTGACATTATTCAAATAGAAGATGCAAGAGAAGAAGCTTTAACCAATTTTCGTAAACATCAAACCATAATTAAGAGATGGTCTAACAAACATTAAAAGATTAAGGTGTTCAGTCAGGGAGACCTAGTTCTTTTTTGGGACAAAGCATCTGAGCCCAAGGGAAAGCATGGAAAATTCACACCTTTGTGGATTAGCCCCTAATAGATTATTGAGATACTAGGAGACAACACCTTCAAGTTGAAGGACTTGTAAGGAGCATAATTTACTTTGCCAATGAATGGGCTATCTCAAACACTACTTCTCTACTACCCCGCATCAAGTCTATATGGAGTAACTTGTAATAATAGTTAGAGTTGGTGTAGGTAGGCTTAGTTTAGTTTCTTTCCTATTCCTTGTTTGTACATAGTGCTGGTATATATTTGTTTGTTTGTGTTTGTTTGCTTATTGTGTGTTCCCTTTTCTTTGTTTTGTTCCCTATTTCTAATAAGCTTTCCAAGACAATCCTCAAGATCCAATACATATAGTTGCTCAAAGGTCAACATATCAAAAATATAGGTATGACTCTTAGCCATTGGTTGACCATTGATTCTAGAAATTTGAGCTTGATGTTATAGTTTGGAGAAATTGGTACAAATTGGTATCTAGATTAATCATTCCTTAAAATCTAGTTCTAACAAGGATTACACATGTTGAGTGAAAGTTTGAATCATTGGGACAAATTCATGTTAACACATAAAGAAAATTATTGCCTGGGAGGAAGTTTATGACCAAGGATGATTGTCTAAAGATCAAACATTTGACAAAATGCTAAAATCTGGTTGATTCTGGTTCCTAACCTTTGTTGGAAAGCTAAATATATGTGAAAAATACAAAAATAAGAGCTTTATTGAAAATCAAAAAGCTTTCTGAGCAAAGGTGATTCAGGTAACCTCCATCGAGGCTATGGACGCCTGGATGGTAGTGGAACAAGGCCTAAAATGGAGCCAAAAGTATCTCTATCAGGGCTATGGATGCCTAGCTGGCATCAAAACAATGCCTGAGCCTTCCTTTAATAAATCATGATTCTTAATGAACATCTAAATATGCTATAAATCAATGTTAATGATCAAGGTCATGAGACATGAAGTTGTTCTCTAAATCCCATGGCAATCAGTTAAGGAATCAAAAGCACACACAACATGAGTAAGTTCTGATGTTTGAGCCTAATTTTGCATGTGTAAGACTTATTTTGATTATGAATTGTAACTAATGATGGTACTTGATCATGTGGAATGAGTAGTCTAGTTATTAGTTCAAACCAGAGTATCTGAGTTCTAACATTTGACAAATTTTCCCCCAAAAATTGCCATTTGTTGAGGTCAACATACCCCCATTTTTGAAAAAATACGGATCCTTGTTTCAAATTTTACAAATTTGTGTTTTAATGGGAATATTCCCCTTGATCAAATTGCCACTAGCATGTTAGCACATTATCTTTATTTGAAGATCATCCACACTAGTGGTTTGTTTGACATGATTACATGATCCTTGTTTTACTCCATCTAATGTTGCTAATGGTTGTTTCTTGTGTTTCCAAGTTGTCAATTCAGTGAAGTCTCGTCATGTGAACATTGTTTAGGGTTTTGTACTTTAATGTTAATTTGACCCCATTTATTAAACCTTGGTATTCAAATCAATTAATTGAATTCACATTTGAATATCTAAAAACCCTTAGTCTAATTGTTTGGCCTAAGCCCTTTTGAATTGAATTCAAATTTACATAGGACCTAATTTGTGTGGGAACATTTAATTATGTCATAGACTTAGTTTAATTTTTTTTATCCTGAGGTTCTAGTTGTGTTTATTAACATGACCAAAACCTTAGGCTAAAAATTGTATGCTAAGTTCTCTATATTTTTCAAAAACCCCTAATCCATTTTATTGTTCACATGGACTAATTAATCATGGGGACACTTTGTTATGTTATAAGCTTAACCTAAAGTCTTATCCTAAAGTTTTAATTATATATATTAATACAACTAAAACTTTAGGCTAAAAATTTATCCTGAGTCTTTTTATTACCCAGGCCCTAACTTAGTCTCTTTACATTACCCATAGGATCAATGCAAAGATGCCAAGTGGCAAGATCTCAGAGCTCGATAGGGAAATCTACGGTATGTAGGCATTCACCTAGTTAAATTCTCAAAAGCTAAGAGATAGAATGTAGTAGTGATAAGTGTCACATCCGTAGTGGATAGAATATGATAGAATGAATTGAGATCAATGTAACGCATTAAAGCATACAACAATGATCCAATGGTACACACAGGCCACGTTTAAAAATAAATGGATCACAATCAATAGTGGATACTAATCCATGTAAAGCAGATCTAATGATGCATAGTAAAGTCAATAAGTCAAACATCCTGCAAAGGAAGCAGAGCAACCAATCACGTTCGGCCTCCATAATTGAGATCGATGGAGCATGTCGATCCATGTGAAAAAGATCTAATGGTATGAGATAAAGATGGATTTTCAAAGAGCCCATAATGAATGTGGTAGTGACACATGTTGTAATCATGGTAAATCAAACAAAGATTGACCAATGGTGTTTAATTTCCTAGATCATGATCAACAATGAATGAAGAGTTGACAATTCAATGAGCCTAGGTCCAATGAAATGTTGCCACATGGAAAAATGATGTTAAATGATGACGTGTGTTCACAAGAAGCATAGAAGGCCCATAGAGCTACCAAATGGCATGATCTCAGATGCTCGTACCAAAGATCAATGGTCTACGATAAGTTAAAGCTAAAAGATTTGATAAAAGATCAATGAAGTGTGTTTAATCAAGCTCTAAGATTGTGTGAGGTGTTAAAACATGTCCCAAAAGGACAAATGATCACATTTTGAAACTAATGAATGAATTGACATGGTGGAGCCACATAATCAAGACAAGTCAGTTTAAGAGATCTTATGGACCCACAAACATGGAAGGTATAAATAAGCAATCTGAGCAAAATCTAAAGCATAAAGATCATAAGTTTAAAATTAATTACCTCCATTGAAGCTCTGCAGAAACCTTTAAGAAAGCCCTAAGTGTACAAAAGCACTATTTTATCCCTGTTATCATTGTATTGAGCCAAAGAGAATTCAATTATCATTTACACTAAGATAATTTAATCAAAAGTTTAATTGTTGTCTATTAATGAGCAATTTGACAAAATTCATAGTAATGGTCGCTCAAAAGACTGTTTCAAAAGAAGATGTACACTTATATTTGATAATAGATACTGAGGGACATATTTTCAAAGACATCAACTTTGTTGCATATGCCTTGAACATAAGAGATAAAAACTGGTTGAAATTATTTTGAATGATCGATAATCAACTAGCCATCACCTGAGAGGAGGAGAGGAACCTCTCAACCAAGAGACTATATGATGATATAGTTGTAATTCAATTTATCAACCTTTATTGTGTAGCAACAAATCCTGAAGTACTCCACTATATTGACATTCTTATTCTCATTTTCAAGGAAACTAAGATAGATAAGGGAATGATAATTAACCAATTTGAGAAAGGTTGCTTACATTTTTACTATTACATTGGAGTCATATTACAAACTGCCTAAACCCCAAATTGACCTATCTTCAATCGATTCTTGGGCCAAAGAGAAAAATTTGATAGACACCCTTACCATGTGACTAGATTTTGGAAATCGAGTCTTTTCAGACTTTAATAAGAACATCCCTATCAGCCAATTTAGACCTGGGGTTAGAATGATAATGACAATGTTAAACATGTTATGTGGAAATGTGACCATTGCATATGTAGACCCACTATG
Source organism: Torreya grandis (assembly GCA_037957365.1). Classification (NCBI taxonomy): domain Eukaryota; kingdom Viridiplantae; phylum Streptophyta; class Pinopsida; order Cupressales; family Taxaceae; genus Torreya; species Torreya grandis. The sequence continues at coordinate 890,234 of JARHVA010004604.1, forward strand.
GGTGCCCATAGTCTACTTTATAGTTGAAAAGGCAAGTGTCCCCCCTCTAGGTGAAATAATAAGCATCTCATTGAGTAGGTAGATCTTAGCAATTAGGCACCAAAAAAACCCAATTTTTCATGATGTCATATCTCCTAGATGCTTTATGTGCAACTAAAAAATACAAAACTAGAGGCAATGGTCACCAAATGGAACACAAACAATCTCCTAATATTACTCTAAGCTTCACATCTACAAACATAGAGATCACATTCAATTTATATGTGATTGCATCTACCCTGCCCTAAGTGATGCCATAACTGGAATTCCAATGTCAAGAATTAGCCCACTGATCAGAAAACCAATTTAAGTTATGGGTGATATATAGATATGTCTAGACTCCACTATTATAAGGGTTAAGGGAACATAAAGTTCTCTCAGTATACATGTTCATATTCTAGACAAGTTAGTTGAGCAAGAGGTTACATACCAACTATTCCATGGCATTGATGGTCTATGCAAGACCAAAATAAAAGGACTCCTTCACAACCTCCCCATAATAATTAGAAAGACCATGTTCAAGAAATGGGATAATATTGAAGATGCATCAAAACACAAATCATCCTTCAACCTACACATTGATGAGCTCAAGCAATGGGATACTTATGGGAAAATGAAGGAACATTTGAAAAATAAAGGAATGTTGAATGTAGCCTATGATCATGAGCCTGGTGCCTATGACCCCATTTACACCAAAGCATCCTCTTATTTTGAAGTCACAAGGAGATTGAAATAACATAGCCTAAGGCCTAAGTGTAGGTTAGAAAGAAATCAAAAGGTGGATGATAGGTGGCAATTGGGCCCAAGAAAGTACCATTCGATTAGTGGTGAACCATCTAGACCATTGCCAATTAGTGCATAGGTAGAAAGATAAAAACCTGAAGAGGAGACGCCAAAGTCCAGTGAGATTACTTCTACTTCATCAACTATAGAACATGAAGTGCGTATGATATCCATAGACCCTCAAGAGTTTGTTGAGGATGTATTGAAAATGTTATTTATGACATACATAGTTTTAAATGAGGAAGAAAAGACAAGTGTTGAATAAACTAAGGATGACAAAGGGAAATATTTGGACTTAGTAGTTATTGACACCCCCAAGAGGAAAGTAGAGACTAAGCCAGCCATTGTCCTGACAACAAAAACATCCAAAGTGACTTTCAATACTCCCCTTAGTGAAGTCAACTTATTTGATGAATAAAATATATCATATGGACCACCAATCCCATAATGGTTCTTGTATGAACCTAGATTGCATAAAGATCCCATTATACATCATCCTTGGGCTATGATGAAAGCCATTAACATTCTTGTGCATCAAGAAATGAAGCCTTGGATCATAACATTGCATAAAGAGGAGGCTAAAAGGCTAACTACACTAGCTGACATAACAACTTAATCACAAATGGAGATCCTAGCCCCATAGTTGACTCAATCCAAAGTTGAATTCAAATTTGACCCAACGATTGTTGGTTTGCTAAGTGTAATTGAGAAAAGATCAAGGTAGGTGGTGAGGAGATCACCTATCAAAGGGTAGAACCATTGACCAACTTGACACAAAAGGAAGCATAGAAACCTGGGGAAGATCCAATCTTTGAAGAGGATCCCTTAGAATTAGCCCAATCATAGACAAAGTGGCTATAGGAAGCTATCAAGGGCATGAAACAACAAAAGAAGAACTTGGAAGAGCAGGCCATCATGTTTGTTCCAAAAGATATTATCAATATGTTTGAGGCTACTCTGTATGATATGTTCAATTACTTGAAATCAATGAGGTCTAGACATGATGTAGTGAACAACCAGGATATTGTGGCCAAAAACCAATTAGTTTAGTGGTAGGGTTCATATAGCAAGGTGAAGGACTTGGTCACTATTTTGACAGAAGATCAAATCCCTAATTTCAAGACAGTCAACCTAACCCACTCGAACATGACTATGGTTGTATTGATAGAAAAGATCAAGAGCTTAAGCAAATGGACCAAGAGCCTAAAATATATTTTTGACAGTGGAAAATAATTAGAGATTAGAATGAGGAATATATTGGGGAGCATGATCACAGACCCAACAACACTCAATCCTATTGGTGTAATAATTGATGAAGAATTCAAGCTTAGGGCTACTCAAGTTATGCAAGAAGTAAAGAGTTAGAGCCAAGGAATAACAGGGGTTGATAACAATATGATCTTGGACATGATCCTAGATGTAAAGGATAATATTGGTGAAGCTAGGAGCATCAAAGAAGCACTAGATAGAGATGATAAGGACTTTAGAGACCTGGTAGATCAAGAAGATGAATTGTTCATGGAACCTATCATCAAATTCAAGCTGATTGACGAAAAAACATGACAAGGCAATGAAGATCCTATAGGACAAATAGAAGACTGCAACCACAAAGGAGTCCTATAGTTAAGTTGGATAACTTGGGAATATTCTTTTATATAGGAACATGTATATTTTTTAAAAAGAGAATATTCTTTTTGTAAAGGCATATGCAACTTGTAAAGCACATCGCCTATAGGTCAGTCCATTAGTAAATGTCATAGTTCTAGAACATTATATAAAGGACACCTATCTATGACACTTGTATAATTATAATTTGACAGGACTAACCGACATACCTCCTTAGTCTTTTATATAAGGGGTATTATCATTTGTAAAAGAGGAGGGAGTTTTTGAGCGAGAAAACTTTGTGCAAATTTGGAGTAATCAATACAAGCAGAGAACTCTAAAAAGATTACCTCATTTTGTTTATGTGATTGCTATCATGGTTGTTCTCTCACTTGTTTGATATAATATTCAAATTTGAATGGTTCTCATGAATTTTGAATGCGCTCTTTTAAATGCAGAGCTATCAATTTGTGTTAATGCTAGATTGATCGAAAGTCCTTAGGTTCATTTCATTTTTTTCGCTCTTCTTGTAGATGTGCTTATGCTATTTGCTTGCAAGGGTAAATATTTAAATTAAATCTAGTTATTATTTGCATTATTTCCACATTCCTTAGATTTTTGCCTGATGTGTGATAGGATTTGAGCTTAAGTTGTTTCGTGTTATACATTGGTTTTAAGTGCATGTTTAGATGAAATTTGAACTTTGTCATAATGTCTGTAATAAATATCATCAACATAATTCTTCTTTGCCCTACCCTTCCTTTTGCTTATTTTTTGATCAAATCACTTTAGATTAGTTTCCATTTTAAATATACATATTAGCTTAGATTTTAGACTTAGTCTTTGAGCATAATTCACTTAGTTTAGATCATTTTCATTTTCATAGGTTAGCTATTAAGCCACTGTTACTCCCAACAACCAAACATTATAATTTTTATGAAATAATTCACTTATTCTGCATTATTCCACCAAAGATATCAAGAATATCATAACCTGTAACTCATGCATTGGATTATTCGAATCCAAAAATGAGTAGTGTTTCTTAAACACTCTGAACCAACTGCGATACACTTTCAAGCATCAATAAAACTGACATTGGTAGATGGCATACATTTAGAGGGAGAATTTGTGGATAAATTGGAGACCCTTGTAAATCTCCTATTGAAATCCTGCAAGGAACAACCTACACCAAGAAATGAAGCATTATGGGTGGCTAGGCAATTTACCAAGGCCATTGAAATATGCAAACATGCCCTCAAAAGAGTTGGGGAAGTGATCCCTATCTTGGATGAGATTTTTGAAAAATTAGGGCAACCTAATAAAATTTTGGAGGCTTGACTCAACGTAGAAGAGTCTCAACTACACTAGTTAGTAGATGTTTCCCTTCTAATAAAAGATCGCACTAAGTACACAGGCATTTAAAGATGTCAAAATAACAAAGGAAATAATAAATGCACATTAATAACAAATTAATTCCAGTTTTATAGCTCTCTGATGATAGGTTGTAGTTGAAGTCACTAAACTTGAAGGGGTTTAGAAGGATACTAGTACATCCCTTGACCAATTGGTTAATAAGGCCAATGAGTGTCTTGACCAACCTGGGGAGATGAAAAAGTTAAAGGTGGAAATTGAAGAGACAACATCCAAGCTACTTGACACCTTATCACATTGGGGTAGTGTAAGGAACTATATTGAACAAATAGGGCCTGAGTTTTTGGTTGAGGTTGAGACCAAGACTTAGTTCAGGATGAACTAAGAGCGTAGTGTGGGGTGATGTTAGACCCCAAATTTTAACTAAGTATTTTGGATTTTTGGCATGGAACTGGCATGATGTTGAACTATCATGGCACAGGAAAACCATGGCACAAAACTAATATGGCACAGGAAGATTGTGGCACGAAACCATCAAGGCACAAGAGAACAAAGGCATGAAAGATAATAACGCAAAAAGACCCAGTCAAAGACAAAACATAACTACAGAGAACCCAAGAGCATATGACTCAAAATAACAATGAAAGTCTTGGGGAGTGCAAGGGAAGTAGGAGGAGGTTGAGGAGTTATTCTCAAGGACAATCTAGACCTTCATCATCATGAGTTTTTCACTGACCCATGAAAAGAAGGACATTTAGCATAAAAGATCTAGCATCAAACAAAAATATAGGGGGCACGAGGGCTTGGGTCCTTAGGAGAAAACAAGTAAAAGACTACCATGATTCTCAACATATTAAGAGATCATTTACTAATCACCCATTTATCATTCATTATGTAACTACTTGGTCAAGGAAAAACAAGTATAAATACCCCTGTGTGGATTGATGTAAGGTCATTGATGATGGATGACATATAGTGACTATATAATATAGAACTATGGATATTACAATGAATTTAGGCATTGCGCTTATGAGAATTGATAGTTAAGCATTAGCAATGAGTTTTCATTGACCAATTTGTGGCTTATCATTCACTATGGGATTTATAGAACATGCATTGTATGATTTTGCATAAACAACCTTTTAAACTTCATAGCATTTATCTTCATATGGTTGTTGTGATTAATGAGTCAGGGTCTACAGTCGTATATTTATTTTTTTGTGTAATTTCTAATCAAATATATGAATAAACTCAAGTATGAGTAGTGTGTTACTGAGCAACATAACCTATGGGAACCAGTCTCTTGCTACATACTTCGAGTGAGCACGTAAGACCTTAGCCTTGTATGAAAAGCCAATGCGTAAGCTTGTTGCGGCTATATTTTAGCACCTAAAGAAAATGTGATAAAGAGAATAAACCCAACATTACACAAAACCCCCAAATATTCGCATCCTACAAGGGAATTGCTCCTCTAAAACATAGATGAGAATCACCATCTTTATGATGATGTCTCCAACTGTTGGTGAGTTTGCATCACTTCTTATTGGGTGAGTGCAAAACCAAAGTGAATAAAATTTACACCAAAATTTAGAAAATGGACATGCAATTCACCGTGAATATGATGAATAAAATTAATCATCTATGTGTACTGGCAAAGCATGTCATGCATAGTCCTGGTTTTGTACTTTTTGAATATTTATATTTAATAGTATTTTTGAATTTTGATTTTTTTATATATTTGAATTTTATGATTTATGTTGTGGCTAACCTATGATCCCATCAACGAGATGTTCATGTGTTGGTCCTGTATTGTATATGTCATAATCATCAACATCCACTAATTTGGACAAGTCATTTCAATCATCTTATACATTTGTAGTAGGGTGTTTGTAACCAACCATACCATATTCTGGAATTAGTTTATTATAAATTTTGTGTTCTTTAACATGTTCATCATCATCGATATTATATTTATAGTTGAATAATTGTGAAGATGGAATGACAACTAGAATAGGCTTGTTGATGGTTGTTTGTTCTTGTTGGTTTGATTCATTATTAGGTGATTGCTCTAGTGTAGGAAGATCTTCTTTAAAAGACTCTTGCTTTCGTAACTCTTCCATGGGAGATGGAACCACAACTAAAGTAGATTGCTCAATATTGACAAGCGTGCTTAAATCTTATGCTATCTTAATAGATGTATTCATGTAAGGTCACCACTATCAACAATATTTTGTATTTTATGTTTCAAAGCATGACACCTATCCATGGAATGCAAATGGAATATGTGATAATCATAATAGTACTTATACCTTTGCTTAGTATGAGTAGGAGGTAATACAATCGATTTGTTTCAAAGCATGATTACGAGAGTTTCACTTGAAGAGGTTTTAAGCTTATGCCAAATTCAATATTCATTAGTCATAGATTTTATTTATTTCTTAATACACATTGAAGATGGAATCTTCTGAGACACATGGGCTTTGAATGGGGAGCTAGAGAATGCAATTTGTAGTAACATACTTAGGATTTTAGGCATGTGCAAACTTAGCTTCAAGGGAGTTGACCTTTAGAGATAAGGTTTGGACTTTTTTTTGCAACTTATATATGGAAAGCATCACTATAAGTATTTTTGGTGGCACTCTAAATAGGTTATTTCAAGGCTTAAGTATTACCATTGATGATAACACTAGTTACACTACTTCTCATGGGTTGGGAAGATGTGGCTTTATAATCACAAACCCTAGACATTTTACATTCAATTTTCGAGCAATATGTGCTACTAATGGAGGCTAAAAATTCTTCACATGTCATTAGCTTAGGTGGGGGAGGAAGATTATGAGGAATATTTTGATTACCTCCACTTTGTCCTACAATATTAGGTACCCTACCTCTTCATATTTAGATAACACAAACATATGTATCTAATATATGACTAGGGAAAATAATAGGGAAGGGTTGTTGGCTATCGCTGCCATGAAGTCTTGAGGGAAGATTAATGAAAAGAGCTATACATGCCATTTTCCTTCAAGTAGTAATTGGAAGCATCTTAGTTTTAGCCATCAGGCAATATGTGTTACTCAAGAGAGCTAGGACTTCATCATTTGTAATATCGTCTATAATTTTATAAATTTTGAATTGAATCCATTTCATTGCATGATTTATAAGAATATTATATATTTTAAGAAAGAAACATGCAGCCATGAAGAGGATTGAAATGAGCCATACATGACCTTTTCCTTTAAGTAGTAATTGGAAACATCTTAATTTCAACCATCAAGAAATATGTGTTACTTAGGAGAGTTAGGATTTCATCATTTGTAATATCATCTTGAATTTTATCATAGCTAAATTGAATCAAATTCATTGCATGAGTTATAAACATATTGTAGATTTTAGGAAAGAATCATGCAACCATGACAATCACATATTGAATTACATAATACAAATTATTAGCATTCATTGTAGTCATTTGAGGACTTAAGAATCACATATTGGATTACATAATATAAATTATTAGCATTCATTGTAGTCATTTGAGGACTTAGCTTATGTAAATAAGGGGAAATCATAAATCAAATCTAAAAAACAAACCCTAACAAAGGATAAATATGAGACACTAATAAGTATGAAACTCTAAAGTAGAAGAAAATTAGGGCTTTTTGTGCTTAACCTAATGATTGGGGTTACTAGAATGTTTTACTTATTTTAGATTAATGCCATCTAAATAATGTAAAATTAGGGTTTATTCAATTATGTATTAGATAAAAATAACATCCTAATTTGAATTAAGAAATAGATAAATTGATATTGCACTTAAAATATTTAAACTTGACAAAGCAAAATAGGAGACATGTTTAGCTTGTTTTTGGATTCTATTACTCATAAAGTTGTTACTATTTCTAAAATTTCGTTGTGTATGGTTTTTCACTGCTTAGATTAGAAAATAATGGTTCGAACCCTCCATAGACACTATTGGTAATAGTGTGACCCCTTCAATGACCAATACTGGCTTGGCTCTATTGGTAGTGTCTTTGTGTGTTGTGTAGATTTGTAACTATTTAGACCCTTATGCCTGTCCTTACATGTGTTGATGCTTCCTGTGGGTATGCTTACCTTTGATCTTATGCATTGATCATCATTTTCCTTCTCTTTCATTTGAAACCCTAATCATGCTTTTGACCACAAGATGACTTGTAAAACAAGTTATATTTTTAGGTTAGATAGGCCCAACCACTAGTGACTGAGTATTTCCTACATTATAATGCTTCAAAGATGGCTCAAATCGCAAGCAATTCTCCCTCTCTTGTGCATGTGTGTAACATTGTGATCAACCCATGATGTAATGCAAAGTTTGACATTCCACGCTTGGTACCATGCAAATTTGATTTTCATGGGAAAACAAATTTAGGTATAGGGTTATTCCTTTGAGGGGTTTTCATTTATATGCTTTTGTGATAATTTCTCAAGAGAGTGCTAGTGGTTTTTTAAAGTTTGTTAAGACTTGCCAAGATAGGTGAGTATAACCTTAGGATTGATTTGTATTTATAGTTGACTTTGTTATTTTTTGCTATATCCGACACATGAAACGTGTCTAGGCCAACCTAATGAAGACTCCCCAATTTTGAAAATAGCCATTGAATGTTCTTAGACACTGCCAACAGAGGCAAACACTTTCAGTAAACTAAAATTGTCCAGCTATTGTTGGTACTATCTTGAGAGTGAAAATTAGTGATCTAAGATATGGAGAAGGTTTGAGTAGGATTTTGGGAGGTTCTTATATAGACTAGGTTGATCCTAATTAGGTATTATCCAAAAAAATAGAGTTGGCTAGGACAACAAGTGGGTAGCCAGGTAGAGGGAAAGTATGGTAAAGAGTCAAACATGCATGCAATGTCCAAGTATGTCAAAGTATGAAAAAGTTAATGATGTTAATGTGTTTAATACCAAATTTAGGCATCTCCACATGGATTTGTTAGAAATCTAATTTTATTCTTCTTCTTAGGTTTAGATCTTGTACATGTGCTTAGAACACCTCAAATTATTTGCATTAGCTTCTCACTTTTAATAGGATATGTGCATACTTCAGATGCCCTCTTATGAAACTTGTTTCTCAAATCAACATAAAGGTATATAATTATTTAAATGGAAAGTGGTTATAAGTTAAATAACACCACATTAAACCACTAAAACATGTATAATGAGCATAATGTTAGAGCTCTGATCTAAATATAATAAAACAATAAACAAAGATGTATAATGTGCTCAAAAGAAGATGAATGAAAGTACCTATAAAATTCAAGAATTGACAAAGGGGGTATAGAGATGCATCCTTGATTTCTAACTCACTTATATTTTGATAGACGCTGAAAGCACTGAGAAGAAGGTCCAATCCATAAAGATGATTGTGATCTGTTGAAGCGAGCAAAACCATTTTGCCTTAATAAGGGCATATCATTACCAAATTATTTCGAAAATGACAATCTTTCCCAAAAGTGACAATCACGTTCCAACAATGGATGTGTAGGTCAAATTAGTCTATAACTCTATGAATCCCTTTGTCTCTGTTTGCTCAACAAAAGCCTCTCTCAAATAAGTGAATTGGTGTGTGAAAGTGCTAGGATTCTTTCTCCTTTGCTTAAGCACTAATCCACTCCACAAGACCTTGAAAGGACATAACACTTGGGTTTTGATTCAAGGTGCCTCTACTTTATGATAGTTTGGAAATCACTACTCATACAAGTCAACAATCAAATCCATGTATATAATAATACCAATGCTTATCTTTATGTATGAGATGCGAGCAAGTAGTCGATTCTATATGCTCTTTCACTAGTCCTCCTTTTGGTATAAACACAACAATACGACTTCAATAAGATAAAAAGCGTAGTAAAGCACAACGTGCAAGATAATCCTTTTAAGCATGTGATGTGATTTAAATATATCAAATACATTATGGTGTTTGTGTATATATAGACTTCTCAAATTCAAATTAGGACCTTATTAGCTTCGAAGTCGACCTTATGCAAGTGAGAAAGTTGACAATCATGGCACAAGAAAATATGATGAAAAGGACCTAAAGACCCACAACTGACATGACCATTATCTGGATGATTCAATAATAATCAATCCACTATTAAACTGTTCTAATAATAATCACGCTAACCAAAACTAAAAAAACATAGATCAATAAATTTACAAGAATATGAATAAATATTTTAAAATAAACAAATAATATAGTTGAAGATGCTCAACATCAAACGATAATTAAAACAAATTATATGAAACTTCCGAAAAAAAAAAAAGAGAGAAGAAGGAAGAAAGAGAGAGAAAGATGCTCAACATTAAACGACGATAAAAGAAGATTATGTAGAACTTACAAAAGAAGAAATACACCAATAATAATCCAAAGGTGCATACGATAACATGACCCAAAAAAAAAAATCTCAATATATAAAGAGCCTTCAATTTTAAACAATATCTACTACTTCTCGTAATTGCTCCAATGTACGAGCAGAATTTGTCCACTCGGACAAAATCCTTAATCTTTTCCTTTACTGGATATTTTGCTACAGACGTCGGACTCTGAAAAGAAAGGAGGATTTTTGTTTATCATGACAAAAGGGAAGGAGGAGGAGAAGAAGCTAGGAAGCACAAGAATGGGTGCCCTGAAAACAGCATTGATAGCAGCAGGAGGGCTGGCTCTTGCCTGGCTTACAATGGAGGTCGCCTTCAAACCTCATCTCGATAAAGGCAGGCGTGCTATGGGAAAATCTCTTGACCCCAATCATGATCCGGACGATGATAAACCAGATCTCGAGCCTCAATACGACCCTGGGTCTGATAGTTCCAGTGACGAAGAAAAAGAGGGCTCTCCGCCCGAAAAGAAATGAGGTGGGTTTTGGTTTCATTCTTATTTTGCATCGCATTTGATGTTTTGAGGCTCCAACACTCTATTATTTTGCAATGCATTTCAATCTTACTTCAGCACTTTAGTATGTTTCCTTAGGGACATGAACCGGAGGCTCTGCTTTGGAACCCCCAATACTCTACCACTTGAACTCATCCCATTCTGCAATATTGCTGAAATTACCTTAATTATTAAAAGCTAGATATATTAATGCAATGCCTTTTTACAGGCTGAAATCAGGTTCAACTGGCTATAATTTGATGATTTTAGAGCTTAGCGCATGGGGTTTAATGTTCAGGGTTTGGGATTTGGGACTCAGTATTTAGGAATTTCAATACATTCTCGATTCAGCGTGTTTACTTGGCGAATCCTTTTTATATATGGAATTTGTATGTTTATACTAGTCGATATTGGTCCTCAAACAAAAGGCCAAACCAGGGTATTCAATCTTCAGTTCTAAAGTGCACATTAACACAGCTGTCAGCGAGATCTGTATGACCCATAATTTGATTGTCACACACAAAAATGTATATAGTTGCAGAGCTGTCTGAATGATAGACAGGCTGATATAATGGCTCCTATTTTATCCACTACAAGAGCATGGTGTCAATATAAATGCGATCCATCTTTAATGAAGTTTATTCAAGACATATGGAGATGAAACTTCATAGTTAAAGAGGGATTACCTGGTTACCATAGAGGAGTGCAAGGTGAGGGCCATGAAGTCTCTTGGACTGTGGTCTAGTAGTGGGTTAGGGAGCTTACCACCATGATGGCTTAGCTTCAAATCCCTTTGGGAGCTTACCACCATGATGCCCTAGCTTCAAATCCCTTTGGGTCCATGCTTGCTAGGATATTGTCGCCATTTTGGTACAAGTTATAGAGTGGAGTTGAATACTCTTTCTAAGGTGGTACATAAAAGGGGTTTGTCAATTGAATAAAAAAAGTGAGGGTCGTGAAATTTTCTTGTTTTTGATCTTTAGGAATGCATTTGGTTCCTACTAGGTTACTCAACTTTAAGTCACTACTAGGTTACTTAACTTCATGTCTTTACTAGGTAGATTATGCTAGACATGTTTTTCTTGTCCTATGTATGGACACATAAGCACAATAGGTAGTACATCACAAACACATTGCATGGTCTGAAATACAAGTTCAGTCATATTTAGCAATCCTCAGATAATCCTTTTGTAGCATAGACTATCGTCCACAGTACTTGGAATGGATACGTGTAAAATGCCTCTTAGTCATTGGGAAACAGGCCTCATTAACTTGCAGGCCCCCAATGTCTATCTAAGTTGGGGGAAAATTTAGATAAAACACATGTTTATTCATTGATATATGCAATGGAGGTAATATTTATGGTAAAGGAAGTTGGAGCAACTATAAGAAATGTTGATTTTATTTGTAATGAACTAGAATTGGTTAGTTAACATTGTAGGGCATAAAATTGCACACAGGGAGACACCTTGCCTTAGAACATTGACATAATTCAGGAACAATGGAAGTTATCAAGCTCACTTTGTTACTAAATACTGGTCACTGAATTTCTAGCAATATAAGCACTTCAATTTTTTTTTTGGAAAAAATTAAATTCTTTATTTATATTTCTTGAGTAAACTGAAAGGTACAATCAGCTCTTTTGAGAAAGCAACTTCTGATAAAATTTTCTACAGACACATACTCCGTTAAAGGTAGGGTAGAGGCCATAAGGCAGCAAAAACAGTATAAATTTATCACTTTCTATGCTACTCATTAATATGTGGATGATCCTCAAAACCCACTAAAGAATGACCTTATTTAGTTGACAGTTCTTGGCTTTCTACAGTCTTTTGTACAGAGGTTTTAAAGACCAAGTCACTTGGTTAACCTTAACTTGCTTGCATTCTGTGCCTAGAAGTAGATCCCTAGACGGGATTTGTTTTTTCTCATCATGTCAACTTCTTGGTTTTGATCTGCTGGCTATTGGAAGTGATAATACCTTTTCCAAAACAAATAGAGTCGACTATTTTCTGAGGTTTTGCTGAGTTTGGGACTAGTTATGAAATTGAATTCAAAGATATTATTTTATTTCACAATAGTCCGAGTTTGATGGTTTTAGTTAGCTCTTTTGTGGAGTTATTTCTCAAATTTTGCCTGGTGCTGACTCAACTCTTACTATACGGTTTACTAAGTCATTTTCAAGTCTGCGATGTGTGATTGTGAGCAACTGCACTCTGAACTGGATCTTGCTTTACTTCTTCAAATGGTTGCTGAATAGTCTCTTCAAGGTTTTGGTTATCTGAGTATATATGCTGATCATTTCTGTTGGCAGTTCAATATTCTTCATCCTCTCGATAAGGCCTGCAAATTGTAGGTACATGTATTTATGGGACTCCCAATGTTCTGTACGGGTCCTTTTGGGAGAAAATTTCTATTCCTCTTCAGGCCTTGTGCCTTCTCTATATGATTTTTAAGTGTTACTTATCTTGTTTGTTAGATTATCTACTTCAAATGCTTGATTTGGGTCCTTGGCCCAGATGGGCTATGTGTCCACGCTTCTAGCAATTTCTACTCTTGATTTTTTTTTCATTGTCTAGTGATTCTGTCCGGATGTACTCAATCAAGTGAAGTCTGTTTGAAGTTGGTAGTTGTTTCTTTGGATCCCAGTCCATGGGCATCCTTGTGTATTTTAAGTTAGACATTATGGCTATGATCTGAGAAGACATCCAATGTCTGCCCAAGGTATTTTTGTTTTTATCCAGCAATAAAGCTGAAAGTATTACATAACTATAATGGAAGAAGGGGAGAGGGAGGCATCCTCTAAGGGGTTGAATCCAACTATCCAGAGTTTCATGAATAATCCTTCTCTCTCCATCATCCAAGGGTTCCCTTCAAAGCCCAAGTCTGTCTTTGGATTCATTGAATATTACCAATAAATAGCCTCTTGGCAACATGATGACGGCAAATACCTTCTGAATGTTCTTGGTTGTGATTATCATTGTAGTGATTGCTTTTGTAATTGACTAAAATCACCTCAAAGTAGTGAATAAAGGTGCTTCTATGAATAATCTAAATATGTTCGATTAATAGGTTTGGAACAAGAACAAGAGATGGGGTTACAAATTTTTGGAATGCCCCTTTTACATTTGGTTTTGGGGCTAGACTTTGTTTGCCTTCCTTGAAAGTGAGACCAAGAGTTCGAGCAGTTTAAGAGCATATTCATGACCAATAGGAGGCTCAGTCACAAGGTTCGAGTTCGAATTCAATGAGGATAAAATTCAGTTCAAGTTCACCAATGGATAAAGTTTGAAAAACAAATCGCCATTAAGCTCGACCAATAAATATAAACTATAATTTATAAATATAAAATTAAAAAATATATAAATACTTGCTAAAAAACTTTAAAATATTTTGAAAACAAATGACAAAATAAAATATTAAAAAATATATATATAACAAAATATAAAATACAAATTTAAAAAGATAAAAAACTTAAAAAAACTAAATAAATAAATATTAAACTTTTTTAAAACCATTAAATATAACAAAACATAAAATATAAATTAAAATATATTAAAGTTTAACTAAAAAGTAAAAATTGAAAATAGAAAATAAAGTTACAAAACATAAAAATAAAATAAAATACATAATCGAAAATATAAAATAAACAAATTTAAAAAAGAACAATAGTAATCATTAAAATGAACATGATTTGTGCCATTAAAGGAATGGGAAGGTGAAGGTGAGGGCATTGAAAATAAATAGGAGCTTATCATGAGACAATAGCGTGCATTCATGTGCAACCATGTTAACATAATAAATATATTGCACTGTGCCTAGGCCATCTTCCAATAAAACAAACTACAGTGGATGGTGGACAATGGACACCATCTTCCAGGCTTCTACTAAAGGTGCCTCAATATCCTCTGTAGCCAAAGTCTAAACTGCAGAGAAATAAATGCAATTTATAGCATTACTATCGGATTTGGAAGCCCCTGAAACCGTTGAAGAAGGAATTGTAGACTGCAAGTTTGTGAGACTTTTGCTTTAGAAAAATTTCACTATTATATATCAATCGAAAGTAGCTGAGTCTACGCACTAGGCGATGTGGAGACATGTGGCAATATTTTCGTTTAAGTAAAAATGTCCCACCTCCATCAACGAGGTAAACAAACATGTTCAATCTTGACCAATACATTTGTTAGCAAAGTTGACGTATATTGCCCCCAACTCAAGATTCCACTTTATGCACAATGTCGAGTAGTGTTCTAAAGCATCGAGTAGGGTTTTTTTCACCGCAATTTTTTGATGAACTTTACTGAACTTCAGCGAACTTTTCTATTGCATCATAAATTTGACGAATTTCGTACTTCATGCAAGAAATTCGCCAAACCCTGTGACTTAGATAGGAGGTACTCATTAGTCTCAGGGCGAACTTAGCCATGCCACAAAACAAAATGAAACAACAAGCAAATCAACACACGAGTGAAAGACATTTTGAGGTAGGTGATTGGTTTTTATCAGGTTACAGGTAGCCATATAAACAAATGTATTGAAGCAACTAAAGAAGGATAACAAACTATCACCCAAGTATTATGGTCCTTATCAGATCGTGTAAAAAAGTGGGATTGTGGCCTACAAATTGGAGTTACCACAGTCACCTAAAATGCACTTTGTCTTTCATGTGTCCAATTTGAAGAAAGTCACTGGTTGGAAGATTCCAGCCTAGACAAAGTTACTAGGGCTTGATGAGGAGGGAAGAGTCATCTTGGAATCTGACAAGATTCTTGAGACACACACTAAGAAGCTGCAAACAAGGGTGATCACAGAGTATCTTATCAAGTGGAAGACCCTACCCAACATAGATGTGACATGGGAAGATGAAGCTTTCATACTAAAGCATCTACAGTTGGTTAGCTTTGTGGACAATGTTGGTTTGAAGGGGGTCATGCTACACCTTTAAACTGTGGCTTGTATTGGGATATGTGTGGCCAACCTATGGCGTGCATAACCTTTGACTTAATCATTTATTAATCTCTAGGTTGCATATTGGTAGTAGTTGGTCTTTTTGGGTTTAGGAATTTCCCATGGCCTAATTAGGGTGTAAGGTCATGTTAGGATATTAATCATCTTATATTTGGAATTCTTTTCTTATTGTAAGGACTTGGGAGGTTTCCCCCTTGAAGTGACTCACTTCTATATTCAAGTATTATGCTCTCATTTCAATTATACTATGTGGATCTGCTCTTATTTGCGAGTGAATGTTGTTATTTAGCCTATGTGATGTATTATATTGCGATCTATTGCTGTGATTTTGTTTTTGCAATATAGTAAGTTCATTACACTGCAAGGTGTCATTAATTATTGATAGCAAGGTAGGAGGAGCATTAGTCATCCCAAAAGGTGTTGCTAGCATGTTTAAGATCTCAAATTGTATTTCGAAGGCTGTTTTTAATACATCAATAAAGGTAGTTTTTTTAGGTCACCGCCAAGCATGACACCAATTTGTTGTATGAGAGATCCCTTTTGTAAAAGCTCACAAGGAGATGGTTTTTCTATGTACCTCATATATTGTTCAATTTCGTACCTCATTAGGTTTCAACCCTTTGACCAAGCTTGTGATAATTCAAAACTTGCCAATCCATCCAAGCCCCAGGTACATGGATTGCACGAGAATTTGATGGTGGCTTGAGGCTATGTAAAGTTTTGTAAAATACTAACCCCCTTGGAGTTGATCAAGATGCTTGCCTATTATGATCTTATTGCGGGCACTATAATTAGTGCATAACCACCACTCATTTTATTTCTTAGGGATTAATATTGTAGAGGATTCACAAGGAGATGTAAGGGGCTGACCCTCTCTCTTAAATCAACTGTGCAGTTGCCTTTCTAATTCGACTCTTGTGCAAGTTGACTTTCTAATTCGACTCTTGTGCAAGTTGACTTTCTAATTCGACTGTAGGGAAGTCAATTAGAAAGAAGTGAGCTTGGAATAAATTCAATAGAATGTTAAAAAGGGTTTAACATGAGGGAGATCCATCCAAGTACGCATCTGAATTTTTTTTAATTGTGTTTGGTCAAAGGTTGTCACAACTTTGATTTTAGCTTTGCTTGATGATACAAAGGGCAATTTGCCGAGTAGTGTTGGTCAACTTGGCTGATGTATTTTAAAAAATGCAGTATTTTGTTGATGGAGAACTAACAAGACTTGCTATCATTTCATGGTTTATACGTTTTGTGGTAATATTCATAAATACACGAGTTTAACATGAGGGAGACTCATAGTCTTCTTAAACACATCAGTAAGCATTCAATCTTTTTTCATCGTGTTTCGTCAAATATTGTTACAACTTTGATTTTAGCTTTGCTAGATGATACAAATGGCAAGTTGCCTGGTAGCGTTGGCCAATTGGCTGGTGCATTATCAAAGATGAGGTATTTTGTTGATGAACTAACAGGACTCAGTATCCTTGCATAGTATGCGTGTTTTGTAAATGACATGTCTATCATGTGGGTGTAACTTGCCAAGGGAATATCACACTAGTCTATTGGAGTTAGGTTAAAATACACAATGGCAATAAAAGGTTCTTCTATAGCAAAATAAATCCTTCATGTTATGACAAATCACACATTGCAAAGGGCCATGCCATCATTAGTATATCTCAAGTTAGAATTTTGTGTTCTATTGGGAGCCACATAAAATCCTAAATTTTAGGCTAGGCAGAGCTCTTCTTGAATCTGTCTCGTGAAATGTGCATATTTTCTTTCAAGATATGGTCATAGTCTTGTTTACATTATGTTATCTCTTTCCTTGGACGCCCAAACAATTTTCTTCTCTGCAACTTCTCTTTAGGATCATGGATAGCAGGCTGCAAATTTCCTTGTATGATTTGAGAAAACTAAGACTAGTTCAGCCACTTGATGTAATTGTGTTGACAACACCTTCAGATAACAGTGCATGTGACCATGAATGGTGAAGGAGTCTTATTGTTACAATTTGGATCGTATTCCCTCCATTATGGGTTTTCAACAAGAGGGGGTAAGCAAGATGCTATCGACAAGCACCTTTGAGAGAGCTATTGGTAAGACGGTACCTTATCTATGGGTACTCACCTAAATCTTGTGTTTCTTATTTTCTGCCATGGGAATATTCTCAATCCTTAATATGAAATCATTTTATATTCTACATGGTACCAAAACTTAGGGTTAGATTCCCCAACTTGGACCACTCGTGTTAGCTCACTTGTGGAGATCTTGTTTCTTAAGTGGCCCCAAAGAGGATTGTGAAGGTTGTGTCTCTTGGTAGCTGCGATTCTTGAAGAAGGGTGCATCCTGTATTAGATGTTGCACACATATCAAAGTTCAAGTACTTTTATATATTTGGGTCTATGGAAACCTCGGCTTGTGTACCCTTCTTGGCAGCTTGACCTCACCTTTTGAAGTTCCTTGAGTTGCACTTACCTCTTTGGAGTTGTGTGTTGCTGCATGAGAATTGGTAGTCATTAGAGGTGCATCAGATTGAGAAGATGCGTTGGTAGTTGGCATAACTTTGATCTGTTTGAAACTATTTGGGGCGGGGCTCCCTCGAACTTTGTGTGCCCCGACTCCTCTCTTTTGGCAGTCAATGTGTTGTAAGATTTATTGGATCATCTAATGATTGAGATGCTTCATATTTTCTTAAGCATTGGCAGTTGAAAGAATTGAATAAATGTTTGATAAGGCACATTTGAGATTGTGAGTTCAAATTCTCTCCTCTCTTTTCAATTGATATTCTTCATAAGGGGCTATTAGTGGTCACATAGTGGTCTTAAGTGAAGGGGGCTTATTGTTGGTCACTTGCTTTTTCGGAGAGGTCATTTGGTTTTCACTTCCATTTCAGTATATGGATTGTGTTTTTGACTTTTCTCCTCTCACTGGGTCCCATTTTCGGAGCACTAGTGTTGGTATCATTTGTTTTTGAGTTTGTAGTCATCAAACATCTCTTGTTTAGCTGTTCATCATGGTTTTTTTAAGCTTGAATTTAAGTTGACAAGCCATCATTACAACTTATGGATGCAAAAGGGTGCTCCGTAGATGTGGCTTATTGGGCATTGCAATTTGCTGTGATAGGGAACCTATTAATGAGACAAGAAAGTAGGGTGACCAAATAATTTTTTGAAGCTCAAGGTGTCATAGGAATCCATGATTTTCATGAGTTGCAGTTCTACATACAAATAAAGGATTCACCTAAGGAAGCACCGGAAACTAAGATAAAAAAAACTCTGACAAACCTAGTAAGGCCTGCGTTATCCAAGTTGATAGCCAACTAACGTACATGGATCCATGGGTTTTATTTTATTGAGAATTACTTGGCTTATGTGAAGGAGCCAAGGTTGCATTTGGAAGTTTATGGCGATAGCAAGGAGGAGGATAATCATCAGACGATTCATATTGTTCTCCAAAATCTTCCAGATTCTTTTGGGTATTTGTTTTAGGCCATCTTTCTGTGAAGTTGTAGTTCTACATACAAAAAAAGGATTCACCTAAGGAAGCACGAGAAACTAAGGAAAAAAAAATGCTGACAAACCTAATAAAGCCTGAGTTATCCAAGTTGATAGCTAACTAACCTGCATGGATCCATGGGTTTTAGTTGATTGAGGATTACTTGCTTATGTGAATGAGCTGAGGTTGCATTTGGAAGTTTATGGCAATAGCAAGGAGGAGGATAATCATCAGATGATTCATATTGTTCTCCAAAATCTTCCAGATTCTTATGGGTATTTGTTTTAGGCCATCTCTGTATGAATTTATTACCCGGTGATAACGCTAAGGGTAAAGATTTACGATAATTTGCTCATTGCTGAACAACCTAACCTAATTTATTTGGATAAGCTTGGCTCATACTAAATTTCTCATTTCACCAAGGGTAAAACCTTAAAAGCAATGACAATGCCAAGATAAGAGGTGATATCAAAGTAACAAATACAATAAGCCTCAATGACAGCCAAGGCAAGAATGGAAGAATTTGAAAAAGAACCTTTGTAGATATTGTGGAAAACTAGGGCATGCTGAGTTCAATTGTTAGATGAAGTTAAAGGATCTTGAAAACAAAAAGAATACTCGGTCCAAATAACAACAACCACCAAATTATTCTCAATGTTGCCTTTCTTGCAACTTCCTAAACTTCGCATGCTCATACTTCCCTGAGTGATTGGATTGCTGATTATAGTTCTCAGCACATGGCCAGGGATTCCCCACTCTTTTCTTCTTTAGATCATGATAAGAATGGTGGTGGTAAAGTTTACATTGGAGATGATTCTCCACTATCTATTTGTGGTAATAACATTATCAACATTGAGATTGGTGTCATTAATGATGTTTATTATTTACTAAGAATTAGTGCAAACCATCAATATGTCTACCAAATGACATAGTAGGAAGAAAGTCAAATTTTGACCTAACAAATTTTCTATGAAAGATATCAATAATAGCTTTAATCTTGTGGTTTCTAGTTTCTTGATGAGGATGCCAAGCTTTACATGTTTTCTAAGATCTATGCTCATAATTCCTAACACGCCTTTCATATTGTTGTCATAAAAAATAATTCCCATCGCCCCTTTCATATTGTTGTCATAAAAAATGTGACTCTCCCAAAAACTCCCAATTTTTATTCTAATGTGTGGACTAAGTATGAGAGATGAATTTTGACTATAAACACTTAGCGTAAAAAGCTTCATCTTGAGTCTCATAAGCCTTTATAGAAGTTTTGCACATTTTGCGCACCCAGGGAACTTCTCCAAGCTCCCAAAGTGCACAAAAAGTGCGAAATGGTCTTGGTGCCTAGAGTTCCTCAAAGGTGCGAAAGTTGTGAAACACACTAAGGTGCTGATAGTTCCACCTAAGCATGAAAGTTGCAAAAAGGTCTTGAAAGAAGAGGTGCCTAAGGTGCTCAGAGTGCGAGGGGTGCGCGAAAGGTCTTGGGTGCTTGGGCTTCCTCATAGGCGTGAAAGTTGCGGAAAGGTTACAGGTGCTTGAAGTTTTGTTGGGATGCGAAAGTCACAAAATGGTCTAAGTTCTAAATGTGCTCAAGGTGCTTGTGGTGTGCGAAGTATGTGAAATGCGTCAAGGTCTAAGCATGTTTTAAAAAATAAAATGAAGCTGATTTGATGAAGGTTTCACATCGGCAAGGAACTTGGAGAAGGTGCTCAAAGTGCGCGAACCACGTGAAAGTTGCAAAAAGGTTATTGATCAAGGCATTTAATAACAAAGCATGTTTTCAAACTCTATATAAGACTTTTGCCAGGGTTCCCATTCGTATGAAATCTTGCAAAGAAGACTCCCTTTCTCTCGTGGCGCTGTTGACTGCTTGCAAACATCCCTGCATGCCTCTATTCACTTGTTCCAGCCCTGTGATCCATCTAAGGTTGGTTTGCTCTACATTTTCCTCGCATTAATTTTACATTGCCTTGCTGTGCATTGTCTTTTTTGCCCAACTTCGTTCTGTTTCGGGAACCTCTCTTGCTCGTTTCTCCCATTTTCATCCCCATTTTCTTCATTTCTTCATGCCATTTTGAGCCCCTGCATTCCCAGAGAATTTTCCAACTTTCCTAATAAATTTACATTGAGTTTTGAGCTACTTGGTGCATTTCATGCTTGGGAGGTGCTGTGGGTACCTCAAAGTTTCCAGTTGGATCAAACAGAGCATAGGAGAAGTTTCAGAGAAATTTTGCAACATTTTTATGATCAATGTGGCCCTGCTTTGCACCCACACAAACACTTTCTGCCTCCTGATTTCATGCTCCTAAATTTGAAGTCGCTTGCTGAGGCTGCCTTTCACACAACTAAGCCTCCAAAGATGAAGTTCAGATACATGCTATGAACCCATTTCCACTTTGGTGACATATATACCTGAAATTGGAGACAACAAGATTGGTCACGTCAACTTGGAAGAATTCTAGGAGAGAATGCAAGAAGGCAAGCATACTGAAATTGGTCAATGTATCTTTGATAGCGGGCAGGCACTAGCCATTTGCGTTGCGAACATCAATTCAATGCACAGACCTAGGACTCGCTTGTGCGAAGTGTTATAATCAGGATGCTAGGAAAATCATGTCTGTAGATTATGTATTGGTTTCCAAGTTGGATGGCCTTTCAATGAGCAGGACACTTGGAGAACAGAGGAGGGGAGGCTAACACAAGAACAACCTGAAGAACAGGTATGTATGCTTTCCGTGTACATCAAAATGTCCTGAACCTGACTGACAACCCTCTGGGATCTATTCTAGACTCTGCTCTTATAGATGATATTGATAAAGAGTTCATTGCTAACATTCCGAAATAGATCAGCCATGGCAAGGTAATGGAAACATGGGTCGAGCAACTACTCATAGATGGGCTGAATATATTGATGAGAATAGAAAGGATTATGTTTTTTGATGGCTGAACAGGGCAAGGTTGCTTCAAAAATAAAGACAATAAAGAAAGAATTAGGGATATGGAGAGGCATGATTAGAGATATGAAAGACATAGCCTGTGTGGATGAGAAAATGCTCATATTAGAAGGTGTCTTTAGCTAGTCTGAAGAGAATAATTCCCACTTATGGTCACACATTGTGTTGACTGGAAAATAAGTGCCTTAGAAGATGCCTTGGAAGACTTGTGTGCAAAATAAAATGTGTGATGATATGAAATCTGAAATTTGTGCAGATATTTGGGCAATGAATTGTGAGTTGCTGACGGAAGAAGAGTCTGAACCATGCACAATAGTGGAATTGAAGGAACAATTCCGGAAGTTGGTGACGGAAGAGTTGTTCGGAACAAACACTTTCAACATGAAAGCTATGAATAAGCTGAGTGACATCCATTGTGCCCTCAATGAATTCATTAAAAGCCTTTCCAACTTCTTCAAAGGGATTGATGAGATGATAGAGGTCAAGAATAGATGGTTGATTCGACTTTTCAATACCATCATCTCAAATCAAGAAGGAATTGTTGCCGCTCTGACCAGGTTTAGAACATGAGAGATTGAAGTCTTCTTAGATTGAAGAGCAAAGCGTACCTGCACAAACAACCTAGAAAGAGATCCAGTCCAGTCAAGTTCCTCTCACTAGCTGAACTTTTTCATTTTCTCCTTCTATTTCTTCATTGCACTTTTTGTAATGTCATTTTAATTTAAAAATATTACTTTCACCTTTAATGTGAACAACGTGAAAAAGTAAAACTTAGAAATAAAAAGTTAGCTTGAAGGAGTTAGTTATAAAATGGTTACACCTTCCCATCCATTATAAAAAGGAGCAAATTCTATTGTAAAAGGGCTTTTTGACACTGCAATAACTTTTATAAAGATAGTTCGAAACAAGATTTTATGCTTATTTCCAGGAGAATACAAAGACAACTTTACAAGAACCTTGCTTCTCACTGTTTCTTTGTGTTAGTAATGTATTATTCTTTCATTTAATGCATGCTATTTCCTTGTCTCTCTCAATACTAAACCATGCAATGTCAAACTTATAGTTCACTTGTGAGTTCCATTCTTGCATGCAAAACAAATTTTTTGTTTACTTCTTGTTGCATGTACCTGTTTTTTTTTCCTCACAACTTTCTCTATATCTCACTCTCATCTTTCAAACTTCCTTCTAAATTTCCTTTCTAGAAACTTCCTGTAAACAATTTTGAATGTGAATAGTGTATATATTTTCCATTCAAGTAATTTATTGCTTTCAAGAAGGGAACCTCCCCACATAATAGAGGGGGTACTTTGCCTGTTCACTATTGACAAATCTTTCCTATTTTTTACCTGTGCAACGTAATCCGCCAACAGTTTTTGGTACCCACCATGGGGCACGTTTTGTCCTTTTAGTGCTACCTACAAAATCCAGCATTCCGTCCAAATGACCATCTCTTGAATTCAGGCACGTGTCTACCAACCAAATCTTGATTGGGTTTGAGCTACAGAAGAAGACATTTCCTTTGACCTCCGAGCTTTTGCATGAGACAATAAAATGAGTTTTGCTTAATACCAAAGAGTTGTAGCAGTCCTGGATGAGGAAGAAGACATAGTAGATCTTGCACGAAGAGCTGCAGCCCTTGTTGCATGAAACATCTTGGACAAATTGTGATAAGGGTTATTTGAAGAGCCCTTCAATCTCCACCTATCTCCAGACAGTAAGTTTGTTTCACCTTTGCTGAAAATAAATTCACTAGAGCAAGTCAACTGAAGGGAATTTAGACCTATTCTTTGACTTGCAGCAGAAATATAATTTTAAATTAAGTCCAGAGAAAAATAAACCTGCAAACAAGAAAGATGCAAGCACACCTTCCAGTCCACAAAAAATTAAACGAAAACGTGGAATAGTTACAAGCTGAGCATTGGTCCTTTCATGTACTATATTTCCTTGAACTATAAACTTTATAACCATGGCCACATTACCTTGAAGTGCAGTTATAGGGCCACTTGCTCTCAGTGGACATTTCACGAACTACTTAACTCAAGAAAGAATTTTCTTAATTTCACTGGAGATGGAAAACAATATTCTCAGTTTTTAGCATGAAGACAATGGTGAGACTATTTGTAGAAGCTCTGCATGAGAGGGTTATCGGGTGTTTTTTCCATCTCACTCCTGGTTCCATGCAAAATTGGAATACAATGAAATCGAAGTTTGAAAGTTGTTTCAAACCCAATGAAGATGTGCATGCCCTTCTTGCTCAGTTAACACAGCTGAAGAAAGAGACTCATGAGTCCATTAGAAAATTTGTGGCCAAGTTCAATAAATTGCTGAACAAAATTATAGCCACAGCCAAACCAACAAATGATAATCAAAAGTGTTTCTTCATTAATGCACGGCTGCCTGGAATTGGCTTTCTGTTGAGAAGAAATCGAGTAGCAAATCTAAATGATGCTCAAGAGCTAGCCATTGACGTTGAAGATAACCTGATCATGGCAAAAACTGAAGAAAGACTCTGTGAAGACAAAAGCTTAGAGTTAAGATAAGAATTCAATTGATCTGTTGATTCAAAAAATGGCTAATGACATCCTTGCTTTGAAGAAACAATTGCCACATAAGACACCAGTTCCTCCGTATCAATATGTGCCAAGGAGGAACTATGTACCGTACAACAACAATTGCCCTTGTCTACCAACACCACAACACATTGAGGCTTGATTAGCTGCAGCCACTCCTGTCAATGCAGTACTTGAAGCAAAAGACGTCTATGAATATGAGGAAGCTGAAGCTGAATCAGAAAATTCAGGTTTTCCAGAACTAGAAGTTGAAGAACCTAATGCTGAATAACATTTGATACTTGGAATGCGACTTTGACTACAATGATCGTGACGACGTAGTCGGAGATGAACAACCAATCCTTCGTTGTCTTCATCAGATCTCAGAGTAAAAAGGAATCCGTCAAAAAGGGGAAAGAAGTTGAGAAGTCTAATGAAAAAGAAAAGAAGTTGAGAAGGGGGCCTTTGCTGGTTCTGGAATTTAAGCTTAGATAAATGATAGATAATGCTGGTCTTGCAGATTTGTTGGCCCAAAAATCAGCGCATGTGGATTTGGTATGAAATATAGTTGATTTAAAATGTGTCCACCACATACATATATTCAGCGGTGCATAAATGACGTAAACAAGGGTTTTGCAATCGAAATAAAACTTGTAAGTGCAGATTGCATACATATTTAATCTACCTACTCTAGCAAATGGATAAAAAGAGCAAAAAATGAGGGTCTAGAGAAAATAAGTGAGCATGTTTTGCACCGAACAAATATTTGATTTGTCTGATTGAATGGAACCAATGAAACTAATCTTCTGCTTGGCCAAAATTCGCATAACAACAAATGAAGATGGTGCATGAGTCTTAGGATGAAAACGCTAGGAAGAAGGAGAAGACAACTGCCATAAACATGTGCAGGCAGTGAACAAAATCTCCACATCTTAGATTAATAGATATTTGCTTGATAAACAAACTGTTTGGGTTGGTTACAATCAGTTGAATACAAATCATTGCCTTAGGACAACATTACCCACGAAAATATACCTAAGAAAGTAGAAAAGTGTATAATAAATCAGTCTGGTTCTCTACCCTAGCCTCTAACTCTAATGAACGAACCCCTTACAAAGCCACTCATCTGGTTATATATAACAATTCAGCTTTGCTGACCAAAAGGATTTCCCTCAAAAAGTGGTTGCCAATATTCAATGCGATTCACAACAAGGGGGAGCTTTCAAGGGAAAAAGGCATCTCCCAATGCTTAAGGCATGAAACATTAATGATAACCTACTGGTTGGTGGCCAATGCACTATGGACAATTCATTATCCTTTTTCCCGAGCCAACAACAACAAAATTGCACCACAAAAATGTTGATAGATTTAAGGTCTTGCGCTTCTGCCACTCAAGCCTTACGTCATTGCTAAGATGGTGCAACCAGCTTTGCAACACCGCAAACAACATGCAAAATGGAACAGTGATTTGAAAATTATGACCAAAAAGCCAACTAGCACTCTATTTCTGTGTGAGTTGCACTGCACATAAATTTCTCCCATGTGTTTTGGCGCCCTTCTTCGCATTAAATGGGGATGGCAAGTTTTGTCCTTTAGCGAATGACTTCTCTTGCATGGGTGTATTTTCTCCTCGTCTAGCTCTGCAAAAAAGAAACACTAAATTTCACATTTTCAAAAAATAAGCATAATTAAATTAAATGCGACACTTAAAAGCACCGCAATTAAATCGTGACATGACAGATTTTACAATTTGTACTCTCCGTGCGAGACCCATGCCATTGCGAAGTCATCGACGTCAGAGTCCTGATGTCATTGATGGCATGGAAAATGGAGCATCGAGGCGAAAGTTATGAGCAAATATGTGCTTTCATGTAGCATAGCGCTTGAGCGGGAAATTTTGAATAAATATTAATTTTATGAAAAAACAAAAAAAAAAATATTTTAAATCATTTCGTGCTTTGACGCTTAGTATGCACACCCAACACAAGGTTCATGCAAGTTTCGTACTTATTGTGCACTTTGGCCACATATTGCATCGCCCCCGAGAACACTTTACGCAGTTCGTGCTTAAAACAATCGCTCTTTTCCATCTCACACTAGGCACATGTGGCAATATTTGAATCATTCGTTTTGTGGCTTTAGAGAATAATGCGCTTCCTCCACTTTTCATCCCATGCACATCTAGCGCTTACACTTGGTGCTAAACAATCTATTTTGCCCTTTGCACATTTTAATCACGTTACTAACTTCAAAGGTTTGTGCCCCCCTTTTACCACTTCCACCATTGGAACTAAACAAACTATTTTGCCCTTTGCACATTTTAATCACTTTACTAACTTCAAAGGTTTGCGCCCCCCTTTTACCACTTCCACCATTCCATGTATAAGTGCTAATGCTTAAATCAAAATTGCGTGGTTTTTCTCCTTTTGAATTACCTCCTTTTAAAATGGGCACTTAAAATATTCTCTTTACTTGATGGGTTTTTTCTGAAACTAATGTACTCGCCCCCTTTTTCACATTTTGAATTACCTCCTTTTAAAATGAACACTTAGAATATTCTCTTTACTTTGCATATTCTCTTTACTTTATGGGTTTTTTCTGAAACTAATGTACTCTCCCCCCTTTTCACATTTGGCTCTTTTAAACATGACCACATGGGTACTTTTGCGCCCTCCCTAGATGACAAGGCGCTTTATAAACTTTTGCACCTTTTGCGCCCTCCCTAGAGGACAAGGCGCTTTATAAACTTTTGCATTTTTTGCGCCCTTGTTGGATGGGACAAATGCACCATAGATGATTAGAGGTGAAAATGCACCTAAGTCCTAAAACAAATGCATTGCTAATTGCTCAAGACACATGCGCCTAAGTAGAAATCCCTTGGAAACTGCAAAAGGGGGGCCAATGACTCACTTGTAGACAAATTTCAAAACATGAAAGTTTATCATTTTGACGTGGTCTATGCAACGAGACTACTTTTGAGACGCAATTTTGCACTGAAAATATGTTGGCACCCTGCACACCTAATCGAAAGAGTAGTCCAACTCACAAAAATCTGACCAAACGATATCAAGCTCTCACTTTCGGGAGAAGTGCTACATACGAAAGTTTGTCGCACGAACTCACCAGATGCTATGGGATGGGTCATGAGCCCTGATTTCACATGCAAAATTGAGATAGGGAAAAATGATGACCAAGCACCCAACAATGCAACTAGTTGCGTGCAAGCAAGGCGAGACCCAACTAGACTGCAACAAGTGAGACCAAAATCAAAGCAAAAAGAGGTACTCTGATTTCAGCAG
Source organism: Torreya grandis (assembly GCA_037957365.1). NCBI lineage: Eukaryota > Viridiplantae > Streptophyta > Pinopsida > Cupressales > Taxaceae > Torreya > Torreya grandis. The sequence continues at coordinate 918,198 of JARHVA010004604.1, forward strand.
AAATTAGGGCATGTTGTGCAAGCAACAACACATTTGACATATTTGACCATGTGAGTAAAACATAGTTGCTAGGAGACGGGTACGGATACAAAAAGATGGGTATGGGTGCCAATACACCATTTTCAAGAAATATAGGAGACGAGTACGGGGAGATGACAATATATATATATATATATATATATATATATATATATATATATATTATCATATAATATCAAAATTTAAAATGTAAAAAATTCAAATTTATATTTTAATATATAATATTTATTAAATTATTTTTAAACTCTAATTTTTCAATTTTTATTATTTTAATATATAATATATATTAAATGATTTTTAAACTCTTTTTTTTCAGTTTTTATTATTAGAGTTTAAAAATAATTTAATAAATATTATATATATTAAAATATAAATTTGAAATTTTTACATTTTAAATTTTGATATTATATGATAAAATAATATAAAGTTATAAACATATAATTTATAAACTGTATTTTAAAAATTATAAAAAATAAAACAATAAAAAATTATCTAAAATAAAAAATTTAAAGCTTAAACTTAATTATAAAAGTTTATAAAATTTTAATTTTTAAATAATGCGACGACAGTGCCATGGCACTGCCGTTTGGGATGCACAGGTCTGGGTATCCTGAATGAAAGTATCACGACATTGCTGCCGCAGTGCCATGACACTAAGTCCACAGTGCCACACTGTCATTCCATGTCTCTAAAATGCTAGACTGATCACGTTCCAACGATAAATTGCAAACTCTAAAAAAGTTCATTTAGGGTTTAAAAAATTGTTTAGGGTTTTAAAAAAATGTTTAGGCTACGGGTTTTTCCAACAAAGAACGGTTGGGAGACGTGGGCAGTCTCTGACAGATGTCTCCGGGTATGGGAGACATCTCCATACCTGGGACAAGTCCTAGTACCCGAGGCGCTTCCCAGCGGTGGGGGACATGTCTCCCTGCAATAGTGGAATAAAACTAAAACTCAAATGTACCAGGTTGAATATTTGAAGTCCAATCCAGATCAACTAGATAGGGTAGTCATATTCATTAATGGAAATAGCCCCAATACCTTTGGATCTACATCCAAAGGTATCCTTGCAACGCATACTAACTCAAAACTCTCATAATTCTATGGCTGTCTCTACCTCAAGCTCTAGTAAAATAGACCCCTTTTACATTTCCCTTTTGACTAAAGGTTGCAAACTTAGCAATTGCATCATAGATACTGGAGTCTCTGAGAACGTGATTCCTGTCAAAGCTGCTCATTTGTTGGGCTTCACATGCACCAGAACCTTTGGCTATTGCGACTCAATGGACACTAAAGAAGTACCTTTGGTTTGACAGATCAAAGATGCTCTAGTAGCCTTAGCTGTTTTCCCTAAAAAAAGAGTAAAAATGACCATCTTAGTTGCAGATATTCCTGCAACTTATGGGATTTTGTTGGGCAGAAGTTTCTGCAAAGATCTAGGGGGTGAAATTCAGATGGTCTTGTCTCATGCTGTGATCCCTCTGAAAGGAGTGAAATAAAGATTGGTGCTTAAGCTTAAGACTAGATTCACGGTACAAAAATCAGATGATCTGTGTGCTGATATTCTGTATGAGGATGCAGGAATGGGGAATTATATGTTGATGTCTAAGAATAATTTGGATATTCTAGAGCTCACCGAAATTGATCCCAATGACATATGGACCCTTGAGATCGATGGAATCTGCTCTTCCACTAGTGCAAGTGCATGGGTTGTTTTAACTTCTCCTACAGATGAATTGATCTTTTTTTCTTACAAGTTGCAGTTTGAATGCATGAATAATACCACAAAATGTGAAGCTTTGTTTCCAGGTCAACAAATTGTAGAAGAAATGGGTATAAAAAAATCTGAAAGCTCAAGGAGATGCTGAGTTGATCGTGAAGTAGGTAAGAGATCAATACCCAGTAAAGAGTGACCGCTTGAAACACTACTGAAATGGAGTATGGGATTGTATTGAAACTTTTGAAGCTTTCTCTATAGTTGCAGTCCCAAGAGAGAAAAATACAAAAGTTGATAAGTTGGTTGTATCTGCGTCCCTCCTAATCCCTCATTTAGGGATATTGATAAAGACAAGAACACTATAGGTCTACTCTATAGACCAAGTGTGCTTGACAACTCTGAACATTGGCAAGTGTTCAATAGTGATCATAGTTTTCCTTGAAAATGCTGACAATATTAGAAACCCATACTTTGAAGGTAGTTCCTTTGCTTACAAAGAATCTCAATGCCAAACAAATGAAGAGAACATTGAAAGTGTTTCTATAGTTGAAGCTAAAAATAGCTTTGATGTTCAAAATGGAAAAGAGGATGATGGGATTATTCAGCTCAAAGGGAACAAGATTCCGAAAGGCTTAGTATCTCTAGAAGATTTGTTTGACAAATACGACAGATAAATGAAAAATAATATTCAAGAAGAACTGATAGGATCTCTAGAGTACAAAATTTTAAATAGTGGTATTGCGGAAAAACCTAGGTATTTGAACATCAACAGATGTTCCAATGAAGAAAGACACAAATTTATTAGCCTTTTCAAATTGTATGAAGATGTCTTTGCATGGTGTTATGCTGATTTGAATTCTTTCAGGGCAAAAGAAATGAGGCATAACATTCCTTTGAAACCTAGTATTAATCCATACATGTAGAAACAAAGACACTATAATCTCAAGGTTGCTGGAACCTTTTTTGTAGAAGTTTAGAAAATACCAGATGTGCGAATCAATTTTCCAATCAATCACTCCACTCGGGTTGGTAACATTGTGCCTGTTCGCAAGAAAAATGGTGAGATAAAGATTTGTGTTGGTTTTTGGAATTTGAATCAAGTTTCATTGAAAGATAATTACCCTCTGCCTATCATGGACCAAATACTACAGGGATTTACTTGTTTAAAAATGTTGTCAAAGCTCGATGGTTTCTTCGGTTATAACCAAGTCAAAGTTGCTAGGGAGGATTAATACAAAACAACATTCACAACCCCATGGGGTATGTTTGCATATAGGAGAATTTATTTTGGTTTTATCAATGTAGGTGCACCTTTTCAGAGGACAGTGCATCTTATCATGACATGAAGAAGAAAATCATAGTGGTCTACCTTGATGATTTGACTATCTTCTCAAAGAAGTGGGAAGATCACTATGAACACTTGGACGAGTATTTGAAAGATGTCAAGCTCATGGTTTCTCGTCGAACCCCAAGAAACTTGTTTTTCAGGGTCACAAAAAGAAAGCTTCTAGTTCATGCGATATCTAAAGAATGAATGAAAATAGATCTAGAAAGGGTTGAAGCCATCCAGAAGCTATCTCTTCCTACAAGCAAACCTAGGGTTCACTCTTTCTTTGAGAAAGTAATTTTTCTAAGGTTTGTAAATGATTATGAGGAGTTGACAAGGCATATAGCTAATATGATGAGAGATAAGGCTGCATTCAAATAGAACAAAGATGGAAATAATACTTTAGAAGAAATAAAGACTCTCATTGCTAGAGCACCAGGTCTCGTGTGCACAAACTTCAGAAGGATTTCATCATTTATAGTTATTCTTCAAAGCACACACTTTTGATCATTTGGTTGAAAAGAATGATTAAGGGATAGAATCACCTATCGCCTTTATGTGACGTGAGTTGAAAGAACATGGACTTAAATATTCTCAAATCGAGAAACATGCCAATGCAATAGTCAAGGCATTAAGGCAATTCATGTATTATATCTTAAATTCTCACACCATAGTAATGGCCCTTGATACAATAATAGACTTGACACAATAGGAACTTGGTGTGTATATACAAAACAAAGATTAGTAGCAAATTGCAAGTTGTTAGATAATCAAACAAAACACAAACGAAATTGCTAACTAAATCAATGAAACATTTACCTCGAATGGGCTTCAAAGAAAGGAAACAAGTAAATTATATGACCTTCATCTTACCAAAGACGATCTTTATCCTCTCTTCGATTATAGATATTTTGCTTGGGTTGCGGTTGGATGTAGTTGCAAAGACTTGTGAAGTGCGTGGACAAACCGGCAGTGTAACCCCTTGCAAAATGGTTGTTTTGATTGGATGCTTTGATGCAATGATGCTTGATTGAGCTCAAAATGATTCAACACTTCATTATGGCATGAGAGCTTGTTGAAATGAGGGGGTCACCCTCAATTTATGGATTTTGTGGATGGATATGAGCCATCGATCTTGATCAAAGATCAATGGTGGAGTATGAGTCATCCTCATTAAATGAGGGAAGTTGAGGAGTAAATATGGTGGGTGGGGATGTGGAGAAATGCATGTAAAATTGGTTTTTATTGGTCAGTGTGTGATTGCATGGGGATTTGGAGGAGATTGAGTGATGTGAGGATTATTATTTTTTTTTGTGATTTTAGAAAATAAGAATATTCAAAAGCCATGGGTTTTTTATTAGGGAAGGATTAGTTGATTAATTTGGATTAATTAACTAATGAAATAGGATGTGAATTTTGTGGGATTGGCTATGGTTGTGAAAGAAAGGATTAATCGGCTAGGGGGTGATGAATAGTGTTGCATTAGGGTAGCGATGCATTGTCATGAATTTTTGCACTTCACAATAACATCCGTAATCGTGCTCTTATAGGCGATTGGAGGCAAAACAAAGATGGACAATTAAAAAATTTAGAATAAAGATTCCGACTCTATAGTCCAATGGACAAGGCTTGGCAAACCCATTCATAAATCTTCTCGTAGATAAATTTACATGGGAGATTGTGCATAATGAATTTTCAAAAATTGGTGTTCATCATGTTCAATGTTCATTATATCCAACGTTCATTACATTTATCACTCATTCAATTCAGCGCTCATCGGATTTGAGATTAATGTTTGTTGTTTTTTGAATCTATCGAGACATGGTGCTTATGTCATGCGTTAATTGTTCTATTTGATCTGGCACTTGTTCATCATGCACACTCATTTGACCTTATCAACAACAAATTGAACTTCAAGGCAAAATCAAACTTCCCAAAAAGTTCTTGATTTTTGTCCCGAGTGATAAATTTCAACTATAAACACTTGGTACAAAAACTTCATTTCGAACTTCAAAAATCAAGAGGGAGACTGTCAACTGCAAAATAAGCGTCGGATTTTGACAACTACAGAACAGGGGTTGGACTTTGACATCTGTAGAATAGGGGTTGGATTCTGACAACTGCAACACAGGGTCCAATTTCCCTTTGTCCATAACTTTTGCATCCGAACTCTGTTTTGGCTCTCGTTCGATGCATTGGGAATGTATTTTGATGAGAAACATTTTATATTAAGGACTTTTGGTCCAAAACCCAATAAATTTTCTTAGAGAACTTTTAAGTCCAAAAGAAGCGCAAAAAACAGGTAGAGAAAGTTTCGATAGCTACAAAGCGGGGTCCAAGTTCTCTTTGTCCATAACTTTTGCATCCGAACTCCGTTTTGGCTCTCGTTTGATGCCTTGGAAAGGTATTTTGATGAGGAACATTTTGTCTTAAGGATTCATGGTCCAAAACCCAATAGATTTTCTTGGAGAACCTTTAAGTCCAAAAGCAGTGCAAAAGGAGGTAGCTGCAAAAATAGGCCAAAGTTCCAACAACTGCAAGGTAGGGTCCAAGTTCCCTTTGCCCATAACTTTTGCGTCCAAACTCCGTTTTAGCTCTTGTTTGATGCGTTGGGAAGGTATTTTCATGAGGAACATTTTATCTTAAGGACTCATTATCTTAAACCTACTATATTTTCTTTGGGAAATTTCAAGTCCAAAAGCCGTTTTGCAAGGTCACTTTTGCAACTTTTAAGTTATGTCTTTTTGCTCATTGTAAAATTCACTTTGCAAAAGTGCACATATTTTCTAATTTTTGAAAAAGTGAATTTTTGTAACGGTTTACCAAGTCAAAAGGTAGTGTCCTACTTTGTAACCACCACCTCGTAGTCTCTAAATAGGTGTTTTGAAGTCATTCACCATGGGGGGTTCTTTTCTGTCAACCCCTTGGAGAGAACATGCTACAACTTTGTGTGTACATAGAATTTTATTGATTTATGAATATGAAAATACAAGTGTGATGAATGTTGCTTTGAAGAGGTGTTAATGTACTTTGGTTATGAAATGTGCTTTGCTTTTCATAGTTAAAGGGATTCGTTAATGCTTCAATGTTTCTTGGTTGCATGTAAAGCTTTGATGATGCAAACCTTGGGTGTTTTAAATCTTTGTTGATGGACTTTGTGCTATATTCATGTAAAAATAACTTTGTGCTTCCAGGTGACCTTAATCCTCCATGCATTTGTTGTCTTTGTTCTTTTTTTCATTTAAGAGAAAGGGATCCTCTTCTTTTATATTCCTTTTTTGGGCTACTCAAATGGTCCTCTGTGTTTACTCTGTTGTGGGTTTCTCCTCTTAATCCTTCTTCCATCTCCCTCTACTTGCTTTCATTCTTTTTCCCTTTTGTTTCTTTTTCGTGCTTTCTGTTTAAAAGTACATAAAAAAAATTCAAAAAGACCCATATTTGATGAGGGAGTTGTCCCACTCAAACGCATAGGAAAATCACCCTTTCCATGGAGATTTCTCCAATGTTGCAACTTTATGTCGCTGCTCGTTGGGTGAGTCGTCGAAACCAATGAAGAAAACACGACATAAAATCTTGCTAACAGGTTGTTAGTACGGATAGATGATTGATTTAGGATTTAGGGATGACGTTAGTGCGGATTCGCGAGAAGATTGAAATCGACACAAATTGTTGGATTTTAAATTAGATGATGATGAATTAGTTAGAGATGATGCCCTCTCAAGAGGGCACGTGGGGATGAATTGGGAACGATTTATCCCATTGAAAAAGCTGCACATTTGATTTTGCCCCAAGCAAGGATATATGCAAGGGAGCAGATGCTGCGAGCTTGGATTAGATGGACGATTGATTGATTGATAAATTCACGAGAATAACGGCTTTTCAAATAAAAAAGAAGCCAAAAAAAAAAGATATGGGAGGATGAAGGTTAGATGGTGATGATGATGATGAATTAGTTGGAGATGATGCCCCCTCGAGGGGGCATGTGGGGATGAATTGGGAACAATTTATCCCATTGAAAAAGCTGCACATTTGATTTTGCCCCAAGCAAGGATATATGCAAGGGAGCAAAAGCTACGAGCTTGGAGTAGATGGATGATTGATTGATTGATAAATTTACAAGCATAAATCAAGGATTTAACCGTTTGCATAGATTAATGATGAGATGATGATGTTGATGGATGACATGGATTGGATATGTTAATGTAGAAGTACGTGATAACAATACATTGACTTTTCAAAGAATGAGGAAGTTGCAAAAAATTGGACATACGAGGATGCCCTAAGATTGAATGATGATGTGATGATTTGGATTGGATCAGGTTAGTTAGAATTGGATTAGATTAGATAGGGGACATGGCAATCTGATGGCTGAACATGTAGGTTGCAAGGATGATTATTAGACATGGATAATTACTTAGAAGAATTGGATGTTTGAGGAATGAATGTTAGGGAATGATAATGGAAATAAGAATAAGATAAGAATAGTCGAGCTGGCCTCAGAAACCCCATGTGATTGAGCGTTGCGCACTTAGTCCATAGGGACATCACGCTGATATAATTCTCCCTAGAGATGTGAGGAGGAATGAGGAAGATGACTAGATGATTTGACTTTAATGTGGTCAAAAATAGATGTTAAGAGATGAATGCTGATTTTGCAAGGGGATATACCGCCATTTTAGCATGTCTCCACATGATTTATAACTTGATTTTTGATTTTGCACATGACAATATGCACCATGATGACTTGGCCGTAGTGTGCATAAGGATTGACCCTCGATCCAATAGACAAATGACAAAAACGCATGATGAGATGGAAAAAATCATGATGTCATTGTTGCCATGGGTGGATGGATGGACTCAAGTACAAGCGCATGACACGAGGCACCATGATATGGAAAAACCATGATGACCCTTTTGTTACACGCATATGGACCGGGTCAATGCACAAAACTAAAAACAAACATGCAACCAAGCAAGCACACACAACTTGAAAACAAAAGCAACAAAAAGCATCTTGTCACAGATCACGTCAAAATCCATGTGTGGGAATTGGTGATACAGATAGCTGGATGGTTTCCCCAACAATGATATATGCAAGGGGATTGGATTGGGAACAATGTATCCCGACAAACACTGGAATGATGGTGCAAAAGTGACCAAGGATTTGAACTTGAGTGTGGACAAGATGAATGTTTTTGAATTTTGTGGCTTTATATCATTTTTTGTTTTCTAGTTTATTTTTATTTTTATGGGTTTTTTAGATTTTTTGTGGATATGATTTTTAGGATTTTTTAGGGATATATAAGGGGGCTAGGAGTAAAGGGGAAATCACTTATCGCACCCATGATGGGTGTGATAGCGGATGGAATGATGATGTTCAAAGGTGATGAGAAAGTGGTTAGGGAGGATGAGGGACGAATATGGACGGATAGGAATGGATTAGGATTTTCCAGGGATCGCATTGCGGAAGAACGAAAGTGTCCAAATGCCAAAGTACCATGCTGAGGATATACCAAGATGTTTCTCAAACAGGGCTCAAGATTTCTTCCACTTCTTTATCAAGGTCAAATGGGAAGAATGGATGGGCATGGTAGGATGGATATGAGGATGGTAAGGATGTGTTTGGATAATTTAGGATAAGGATGGGTTTGGATAGTTTAGGAAGGATGGGTTTGGATAGTTTAGGATAAGGATGGAGGGTATAAGGATGATAAGGATGGTAGGATGGTTTTGGATGCGGAGAAATGGGTAAGAGGGAAATGGATGGAGTGGTTTTGTATTTTGCCTCCAAGTGCAGGGTACTTATACACAATCGATTATTTACGCATGATGTCGGAAAGCAGTTTTCATCATGGTACTTGCCCAAGGTGCCATAGGAATGGTTTTCATCGTTGGACAAATTGTTTCTCTTTTCTCGTTTTTTTTTTTTTTTTTTTAATTTTTTTTTTAACGTTTTTATGGCATCTCAATTTTAGAAGCGTACAAGATTCCTGATGCTGATCTTGTTTGATCTTTAGCCCATAATTGTTTTGGGTAGCTGTTTTGCTAGGATCATGTTGTTTATGTGGACTCCATAGATGTTGTGATCTTCATTAATTGTTGATTATGTTTCCTTCGAACCTTGCAACTAGGTGTCGTTGTAGCCCCTACAAAAGAGGGTGCTGCTAGGGAGGGTAAAGTATGATAAGCATTGGATTAAGGATTTGATTTGATGGTAGCGTACAAGATTTGGATGGAGGATATGATCGTGAAGGGAGGTATAAATGTTAGGAGGCCAAGGGAAACTGGGACTAATAGTCACACACACCATGGCTGATTCTGGATGCTTCAATTGTGCTTGATGGGACATGATTTTTGGATTAACAAGAGAGTAACAAGAGATTTCTGCTCCTTAGGCTTGAGAGTTGCTACAATTTGGATGATTTTTGGATTATTGGTTGTTCAGATGTTTGTTTCAATGATTTCTTCATCAAGTGATGTAGAATTTAATTGCTCATCTATTGGCGCCTCGAAGAGGTTTTCACCAACAATGTCTTCTTGATTATCAGGATTTAGATTTAGATTATCTAATAGCACCTCAAAGAGGTTTTCACTAAGCGATTTTTCTTTTTGATTTTCAGGATATTGATTTTGATTGAGATTGCCCAATAACCTCAAAGAGGTTTTCACTAAGGGACTTTTCTTCTTGATTTTCAAGATATTGATTTTGATTGTCCAAGAACACATCAAAGAGGTTTTCATTAAGGGACGTGGATTTTTGATTTTTTTGATTGTTTGATGTGTTTTGATGGGGAACTCTTCTTGTTATTTGAGATACGCTGGTGGATTGAAGCTGATGTCGAGTCCATCACTCTGCTCTTTTGACTGGATGTTGTCTTGGATCCTCATAAATTTTGCAACTGATGTGTCGCTATGGAAGAAGTCCAACAATGTGTGATTTTGTTGGTCCCAATCGATAGGTGTGGGAGATTGAATGCCAAGATAAGGGAAATGATGGTGGTGTAAAAAGGATGGGTAATATTGATGAAAGGATTAAAGGTAGCACAATCCTCACAGAAGCTACTAGGAGAACCTGTTTTGATGTCGGCGACAATTTCGTCAAGAATCATGGAAGGATCACTAATGTCTTTAGATTGATTTGTAGGTGTGCAATCGATGCTGTGAGATCTTGATGCTGATTCTGATGTTGATGTTGATTCTGATTCTGTTTCACTGTTGATTATAGGAGATGTTGAGGATTTGGCCACATGGAGGGCTTGTTGGATTGCGTTGTCCACAAGTAACATTTTCACTTTTTGCTTGGCAATGAAGGCTTTGGGACAAAGGGATTCTCAGAAATGGAGGATTTTGTGCGATGGTCAAAAGATAGACTGCTGGTCAATAATGGATTCTTTAGAGCTGGGCTCATCGAATAAGAGTTCGTCAAGGATGGGTGGATTGAATATAGGCTTGCCGATGATAGGTTCTTCGACGATAGGTGGATGGTCATAGCGAAGCTCATCGAAGTGAGTTTCATCAAAGATGGGTGATTTGATAAAAATGGGTTTGTCGAAGATGGGTTGGTTGTCTTGACCTTGATTTGGAAGTGGAGGAGCTTGATCGTGATCTGGGTAGGAATCTTGGCATATCCCTGTTTGCTGATTCTAAGACATGGACGCTTCTAGTTTTATTTCAATGTCCCTGTGGTACAATCAAACCTTGAAAGCAATTCTTGAATTTTGAGCTTCTATTAATAAAATGGCACTGGATCTTGTGATACTCACAATATTCCCCTTCTCTATAACACTTAGGTTTGGGTTTGCTCTCATCAAAAGGCTTGGTATGTGGATACGTGATCATATTTGCAGCGATTAGTTGGTAAAAGATTGCTTCTAAGGGTTTTTTGAGAGGAGTATATTGTTTTCATTTGAAGCTCTATTTGGACGCAGATGGACTTGACTCTTGGTCACATGATGATCCTTGGGGAGGTGATGGTAGGCCACAATGGGCTTGTTGGATTTGTTGTGGCTCTAGGGTCGGAGGAATGTTGGATGTTTGGTTGTTCAACTGTTGCTAGATTTGTTGGAGTTGGTCAAGTATGGTTTGACTTTGAGATAGGGGTGCCAAAACGGATTTCCTATTTTCTAGTATGATGGGGGATGTCATGATCAAGACTATAGCTAGTGGATGGCATGTTTCTTTGAGATTGGTTGGCTCGGGTGTTAGGGGTAGGCTGATTTTGATGTGGAGAGATTCGACTTTGTCTGTTTAGGATAGAGTTTAGGTTTTTTGGATCATAATCTATAGGAAGTTGGGAATCTATTTCTATGAGCCATAAAACGACATCGTCTTTGGTTTCAAATATGTATTGTTCAAATTGGGCTCTATGTAGATATGTTTTGGCACCATGGGCTAGACGAGAGAATGGATGGATGTCATGATTTTGTCAGTCTCAATTGACAGGTGCGGGAGATTGAACGAAAGGATGGGGAAATGATTAGTTGATGTTTGGATTTATAAATCCGATTCAGATTGATTTGGATTTAAGCTCAGCTTTGGGATTAAGTTGATTTGGATGATTTGATTTTGACTTTGAATTTATGACAATAGTTAGTGTAACCAAAGTCAAATGATTTGATTTGATTTTGGACGTTAGATTTGTTTTGACTAAGTCTAATGGATTTGGCCTAGATGTTTGACTTGGATAATGTTTGCCATTTGATTTGACCTTGGATGTTGGACTTGTTGAATTTTGGATGTTTGACTCAATATAATTTAGGATGTTTGATTTGTTTGACTTTTGACTTGATTTGACTTTGGGGATGTTTGACCTATTTGGATGCGTTTTACTTGATTTGATCTTGGATGTTGGGCATTTGACTTGGTTTGGCATGTTTGACTTTGGATGTTTGACTTGTTTTGATGTAGTTGACTTTGGACATGGTTGACTCCAGACGTTTGAATTAACATGTATAGTTTGTGGTGATGTTTAAGGGTTGGAAACAATATGGTCTTGACAAGGGTCAATCAAGAACACACAAGCAACACAAGTCTAGGCTAGTAATTATAGGTGTACAACACATGTAACTCACATATCTACCTCACAAGAAGTGGGACCATGTTAATCTCTTAACCCTCACTTCAAGCGGTATGTCATTCTTTGGGAACGTTGTTTTCTCTACACTACAAGAAAGGTCTTAAGCTAGGCTATACAAGGCTTTTTAGGTGTGTCCTTTATATACCTTGTAGTACGGTGAGGTCCAACTCTATGGAAGAGGAAGATTAACGGGTTGCGCAAAAAGGGTCTAGTCCCATGTGCTCACTCTATCTATAAGATTTCAATAGAGTGGCATCGGAAAATATAACCTCAAGAGTGTTGTTTAAGGCCTGGGTATTGGAGGATGAACCTCCCTCAATTCATGGTGCCAGTAAAATGGATGACCTCTTAGCCAATAACGACATGTTCCATCTCAATTTGTATACTCCGGTAGAACATGGGGTTGGTTCAAACACTGTGGGATGAAATCCCAGCCACCGAACCTTAAAGACTTGTGCGTGGGGATCAAATCAAAGTCGAACAACCAAAAGAAAATAGACACGTGTTATTTTTGATTCCCAAGATCACCTTGTGGTGCGAGGGAAGAGCATACGTAGCTGTTGCCCAGGGATTAAAAACAATTGATCTAAGCCATTTGTGATTCCCAAGGTGGCCTTACGGCATGAGGGAAGAGCATATGCGGCACTAAATCGCACAAAGACACACTCAAGATGAAAGCGAAAACAATAAGTTTTAAGTACAAATCAAAATATATGTTCAATTTTTAAACCCAAAATGAAATGTGTGCTTTGATTGTTTGATTTGATGTCTTTGACAGGGAAACCCTATGAAAAGATATATTAGTAGTTTGATTTGATAGCCTTTGACAAACATTTTTTTTTTTGCAGGTTGCATATGGAAAAATCGTCAAAAATCAGATTTGTAGGGTCAATTTTAGAGCGTGATATCTCCTTGGATATTGCTCAAAATATTTATTATGACCAATTTTCGGAAAGCTTTTGAAGTCCTCTTTCCAGCCTTGAAATATCTGAATCAGACACCTACATGAGGACAAAAACCTTATGCAAGATGGTTGCGATTTTCTGAAAATAAATTTCTGTAAATTGTGGGCCATACTCTCACTAGGCATGCCAAATGTGTATACACAAAACAAAGATTGGTAGCAAATTGCAAGTTGTTAGATAATCAAACAAAATTGCTAACTAAATCAATGAAACATATACCTTGGCTGAGCTTAAAAGAAAGGAAACAAGTAAATTGTATCACCTTGATCTTGCCAAAGACGATCATGATCCTCTCTTTGATTGTAGATATTTTATTCAGATTGTGGTTGGATGTAGTTGCAAAGACTTGTGGAGCATGTGGACAAACCAACAGCATAATCCCTTGCAAAATGGATGTTTTGATTGGATGATTTAATGCAAATTCTGCTTGATTGAGCTCAAAATGATTCAACACTTCATTATGACATGTGAGCTTGTTGAAATATGGGGGGGTCACCCTCAATTTATAGATTTTGTGGATGGATATGAGCCATTGATCTTGATCCAAGATCAATGGTGGAGACTGAGTCCTCATTAAATGAGGGAGGTTGAGGAGTAAATATGGGGGGTTGAGATGTGTTAAGGATTTTTATTTATGAAGCATGGAGGTGATTTGCTTTGGAATAAGGGTTGATTGCATGGGGATGTGGAGAAATGTATTTGAAATTAGTTTTTATTGGTTGGTGTGTGGTTGCATGGGGATTTGGAGGAGATTGAGTGATGTGAGGATTATTTGATTTTTTGTGATTTTAGAAAATAAGAATATTCATAAGCCATGGAATTTTTGATTAGGTAAGGATTAGTTAATTAATTTAGATTAATTAACTAATAGAATAAGATGAATTTTGTGAGATTGGGTATGGTTGTGAAAAAAATGATTCATTGGCAATGGGATGATGAATGGTGTTGGGTTAGGCTAGAGATGCTATTGTGGATAGAGGGCTGATTTAAGATTTAGGGATGATGTTAGTGCAGATTTGCGAGAAGATTAAAATCAACACAAAGTTTCCGATTTTAGGTGTCTACATTTGGCTCAAAGAGAGGAGGATGGATTGCAAAAGTGCAAGAATATAATCTGGGGATCAAGCCTACCAAGGTGGTCAGAGGTAGAGGCCTATGCCAATTCATTGTAGAAGGCACTGACGATCAAAGGAGAGTTTTATTAGAAGAGGTAAACAAAGAAGAGTTCAAAGATTTGCCATTGGTAGTCGTCGTTGGTTTTGTCGATGAATGTTACTTAGACATTGCCTATTTTTTGACATATAGAGAATGTCCTCAACACTTGAATGCCAAACAAAGAATAGTTAAGTTGAGCGTTGTCGAATATATCATTTGGGATTTTGCTCTTTCCAAAAAGGGCATTGATGGTTTTTTCTTGCAGTGTATTGACAAGCAAAAAAAAGATTGTTGGGAGCTTTTCATAGTCAAGCATGTTATGGCCATTTTTTCGCACCTATTACAACATTTAAAATTCTAAAAGTGCATTATTACTGGCCCAAACTTTTTTAAATATTCTTAGGAATAGGTCACGAGATGTGAGGCATGTTACCAACCAAATATAGCTTTAGGTTTACAAGATTTGAGGAACTTTCTTTACATTATGTTGTTTGTGAAGGATTTCAACCATGGGATTTGTTGGAAACAATCTTGCCAATCGTCATTCTGTTTCATAATCTAAGGGAGGATCCAAACTTTTCAGTTCATAAGTATATCAAATTGGTGCAAAAGAAGCCAACTACATCACAAAAAAGTAATGGTAACTTGCTATGTTTGCATCCTCATGATCCGTTTGTGGTCAAAGGTCAAGAAGATAGTTCATTAAATAGATCAATGTATAATTTTGCATATGTTTGTGGCCATCGTGGGGAATAATTTCATGATAATTCATAGTCATACTTGGTGAGACAGAGTTTATTCAGAACATGGAATTGCAAGTGCCCAAGAGTGAATTGGGATTTAGGCATTACAGAGATGGGCATTTGGGGAAAGTTTGAGCAATTGGGTTTGCAATTGCTTGGGACAAACAATTTTTGGGAAGGGCGAACTATCATGACCCCTTTTTCAAATAAAGGAAAAAAATAAAGTAAATATTTTAAAGTTAAGTGACTTACTGTCTTTTTTTGATAGATGATAGTTTTTGACCAGAGCTTGAACCAGTTCGGGACACAATCGGGGGTCTAGATCGCTATGTAATACCACATGTATACCATATATTACCAGTTGTCTCGAGAATATGCAACAACCATTAACGGCCCCGAGAATACAACCAACAGCGACAACCTACTTCATATGCCTTTCTAGAGATTTGAACTTAGGTGGGGCTTGAAACAACCAAGCCAGTTAACCAACTCACCCACATCTCATTGGCCAAGTGACTTACTTTTTATTAAAAAGTGACAACTTAATATTACTTTATTATTATTTTGAAAAAAATTGACTTTCCAAATAAAACAAGTCAACATCAAATTAGAAGATGGAAAGTTACTTTTTGGGCTTTTATTTGGGAAAAATGTCAAGTGAACTTATAAAAAGGCATTGAGGGGTCATTTGGAAATCATCTTTTGCCATTATCTATTTTTACGTTGAGAGTTTGAGCTGCTGCTCAACTTTTGTTTTTGAGGATGAAAACCTTCATTGCAACCAAATTGTGGACAAAAACCCTCCAATCTTCAATGGTGATTTCACCCAGGGGTTGCATTTGTGCATTCAGTCAGAGATTTGCAGTTTTCAATTCAATTTTATTAGCTAGGACACATTTTTGGCGTCATTGTCAGGATTTTCATATTGGGCATCATCTATAGCAGTTAGGGCATCATCTCAAGCGTTGATGTTATCCTTCCAAGGGCTGATGTCACATTAAGGGCAGCATTTCAGGGCTGACATCACACATTTTTCTGATTTTCAGTGCTGAAAAATAAATAAAAAATACCTGATTTCAGTGCTTACGATATGGTTGTCATTATTTACAATAAATCTGGATTTTTCCTAAGGTTTAGAAATTATTTTCATCATTTTTCTAGCATTTGTAATTTTTGCCATAAGGGTTTTGCAATAAAAATCAGTTTTTATTAATTTTGCGCTAGGGTTTTCGGCGAATCCAAAATTAATTAAAAATGTCCATTTAGAGACATTACGACATGAGAGAGCTCTGAAGAACTGTAGTTAACAAGAACAAAATGCAATATTGATGACTGAGTGTTGGCCTTGTCTTATCAACTCCTGAACACCTCATTGTCAATTGTGCTGCAGACCCTATTAGTCCATTAAGAATAGTTTATTTGGCATCGATTAGTCTGGATCCAGCAAAACAAAGTAAGATTGCATTTAATGCCAACAACATTCCTTGATGACATCTGAAGGTCCAAAGTTTAACAACAATCTTTCAGTTCTTGATTGCAACTTGTGGTTCTCTTTATCTGCTCAAGTTAATGGTTCTGTTAATATTAGGGAGTGGGCTACCATCATACGGTGCAATACCCTTAGCTGTGAAGCTAACTACATATCCATGTGTTTGCCAATCACAGAAAGTAAACTTTTCCACCAATTCACCCATGGTGTCTGTAAATAATGGAGAGACATGCTTCCTGAGTTTTGAACTTGGATGATTGTGGCACTAAGTCCCTCACCTTACTGTTAGACCACAGCTCGGCGGATATAATTTCAGGCTCTTGTGTTGTCTGCTTTCCGATATATTATTGCCAAGTCCTAATTTTACTTTCTGAATACTTTGTATCTTCTCCTCTATATTAAAGATGAAATATAAACTGGAGCAGTCACCTAAACATCTGGTGGGTGGTGCATAACTTATTCTAAATTTTTGGTCAGGAATTGTCTCTGTTTGCATGCGTGGACAAGGCCTACAGGTTAGAACATGATTTCCTCATAATAATTAAACATTGCTAGCTTGGGTTCTGCGAGCTGTAAAGTAATGGACATGTGCTCGAAAGCAGGTTACTTTGTGCTGGGAGAGGATTCTGATGGCATTGCAAAGCCTACACCAATGGCTAAAAGGTTGGTCTATTGAGAGGTTGGGAAGCTTGTCATGTCCCAAAACTAGTTGATGGCCATGGATGAGTAGGGGTGCTATTTCTTGTACTGTCGCCGGGCCATCAGCTATTCATCTATATAGACTGCATCCATATTTAAGGAAAATTTATATGCATGTCCCCATTTAATTACCGTTACTTTTTCAGGGATCACTTGGGGAGAATGTGTGGTCGCAAACATATGAGCCAGATGAACAGTGCCATAAACGATGTTGTCTGTGTTTAGCTATAAATGATTCTTCACAAGATCAAACATTTTACTGGTTTTTTTGGGTCAAAAATAGCTTTTCTGGAACAAAGCTTAAATGTAGGGTTTTATGAACTGTAGATCGACACATGCAATAATTTTAAATGTCCTGTATACAATTTAGTTTGAGCTGCATATGCACATGTTGAAATGCTCCGTGTGCTTTAGCATAAGCTTCTTCAAAGACTCATAGTAGACCTTTGTAATATTTTAACCATGAATAAATAAATGAATGAAATATTTTAATAACATCCACGAGACTGAGCAGTCTATGGGACCAAGGGCTGTAACAAAGCTGTTCTGTGCTAACACAATCCCCTGACACAAAGGCTGTCCTAATCATGCAAAATTTCAAACCCCTTCTTGATGCTACCTCTTCTACTATGGATCTTGGTTAGAAAACTTGCTGTTCTATTTATTTTTTCCTCTTCAAACAATTCAGCTAAGTTGTCAACCCTTACGCTGTCTTCGTACTTGATGCAGATGTCATTATAGGCTGCACATTCCATAATAAAGTGTTATTGTCTCCACTACCCCCTTGTCACAAAATAAACATATTCATGTTTCCCATTCTTCCTTGGGTACTGTCCACCTACCAGTTTTGCATCTAAGATGATGCAAGTTAGTCCTTAATTGTGCAATCAACATCTTTGCTTTCCATTTGATTTCTGCCCCTATGTATATCTTCGTGCCCCTGTGTGGGATTAAACTCTTTGATGTTGTATGCCTTCTTCCGTCTCGAAAATGAAATATCTCAAATGAGGGGAAGCTAAATTAGAGCACGAATAGAAAATAAATTTTGATTTGAACGTAATTTCACTTTTATGAGGGACTACAACTTTCTCAACGCCACAAAGAGACGTGTTATCATTGTTAGTTTTGAACTTTGATGTTAATTCTACAAGTTACTATTTTTCCTCTGCAGGTTGAATGAAGACTACATAAGCCAGTATCGATCCTTGAGAGACAAAAGGATAGCAAATGATATTCTGTCAGCTGTGTATACATATGCAGCATACAATAGTAGTGTGAAATTTGGACGGGCCTAAAAAGACATGCTTTGAAAAACTTATGAATATGTATATTTCTAGGTTTAAAGCAATCTGTACGAAAAAATAGAAATTTCTAGGATAAGTCATTTTTAATAATTACTATGGACTTACAGAATAAAAATACGAACTTTATCTTGCCTGCTTGTAATTGATCTTGACTGTACATAAGTTAGTTACAAATGGAATGCTTTATCAAACCTATTTATCTGCCATGAGCCTTAAATATGTAAGTAATGAAAGCTGCATCCTTATCTTTAAGCACATATTAAGATGCATTTTCTCAATGCTGTTTCTGATATGAAGCAAAATTGGGCCTTATGTGTAGATAGTCTAAATGTTGGAACTCACAGTAAAATTGAGACAAGATAGATCAATGCAAATAGAATAGTAGAAAATTAAAGAAAATTGAAATTAAATCAGTGTCTGCAAGTCACCAGAGGAGGCCGATGTTCCTTCAGCACATGGCCAAGAATGTAAAGGGTTCAAAATGTATTGAAGCAACTAATATTGACATTGAAAAGATACATATTATTTTATGTTGATGCAAGAAGAGAAAACCGCTGAGCCTGGTATGAGTACTCTAGATCAACCAAGGCACTCCTAGCATCAAAAGTGAAAAACCTCTAGTATGAGTGAAGCAATTTATACTATCTGTAATTGGAAACATTACGAGGATGCTAAAGATGGGATGAAAGATGATAGGGAACCCATAAAGTTTTTAATAGTCAATAATAACTGCCATAAGACACCCATGCGAAGATAAAGTGCTCCTTGTTTTCTACTAAGGTAAAGAGCGAAGCATATGGTTTGTTTGTCATGGAGAGTGTGGCAGGTTGTTTCTCTCAACTATCAGCAACACGTTGGAAATTTACGACTAGAGTATTTTAGCCTATGTGACCAATGACACTAGAGGTAGTTTGATTAAATAGCGAGGACATGAAAAATCTAATAAGCATGTGTAAAAGCATATATACGGTATATTATACTTAGGAATTCAAATGCTAGAATAGAGTTAAAACTCTAGTAGATGTTCTTACTTGCAACAATAATGTTGCATTAAGGACATATAAGTGTTCGTAAAAAGATTTGTCAATATAGATTACTCATTCTATGCTTAGGAAGTCGAAGTCTTGGGATAGAGTTAAACTTTTATAGATGTTCTTAATTGTAATATTAACCTTACAATTAAAGACATTATAGGAGTTGGGTAAAAAATTAGATAGATGAATGTGGTTAGTATAGATTACTTGTTTTATACAAAGGCATAGATATTTTGAATATAAACGATATCTTTCATTTGGTTAGTTCAATGATGCCTCTCAAGATTTACAATTGAAATATTGCATTCGTTTCTACAAATGACCAAAATGGTGGTTGCAATTAAGAACATCTATAAAAATTAGGAAAAAAATTAGATAGATGAACATGGTTAGTATAGATAACATGTTATATGCAAGAGCATATATCTTTTGAACATCAACGAAATCTCTCATTTGGTTAGTTCAATAACGCCTCTCAAAATTTGCAATTGAAATATTGCATTCATTTCTACAAATAACCAAAATGGTTACTAAAATTGAGGACCAAACAAAAATCTCCCATAAAAATATGATACAAAGAAATGACTTGAAGATTACAATAATGACCAAAATAATAAGCAAATGAACACTCCCATAAAAATCCAATGGTTTGTCAAGGATGATTAAGCTAATAACAAAACAAAAAAGCCATTTCTCTCTGAAATGTAGTGTCTACTATCATCCTTAAACCTATAAAGTGATGATGACACCTAGAGTGTAGGTTGATCGGGCACTATGAAGTATGTCCAAAAGAGCCCATTCGTTATAGATGTAATACATAATTGTATTTATTACTTATATAATAGTTGTTAGTGGGATGTTGATGAGGTCCATTAGTTGGTGCTCGCAGACGATAGGGGCTCAACCTCTAGTGGATGCCGCATATGATAGATGCATCGAGTGTATCCATGCTTCACTCCAAATGCTTTCAAAGTCTTGTCACTTTGAATACAGTTGCAAGGACCCAAACTTAATGGATACAATCTTGAGAGGAATATGTTGTTCATGTGAGATGATCCACTTGAGCATGAGGTTGTGCACACCTTCATTGAAAGTACTATACACTTGCACAAATAGGACCTCATTTTTTTAAACCACCAAGTTGTGGGCTTGTTGAATGAGATAAAACATTATTATAATGAGAGCAACTTGATTATGGAGATGAGTTTTTATCCGAAGGATGGCTAAAGAAGCATACTCGTGGTTGAGATGCAACACTTAGGATTAAGGGGCAATGAATTGCACTTTTAAGTTAGTATCTTACAATAAACTTCACCTACTAACCCTAATATGCCTTTGTGATGGAAGGCCATGATCTTCATTCTGCAAATCATCACTATTAGTTATTTTATACAACAAAATCAACATGGAGCATAAAATTGTGTTCATTTCAAGTAGTTGTTAGGAAGACTACATTTGCAAAAGGGAAAAGTTGGATCATAAGAGGACAAGGAAAACAAATTCTTAACATGTGAAGAGTTCTTGATAATCTACTCAATCTCATTAATTTTGTTAGTACAAAGCCAATCAAGTTTGACCAAAAGCATGAATATATGATTCTATGGCCATAAGTCACATCTTAGGGTAGATTGTCATTTGCTTAAATTAGAAAAAAAAGACTTGTGACAAGATAATTGATAAGGGTGCTTGAATGAATTTGGTTTGTAATTGGGGAACTCTAACCAACCAAAACAAGTAAAAACATTACAAAGAAACTTATAAATAGAACTTACAAAATTTGTTGGCTATACTAACATGTAGACTATGGAAATTGGTCAATTTTGTCTATCTCTTACTTAACTTTGTTAGTGTTTAAAAGTCTTTTTATTCAAGTTAATGATTTCACTTGTTATATGTACTCTCTTTTTAACAACGTTATCATTTGCCGCTATTTTATGCTTATTAAGAAAGCAATTTTTAGGGGGAGGTGCATAAGTTTGGTCACATGTTTCACTAAAATACAATATTACCTATGTTTACTCTTATGCTTAGTAATATTATTGATAATCAATATAGGATGAATGTACTTCTAATGTCTTTTAAATACAATATCACATGATTGCTTCCATGATTAGTAATGTTATTGAGAATCAATAAAGGGTGAATGTAATTTTCAGGGCTTTTAGGTTCTTACATTTTTTGGATCATTGGTTAAGCGAGAGTTGTTAAAGGTCCCCCACCTTTAAATAAGATTACTAATATAAAATGTCAATGTTAATGTTAAAAATGCACCAAGTACTTAAATGTTATGAAGCTGTTTACTCTTAAACCAATTTTAACAACTTTTCAATGTTAATTGTCGTCTTGAAACATCGAGTTATACATATCAATGACATTTTAAACTTTGGAATCCATTCAAATAGGAAGCTTCTATTATGTATAGCTTCTACTATACCAGTAAAAAAAGAACTACTTTTTACTAATCCAACTTCCCCTGTCATCAAATACTGTCAATGCTATTACATATTTAACAAACCTTGCATTATGGCTTCGAAGTGCTTCAAATATTCCTTCTAGTGGACATAATCCATCTTGTAGCTCTTAAGTCACTTCATCCATTTAGTCTCCAGTACTAATCTCTCACTTTTTCCCTTAACCCCCTTCAATTTGTCTCCTCTGGTATAATCTTGGTTTTCGAAATTCACTCTAAAATCCATTCATAAAGCTTAGTGTTTATGGACTAGAGGGCCACATTTTCAATGATTTCCTTCTACAATGATGCCCTGATTCTCTTCACGCCAATATCTGCTAGTCCATGATGCCCTAAGGTAGATCCAATTTGAGCCAAAGCCTCCTTTGATTCAATGTGGAAGATGTTTTTGAGACACCTACTTGAGATCGCTTTGCTAAAGGGAACATCATGTCTCATTGCCATCTTACTTTATTGAAATTGCATATCGAGCCCAAGCTAAACTTGATAGATGTACAAATAAAAACACGACATAATAACAATAACATATATATATATATATATATATATATATATATATATATATATATATATATAGGAAACTATGTGATGTAATCCTCTGTGCTTGCATTGCTTCTAAAGAGGGATGATTGCTCATCCTAGATTGGGGGGCTATATTACAACATGTCAAGCGCACATTTTGGTTCCCTCCTAATCTATCCTTGGAACGAGGAGGCTCTTGCAATTATTATAGTGCCTGCTTTGAGCAATCCCTTCACCTTATTGGAAATGAATCAGTTCCATAACCAAGATATCAAAAATCTCCACACAAATGGATTTATAGTGGTCCTCTAGGAAGGCCTTTAAGCCATCCCAATCATTGTTGTGGATGCTAAACAAAGTGCCATTAGGGTCTTGATTGACCCTTGCAATAACAAGATGATTTGTTGGGAGCATTCACCAAACTATAGGGATGAGTGCAAAGTGGACCATTAAAGCTCATGAGAGAGATGTTTTTATGAACTACTAATTAAAGTTGGGTCAAGAAGAGTGACTTGATATAAACACATCTCTAGTTTCCAATAAAAGGTATCACATAACTATCGACTATTGAAAACACCAAATGCATAAAATGAAAGAGCTAGGGATTATTTAGGCACAATATTGTTGAAGGTTTTGAAAGTTAGGTAATAAACTAAGAATACCTAATTTTTTGTGAAAACTCCATAGTTAGGCATTCTTGAGCTAGAGTAATATTGGGATGCGTGACCTCTCGAGAAGTGCCAAGTTGACCATTCAAGCTCTAGAGAGATGGGTTCTAGTTCACTACTTATGAAAGATGGGTCATGAAGAGTGGCTCAATATTAACATATAGCATATTAACACCAAATGCATAAAATGAAAGAGCTAAGCTACATCACGATGAGTGAATCATAAGGGAGAATATTTGGCGAAGGTTTGTCAAATGGGTTAACAAGTTACGTTGGCCTAATTTTGGAAAAAACTCCAAAGTTAAGCGTGCTTGGGCTAGAATAGGTTTGGGATTGTGACCAATAGAGAAGTCTTAATGTTACACCCTTATAAGCATCACCTAGATGTAATGAGTGCTGTTACATCCCGTTCTCTGCCAAGGTTTAGTCCGATGAACTATTGTCCCTTTGGCATATGTGTCATTGTGACACGTTGGCTATGGAACATGTGCTTACATTTGTGTGAAGATTTAGTCTTGATATGCAAATCAAGAAACTAGATAGTTGATTTTATGAATAAATTAATAAAAATATCTTTATAAATGTCTTAGAATGTTTAGCCAATTCATTATGTTCGAGATATCAATATGGTAGTTATCTTTTAATTATGAGCTTATGCATGAATATCTATTAAATAAGTAATTATCATTGCTTTAATTGTTTTTTTCATGGAAATTAAAAAAATGCATATTTTATTACTCAAAACTAAACAATTTTTTTTTGTATTAAAGAATTAGTCGGTGAGTCAAACTATGGCTTTGGAGATTAAGTTAGACTTTTTCTGTTTGTATGACTTTATATATATATATATATATATATAATTGTTGGATTAAAAGCATAAGCCTTTGTGTATTTATGACTTACTAAGTGATTGTTAGCTTTGACCTTGCTAATAATCAGAATAATTATCTAAACTTGCATGTGGTCAACTTTAGAAAAGTAATAATGGAAGCTTCGATGGAAGCGATATGTTTAACATTTATTTAGACTTGAATAATTAATGGAAGATCTTTAGTTCTTAATTCAATTTAAAATTGCATGAGATTGGGCAAAGTGGGTTACTCCAAGGAGAACAACATGCAAACATAGGCTAAGCTTATAGTAAAAAATAATTAATTGAAGAGTAATCAACATACAAGGCTGGGGATGGCGTGGATCTTGCCAGATTGATTGCCTTCGCACACTACTTGTTATCATCACGCCCATGGTTCAAGAGGGCAACAATGTTTTTCATCTAGCAACATTAACATCCTTGCCATATCAAGTTTTGTTCTTTTCTTTCTTTAACGGAGTCCAAGAGTAACGCCGCCACTCTTTCTTTTATCCCAACGATTTCAACTCAAGCAGAACCGTATTTCCATTTCCGTCATGAGTTTTCATTACGTTGGTCACACATTTTTTGATTTTGTGTTATTGTGAATTAACGGGAGAGCTCGATGGTTGGGAGAGAGAGACGAAGCTGGTTAAGGAGGAAAGAAGAGGTGAACCGGGTATTGAAGGAGAATGGGGATGGTAGAAGGAATAGCTAGCCAGACTAGCAAATTGAGAAGAAGGGGCGATTAGAGAGGAAAGGGAGCAAGAATTGCGATCTATGGCGAGTAAGTTCTGTTCTTTTATTTCAATTGGGATATTTTCTTGTGGAAATAACGTTGTTGAATAATTTCCTTCTTTCTTTCGCTCACAAGAAGTTAAATATAATTTGTTGCACTATATTAGAGTCTGGAAAACTAGGAAACAAATTTAATCTCTTTCCCTTGTACGTTAGTATAAACTCGTGCTTGATTGGAAGAAATGGTGAAAATTTCTCTTATTCTTGATTATGACTGCTGCACCCCTTTTTGAGCTGGATACACTGAGTCTATATTTGTAAAGTGAACGCCTTAACCTAAACCATGAATGCAATGTTATCTGTTTATAATTAAATGAATATATGAACTTTAGACATCTGCCTCAATTTTCTGGCTACAACAATATATTTAAATGAATATATAAATGGATCGATATGTATATGTTTACCTCTATAAGTATCTATTTAGGTAGATATCGATATGTAAATTTTATATATAACGCTGAGTAAATATGTTCTGATATCCCTGTGTGTGGCCATTAACTGATCTAATTAAGTCTAATAAAAGATATACTTGATCTTGCTCTTGTATGTTTTGCATTGCAAATGAGATACTGTGAGGTTATGATATCTATGCAGATGGAAGTAATATATTAGAGTGGAATGGTTTCCTTGCATGACTGGCTGAAGAGAGAATTATATAGAGTCGTGAATGTTTTCTATATTTCTCTTGGAGAAGTAATCTATCCTTTTTCCATTGACCTCTCTTAAATATACAACGGAATTCTACTCTTAAATAGATGACAAGTTAGGAGGTTATTTACTTTGGGTCCATAACCGTAAAATCCCTTCCACAACACTGTATGCAGTGTTTGCACAGATTTAATTGGTGTCCTCTTTAATTTGATATTTATTGAATCTTCATGACACTCTGATTGCTCTGAGGTTTTTAAACATCATAGACGGATTTTTAGACAATTGGCTAATTATTCTGAAACTACCTAAATAAGGATCGCAAGCAAATAAATAGATGTTATTAAGACGATAAGTATAATATCATCCATATATTCATTTCTAGAATTGAAAGAATAGAAAATAATGACTTGAATGACTCTTTCAAGAGTATAAGGAAAGACTTTGGTCCAAAGTCACATGAAATGGTAATTTGATTGCGAATCGTTAACCTTAAGTGATGGTTATAAGTTTGATAGTCTTTATTATGAACTTGACAAATCGTCAAGATAATCAGAGTCAGAGAAGCAAGACCCCATTGAGGATGGGTAGCATATTAATTAAATATGAATATTCTAGCTTTAACCTTATTTTCTGGAATGAGAAATCTTGTTGATTATAACTCTCTTGGATTGAGAATAATTACTTTTAAAGTATGAAAAGAAATGTATGACAAGTTATGTCCTTAATGAAAAGTCTCTTCTAAGCAAATAATGCCTTAGTTATTGTTAACTCTAAAAGATGAAAAATGGTGTTATGAAATATGTTACCTAAGAAATTAACTCAGTTGGATTTATAAAACATGCGAAAAATGCTTTTGACTCTAGAGCATAATAAGGCTATATTCTTATCTTAAGTTTATAAACGACTTATGATTTTCAATGGATATGTATTTAAAAAAAAATCTTATGTTATAATTGGTACATTAGAAGCATGTTTGAAATTGGGACTGAGACAAACCTGCATATATGTTAGAGATTGTAAAGGGTTCCCTATTACATTTATTTATTTATGTACAACTATCTATATGTATATATGTTATGTGATCATGATCCTTAGATTAGTTTACCCAGACGGTGAGCTTACGCTTTGATTATTTATCTGAGATGTATAATATGGGGTTGCATTAATGATACGACCAAGTAGTGAGAGTTTCTCAAGCTTGGATGGGTATGGATAAACTAATCAAATGATGTGTTATGAGTTTGACTAATATGGATGACCAATGTTATTTAAAAACTTGGGCCAAAGTAATGTTAGATTAACATTGCCAATTCATATGTATGATTTGCATATTGTGCGCTATAATAGTTGAAACGTATTTTTCTTTATGAGACACATTATGTAATAGAATATTACATCACATGGGTGTAGTACCATATCAAACAATATTTATTGATATTTGATATTGCATGAGTGATGTTAAAGTCCTTTGATACGTATACTTGGTCGGTATGGTTATGTAAGGACTCTCAAATCAAGAACCAAAGCATACTTACTTTATGGATATTTAACCCACCTATATGGAGATATTATCCCTGAGAAGACAATATTATGATTTATATTTTCTTAGCGGTGTACAAACTATTTGATACCCTTTTTGTATGAGAGTTAGAATTTATAGTGTGGCAGTATAGGAGGACAAGAGAATGATGTTGGACATCAATATTTATAGCTTATGCCTATTTGATGTAAGTGATAGGGTTGTAATGACTATAGAGTCTTCTCTCTATAATTAAGGAATGCATTTATACCTTTTCCTTGTATGTGTTCGTATGAGGAAACTATTGAGTAAACTTTTATACCTTTAGTAGTTTTTGGTAGAACAACATCTAGCCTTGATTCTGTGTTTGTAGGTGACATCACAGATATGTATGGTTGCTCGAGGAGTGAGCGCAGGCATAGGATTTAACCTTGATAGGTATTTTTTAGTGTGACATCTACAATAGCTTTTTATTTAGAATGCTAGTAAAAACAAATAGCTTTTTGTAGCACAATATTGTTATGCAAACTTGTCAACAAGATCAAATTTGTCTCATCTTGTAATATGAACACTGTATGTGGTATATTTCGTGAGTAAATTAATTGTGCAAGTGATTAGACATTTATATAAATAACATAGTGCTTCATGAGGTGTATCTTGAGATTATGTTCTCATTGGATTGTTGTTGAATCTATACTCAGATGGTATATTCCTGACTTGCTTTATTTATTATGGTTGGGCGAAGATTGTTATTGGTGTTGAGTCGAATACTCAAACACAAAGACTATGAGAGTATGGGATGTCATAGTGTTTTACAGTACGAAAAATACCTGGATGGTATATATTGTAATTATTATATCTTGACCCATACCTAAATAAATATAGATGTTAATGTTGATAATGTTGGGTAGAGTGATCATGAACTATAATATTATGGGATATCATAGGATTCTTCAGCTTAGATGGTTATATCTGGATGGTATATATTGTAGATGTATATATAGACTCTTACCTAAATTGACTGTTCAAACGATTTTGTTGGTTATTACTTGAGCAACATGTTTATATCAGTTAGTAGGATAAAATGTATGCGTGCATACAATCTTGTGAGTATAAACGAATGCTAGGTTCAACTATTATGTATTGTATGACTTACTTTGTTTTGTATACTTAGCTTACTTATGTGCCTAGCATGTGATTTTCTTTGGAACTAGGAATGTAGATTCCTTCATCATTACTATTATCTAGGTTATGTGAGAGTGCTTGGGTACGCACGCAACCCTGGATAGTAAGGTGTTAATTTTGAGTGTATCACTTAGCTGTGGGATTGTATACCTAACCTTTAGAAGCTCATATGTGTTGCAAGTAGTTTGTTCCCTGTTTGGCTTAGAGTGTCAAACCCTTTGGTGGTGACGTCTCATGGAGGAAACGATTACATTTGAAAGGAGAACTACATCAGACCTTGATTTCGAGGATCAGATATGTAGGCTGCCCAAGATTGTGGTGGGGCATCGGGTCTAGATCCTTAGGCTAGGATAGGATAGACTTGATTGCATAACAATTCGAGCAAGTGGTTTATTCTATGTTCAATGTTTAGCTGTAAAAAAAAAAAAAACTAGCTGTATTTTCTAAGTACAACTAGGAGGGTTGTTACAAGTGCCAACCAGTGGACCATTAAGGCTTGTAAAAGATGGGTTCTTGTGAAGCACTATTAATGAAAGATGGGCCATTTAAGCTTATGAAAGTTGGGCCATTCAAGCTAATGAAAGTTTAGTTCTTGTGAAGAAATACTCATGAAAGATGGGTCATTCAAACTTAGGAAATACAAGTTCTAGTAAACCACTACTCATGAGAGATGGGTTGTGAAGAATGACTCAATATTAAGACAATAGATTCCTAAAAAATGATATTGCATAATGATGCACTATGTAAAACAACAAATGCAATGAAAACGAAATAGCTAGTTCTTGAAAAATGATATTGCATAATGATGCACTATGTAAAACAACAAATGTAATTAAAATGAAATAGCTAGTGCTCCACATTGAATGGTTCATAAGGCACACTATTTTCTTGAGGTATTGTAAATAGGGTAGCAAAGCTAAGTGGAACTAATTGCTGGGAAAACTTCATACTTAAGTGCGCTTAAGCTAGAGTAGCACTAGGATGGGTGATCTCCTTGGAAGTATTAGTGCTGCACCCCTACGAGCATTCATTGGATGTAATGAGTGGAAACTAGTGGAAACACCAAATGCATAAAATGAAAAAGCTAGGGAGCTCCACAATGAATCATTCATTAGGCACAATATTTACTAGAGGTTTTGCAAATAATGTAGCAAGTATAGAGGGCCTAATTGTGTGAAAATATCCATAACTAAGCATGCTTGAACTGGAATAGTACTGGGATGGTCACCTCCAAAGAAGCCCTGATGCTTAAACCGCGTGAACATCACCTAGACAAAGCGAGTGCTAAATTTCCAAGTGGACCATCCAAGCTCATGAGAGATGAGTTCTTAATAATCGCTACTCATAAAAGATGGGTCATGAAGAATGGATCATTATTAACATGCAATTTATCCTCAAAAAAGATATTGCATAATTAGGCATTGCAGGGAACATCATATTCATAAGATGAAAGAGTCGAGAACTCTATGAATGGTGTTGGGTTGGGTGCACTCTCTGGAAGTCCTAATTACTATATCTCTAGAAATGTCACCCAGATGCAGTGAATCTTAAGTGAACCATTCAAGCTCGTGAAAGATGTTCTTAGACACCACTACTTATGAAAGATAGTTCAACACATAATTGATTTTTTTATACCAAATGCATAAAATGAAACAATATTTGGTGCCTATAAAATTTGTAAAAGATAACATTCAAATAAATTATAAGATGTTTGCGAAGTGAAAACACATTGATAAGAAATTGAAATGTATATTATCTTCAATGTAAAAAAATACATTGTAATTGAAAAACAATTCAATATTTACTCTTATCATTAGTATTGTAAGATGTAACCTCTCAACTTTGCTAGTGTAGACACCTAAAAATGATCCTTAGGCTTTTATTAGTCATAAGATTGCATTATTATAGGGTACTTGCGTGATTGTTGATTATTGGTCTAGACTTTGTGTTATTTAGAATGTTTTCTATCATTTTTGTCATTTCTAGCACACCCGTTTCCCTCTCTCCCCCCATTTTCCTTCGTTTCTATTTTTTTCACCAAAGATGTATGCTTTTTATCAATCAAGGTCCCTTGGGGTTTTGGGTCCTATCTTTTCAGGTTTTTTAACCCCTTTTTAAAATCAATTTACATGCTAATGTGTCCTAATTTGAATTCAATAGTTCTATATATACACAGACACACAAGTGCATATAGGACATGAATGGATAGATGCAATCGATGCAAGCATATAGGAAACACATTCAATATAATGAGGAATTTTGAAAAGGCATCTAACATTTATTGTCACTACATTCTATTGAGTATTCAAGAGGAAATCAAGAATTCATTGTAGCGCTAAAGATCATTGTAAGAACACACTCAAATTACACTAGATTGCTTCACTGAATTGTATTTTACTTGGTGTGTCGCCTTTGATATTGTGTATTGTTGAGGGCCCTGATAAGTCACCAATAGTTAAAAACCCATCGAACCTAAGCACATGTCCCCATAAAAAACCCATTTTTGCAATCTTTGTAGGTTTGAATTACATATTATAGTTTGAATAAGAGTTATTTCATAGTGATCAATGAGAAGATAAAAAACACTAAGTAAAGTTTTCGAAGAACCATACATGACGAACATAGTCTTCAAACCCAATTCTACATATTTGCCATCTACTAAAAATGTGTAGTCCATATTTATGGGCCCCAAAAACGTAGAGTGTATGGTTCTAGTGAGGTGTTTAGGTCGCAATGAGTTTTCAAGGTTCTCACTATCTGCCAAAAGTCCCTAATTTTGTTGTCAAACTACAAAGATAATTTCTAGGATGCTTGAAAATGAGGATGATTTTATAAACCCTCTCTTTGCCATTTGCTACTTTAGACTTAAAATACTAATTAAGTCAAATTTTAGTTTTTTTACATTTGATTAGTCTACTTAATCAAATGTGTATGGGTGGATATATTTAATTTTGTTGTAAAACCACTCTCCCATAAAATATTTTGGTGAACTTATGTTCCTTTATACTCCTTTAGGTTCATCTTTTAGTAAACTCGCATTGCCTTGCATGTTTTATATCTTTCTAAGTGTAGATCTTGCTCCAATGGTGATAAATATGCTTTTCTTAGGGCAAATTTGAATATTCTAGGGCTTTTTCCATTACATTCTCTCAAAATCTATTGGCCCTAGCTCCTTTGTGTGTTGTTGTAGAGCCCAAACTAATTTTTCTTCAATATATTTCAAGCCATAGGGTTTATGTATGGTTTGTGTGTTCAGTGTTTAATATCTTCTTATGCCATAAAAATAGACTATATCTAGGATCCCAACTAGGAAGAGTTTTAGGATTAATTGTGAATATGGTCATTTCATTGAAATTCCTTTGGTTAATTCTAGATCTTGTTTAAAAAAAGAAAACAAATTCTAGAAATGTAGCTAGTGTTGCTCCCACAATTATATTTTTTGTTTTGAATAACACCGATGTAGGATCCTAACTAGGAATAGTGTTAGGATTAATTGTGACTATGCTCATTTCATTGGTTAATTCTAGATCTTGTTTGAAAAATAAAACATTCTCTAGAAATGTAACTAGTGTTGCTCCCACAATTATATTTTTTGTTGTAAATGATATTGATGTGCCTTTGAGTAATAATGACGTGAGTCAATCTCAAGTTCATAATACATATGGAATAGATCATGATCACCAACAATAAAGGGTTTCAAAACATGCATGCTTTTGGAAACATCTTATGACAAACCCTAATGAGATAGCTAAATTGATGCATGTGTTGAAAGATGTTACAAGAAAAACACCAGGTCAATAGGTTCAATATGAGAAAGGTTCAAGACATTTCCTATAATGTATACAATGGATACATCGGTGCTCATAACACAGATCAAACATTCACCTTGTATAAGGGATTACCTTCAATGCCTAGTAATGTAGTCATTTACCAAATTTATTTTGAACCTAATTCTCTGCATGTCTCTATTGCTTGTAATATTGCTAACGTGTCTCCTCCTTTTAAAAAATGATATGGTTATTAGGTTCTTAAAATTGGCCACTTGCTCCTACTGCTTCTCATATTTCTCTTGCTCAACCATCTGTTCCTTATAATGCTTCTTAAATCACTTCTTTACAAAAAGCTTTTATTCCAATCTATTCTACTACTATTCCAAATCTTGAAATAACTAATATGATACACACATTATGTGACCCACAAAATTAGATTAAGGTTCTTTATCAAGGGTCTAAAAACCCTGAAAGAATAGGGTCACTTCTAATGATATTCTTCTCAACCTCTTAACTTATGAAGTGCTTGCATACCCTTTTCCAATAGATTTTGTGCCTTCAAAGTTTGAATTGTTTAATGAAAAAAGAGACCCTTATCATCATATTAAATATTTTTGTGCCTTGTGCTTAGTATTTTCTCATAATGATAAATTGTTAGCTAAAATATTCCCAAGGAGCTTGAACTATTATGCACTCAATTGGTTTTATACTTTTCCATATGGATTTGTGTATTCTTTTGCAACATTAGTGGATGATTTATCAGCTCATTGTTCAATCAATATTGGCATGGAGGTTACCTTTACATAAATAACTCAAACTAAACAATGATCTAATGATACTATTGAGAGTACGTGCTTAGGTTTAAGATTATGCTTACCAAGATTACTCATCAATTAATAGATAATGACTTCAATGTCTCATTTCTCATATCTTGCTTACAATCATTAAGGACAAAGTGGTTTTCAACATTTACCATTCTTTTGATGAGATTTTCCATGTGGTTAAATATTTTGAGGTCAAGATTTTAGAGGAAAATGTACTCAAGTATGGGCCCAATGCCCCAACATCTAGTGGTGCCAAGTTTAAAAATAAGACAATTTTAAGGCTAGGAGTAATGAGAATGATTTCCAACCTAAGAGTGATGTTAAGGATGTGGTCAATGTCACAAAACAACCACCTAATACGTTCACATTATCTCAACAAAGAGAGTGTAGGCAATTACAAGGTTAAGTGAAAGTCCACAAAATGTATTGAAAATGTTGCTTGAGTGTAATATGATTACTTTGCCGCCTATTATAGAATTGGATTCTTTAAGAACATTGCCCAAGTATCATGATGATTTTCAACCTAAGAGTGATGCTAAGAATGTGGTCAATGCCGCAAAACAACCACCTAATAGGTTCATATTATCTAAACAAAAAGAGTGTAGGGAATTACATGGTTAAGTGAAAGTCCACTAAATATATTGAAAATGTTGCTCGAGTGTAATATGATTACTTTGCCTCCCATTATAGAATTCGATTCTTCAAGAACATTGCTAAGTGTTATGATGTAAATGCATTTTGTGATGGCCATATAATTATTGGGCACTCTCCAAACAAATGCATTACCACGAAGCACATGATCTAATAACTCGTTGCTAATAAGAGCGACTTAGCCACTACTTCGACAATTATTATGGGATATGATGGCTATACTAGAGATCCACTTGGTTGTTTTCTTTACCTATTACGATGGATCGTAAGTTTTTGTTTAGTTTTATTTGGTACCAAATAATATATCCTATGATGTTTTGTTAAGTAGACAATGGATACTTTAAATTAAATAAGTATTATATCGATTTTTAAATTTTTTGAATGAGGATCAAGATATTACAATTAGAAGAGATTTTTATTATCTACCACAACAAGAAGTTCAAGAAGTCGTACATAATAAATGCCAAATCAACAACCAATGTTCAAACATCTGGCAAGGGAGCATAAAATTCAAGAACATGAGGTTACACCTACAAGGGTATGTTTATCACAACTCAATATTTTTTTAATTTAGTACGAGTAATAGATTGGTGTTTGACAAGCCCCCCAAAACATAATACAAAGCAACCATATGAGGCAATGAAGAGCAAGATCCAACACTAACAACCAACAAAAGCCAAAATCATAAAAATTAGCTTAATACAACTAACCACAATGATAATACCACAAAAAGGCAACTACCTTGTTGCAAAACAAAAAGGAACAACAATAGACCAACCATCAAACCTAAAACACTTGACACTTGATTACATCCAATTTTTCTATGCCCACCAGAATTGATATAGACCTTACCTACATTATTTCACCTTCTTGGCCTTAGTTCTCTTACTTAGGCTGCTTGTGCTATCCATAGGAGCGTCTCTCTTGTGCTTCCCTTGATTTTCTTTTAAAATTTTATTCTTGTTACTACTGAGCAGAGGGTCCCCAACCTCCTTCCTCCTATCATCAGCATTAGGGGGACTAACCTCTCCTCCTTTCTTCTGGTTGATATTAGTCTGGACTCCCAATTGATAATTACTAATATCATCAACCTTGGTTTTCAAGGCCTTCAATTCCTTATGGGCTTCCTTAACCTCAGTAATAATTTCATTGAGCATGCCATCCTGAAAACTCAATGTCTCTTTGAATTTTGTCATCCAATCCCTTAGTTCTTCATTGAACTGCCCTGCTAATTCATTGAACTGCCCTGCTAAATTCTCTGCTTCATTACTAGAATTCTCATTAATACCACCACTTTCAGGGGTACCTTTCCTTTTACCCTCATCGACAATGGATTTGCCCTTGGATTTTTTAATAAGTTCTATGAAATGGGAGAGTTTCCTCCTCCCCTTCACCACCATGAGTGATACTTTGACCTTTCCAAATCCTTCCCCCTTTTGAATCTGCTTTCTCGGCTTCCCTAAGGTCGAATCCAAGGAGGGATTACCTGCTTGGAAAAGAATATGAATGAGGCATTGGTGAGGAACATAGTCACACTTATCATACTGATAGGCCATCACTGAGCTCTCAAGGGACACAATTAGGTAAAATGGAATGCTAATGATAGCATGATGTCTAAGATAGTTCAAAATAATGAAATGGTGAGAATAGATGAAGTTGAACTTACCCTCAAGCGTCATATAGTTCATTATTTGGAGGCAGATGTATCCCCATGGATGAGGTAGGGCATGACACATATATCCATCTTATATATGGTGAATTCTCTCTCCCTCCTTGAAGAATCTATTCACAACTTCATTATTCTAGCTTGTCTTTATACACCTTGTCTCCCTTTGTCATCATGTTTGTAACCTTTGAAATTACCTCTTCCATGATATCCATGGATATTCCTCTGAT
Source organism: Torreya grandis (assembly GCA_037957365.1). Classification (NCBI taxonomy): domain Eukaryota; kingdom Viridiplantae; phylum Streptophyta; class Pinopsida; order Cupressales; family Taxaceae; genus Torreya; species Torreya grandis. The sequence continues at coordinate 953,553 of JARHVA010004604.1, forward strand.
GGTAACCTTCTTATCCCTCCATGCCTTGGCAAAATTCAAAGCCAATTCAAAATCGAACCCACAAATTCTCTCCATGAATGACATCAGACCTCCCCCTCTCAAGATGTGCCATATGGAACTATTGCTTTTAATACTTTGCTTGAGGTGGGCTCAATTCAATTCTTATCTCCACCCATTGAATAAATTCTAAGTGTCGATTTGTTGAGTTCATCATTTTCACCTAGCTGAATCAACAATTGACTCGAGGCATTACTTACCATAAAACCATTGCTCATGAGCAATATGTGAATGATTTGAGTTAATATGATATGGAAAGGTGACACAATCCTAATAATGATTTGATTAACCAAGTTGCGGGGAATGAAGTGACCTTTATGTCCTATAACTCTAATCATTAGTTCAATCTACATCCCTTCCATGTTTACTAGAAGGGCCTCTAGCTCGCACCTTCACTAAGTTCATAAATGACAGAAGTAATTTCTCCTTACTATTCCATTTAGAAATTTACTGATTCAAAACACCTTTGTTTTTTGTCCAATCGACACATGCATTTCCCTCCCTATAAGTGTGAATAACTTTCAAAATTTTAAAAGTTTTTAGGAGTTCATGAGTATCTTCGATCACATTCAGAGTGGTCCAACTGGGTTTAGTTTTGCCATTAATATACTTGACAACATTCAACCAATCCCATTCAATGAAAAACATCTTTATGCTCAATTCCTTAACCACATGGATTCCCCATACCACAACTCTCTCTTTAGTTGAATGATTGGTTTGGACACTAAGAGGCCTTATGCAAGCCTCTATAATATCACGCTTGTTGTCTCTAATTACACCTCCTCCTCTTGATTCCCTTAGATTCCCCTTCGTTGCTCCATCAAATTTGAGCTTTAGCCAAGATTTTGGGGGTTTGATCCACTTCACCTGATTTTTATTCACCTCTTTAACTTTATCCCCTTCTACCCTAGGCACATTCAAGTTACAAGAACAAAGAATGCTCATTTCATCTTCAAAAATGAGGTTGTTATCCTTCTTAAGGAAGGCTCTCCAATTTTCTTTAATGGCCTTAATGATTCTTAAACCCACCTTGGTTGCATTCCTTTTCTTTTCCTAAAATATTCGAGAGTTTCTCTATTTATATAATTCCCAAAACATGTGGGGAAGGGAAATTTTTTAAAGTTTCTCTAGGAGAGAAGAAGGCCAAGGGGGTTTCCATTAGATGATAATATCCTTTAGTGAGTTGGGTCTAACCCAAGCAATATTAAATAAGGAGAGGATAACCTCCATCATCTTTGTAGAAAATGGACAAACAAGACACATATGTTTGATAGATTCTTCATCTTTTTCACATAGGACACATCAGTTAGGAATGATCATCCCTCTTTTATCAAGGTTGTCAATCATAAGAATTATGTTTTGGGATACTAACCTAAAAAATACATTAACTTTAGGGATTAAGTCCTTTACCCACAAACAATCTCCAAGGGTGAAAGTCATCCTCCATTTCCTGGTCCAAAAAGTAATATGATTTTATTGAGCACCTTCTGTCTTCCTCAACATACTAGACAAGCTCATCCTCTTTAGGGTATTGGCTAATGCGCCTACCCCTCAATCTCAAATTTAAATCTCTCAGATTCTGGAGCACATTTTGGTCATCGGAATCAAGAGAAAGAATCTTCCTAGTTTTCCTTTGATCATTATCACAACTCAACATTTCTCTACATATAGAACAACTTAAATGTGACCCAATTATTTAAGATAATATTCATAGAAAGGATCATACTGTTATGCAAGAAGGTATAATATATGAGGATGGCGAAACAATGATGACAATGTGCTATTTGTTTGTGTCTCATGGGTACTTCACCATAATTTGACTTCTGATGATACATATGCTTCAACTTAAATAAAATATATTGATGATTTGATTTATTATGATCATATCATTGGTTAATTTTTCTTAACTAATTATATTTTTTTACAAATAAACTATCTCTATTTCTTGTACATATTTTGGCTTTGCACTTCTTGTTCTCTTTCAATGCACTTCTTTTCTTTTGCTTTATGTTTTCTTCTTTGTTCCTATGTTTGGTGTGTGGATTTTGGGAAGCCCTACTCATTTTCAAGCTTTATTTTATGTGAGGCCACCTACTTGGGTCGTTCTTTACTGTTATACCTCTTTGACCCTCCTCAATTTGTCTTGCATTCCTTATGCTTCTTCCTTTGTCTTGATGATGATTTTGCTTTATATTTGCTACAATGTTAGTGACTTTTCTTTCATTTGCTTTCATTATTTTCTTATGCTTTATCAACTTTTCTCTAGCTTGCTTTGCATTTTTTCTTGGCTTCAGGATGTTTTGATTCCATTGCCTTCTGATTTTTCCTCTTATCTTCTTATGGTTTCAATCTCCCTTTTCATAATCATTCTTCAATTGTTCTCAGGTTGCCTCTTCTATTTTTACTGCTTTTTGCATTTATTTTTTCTTGTTTTGTCCCATCCCAAAAGCCCACACTAACTTAAAAATGATAACATATTTATATTAGCAACATCCATATAAGCGCAACAAATAATGATGGAACTCATGGGTTACTTGGGACCTCATTTTAGTTCTTGCTTTGCTTTTATGTGCTTCTTTGATTTTATTGGTCGTTATGTCTTTTGAAATTCCTTTGCCTTTATTTTGTTAAATGATGATCCAAAAAAGGTTTGGCATCATATGGATATGTTAGATTACATGTTGTATGTTCACGATTATCTTCGTATTGAAAGAGATTATAAACTTTTGTTTACATACGTGCTACTTATGAGATAGTCAAGATAGATGCACAATTTTTATGCAATATGTATATGTTCATGATTTTGGATTCATGGTAAGCTGGGGGTACATCCCATATTTGCTCAAGATAAACTCTAAGGGCATCTCCCTATACCATTTTTAGGTTTATATTCATTGATTATCAGCTATTATATTGAGCTTTCATTAATTGATATTATATTCCTTTTTGTACCTTATTTGTTAGATTTATCCTTCTTTGCTTAGGGATTTCATTATAAGCGTCTATTATGTTTATTATACTCTTATCTCTAGTGATTGTTGTGTTTGGTTGTATGGTTACTTTTATTCCTCTATGATTGGATATATAGTGGCCCTACTTACTCCGTGTTTGCTCTACTTTCAATGCGATTTTTGTGGTTGACTTATGTTTGATTTATCTCCAATGAGATTAATGAGTGCCCCATGTTTTCTATATCTTTAATGCTTCATGTGTGCTTTGTGCCTTCCTTGTGCTTGACATACATTTTTTGTATGTAGTGTGCCTTAATGCTTTATTTGTTTACTTTGTCTTTGATGTGTCTTCAATAAATTTACCCTAATTTTTATATGTTTGACGTGCCTTCCTTGCCTTCTATGTGCTTGGCATGCTTTAAATGTTTGAAGTGCTTACTCCGTGCTTGGTTACGTACATGACGTATTACCTTTTCTAGTTATTCTTACCATGGATTTTCTAAATTATATGGTGCCATGTTCTATATCATGCACAATGCTTTATTGGTTGCCTATGTTGCCATGGTTTTTATCATTCATCTATGTTGGGAAAGATTCCATACTTGTGTTTTACATTTATATATTTTATACTATTTGTACTACACTTCTCATGTCTTGTCTTGCTAAGGGGCATCTTTTATGGATCTTATATTGTTTACATTTTTTTTCTATGTGGACCATATTACTCCCATGATTACACTGCTTACATTTTTCCCATGTGGTGAATATTACTCCTACACTTACATTACTTACGTTTTTCCCATGTAGAGCACATTACACTTGCACTTATTTCTATTTTATTATAGGTTTGCGCAGGGCAATTGATTTATATGACACATGTTTCCAAGATGATATCTATATATGTTAGACATCAATGATTTCATATCTTATCTTAGAAATGATGTGCACAATCCCTTTATTTTGAGATATATGCTCCACATGTTCATCTCACATTTCAAAAAGGAGACATATATATTGCACTCATTTTATCTAGACTCCAAAATCCATACAGTAGGCTCTAGAAATTTAGTATTGCTTTTGCTCTTACAGATAGAAGTATTTATATTTTGCTTACTCCTAGATGCACCTAAAATTTGACACTTATTTCCACCATTGGTTATATTTAATATATTTCCTACCTTTATTTTGCTTTAGTACTCAAATTATTGTGTCAACCTTGGATTTTAGTAACTAAATATTGTACTACATGTAGGATTTAACATAGGTTCAAAGGTATGAAGCTCTACAAGGGCATCCTCACATATTCAACAAAACTAGTTGTATTGATTTTTGTTTTTATTTTCTTGATTTCAACATATTATTATCATGGACACCTATCCACATGTAAATGTCTTGAAAGTTTTACAAGTGTATTAGCGTGTGGTGCAGGAACTTCAAGAGGCAAACAATATTGTATCCACCCTTTGCCTTTTTCACTTTGATATGTATAACACAACATCAAAGTGGGCCAATATATAGATACCAAAAATGGCCTATAAGTATCTATTAGTCATAAAATTGTATTATTTTAGGGTACTTATGTATTTGTCGATTATTGGTCCAAATTAGGATTTATTGGCATGTTTTATGTCATTTTGGTTGTTTCTATCATATCCCCTTCCCCATTTCTCTCTCCTCCCATCTCTCTCTTTTGCACATATTTTTCTATGTTTTTGGTGTTTTCGAAAAAAACATGGTGCACATTTCTAAGGTGTGGGCTCTTTTAATCCATTAGGGTCCTTGAAAATTATGGGTCATGTCTTGTCATTTTTTTTGCTTGTTTATTGTTACTTTTTGTGCCATAAGGTCCTAATTTGAGTCTAAGAGGTCTATAAATATACATGTACATTAGTGCATTTAGGACATGGATGTATAGAGGTAATCAATACAAGCATATATAGAAGGCATCCAATAATCTAAATAAATATGAAATAACATCTAACATTTATTGTCATTACATTATATTGAACATTCTGGAGGAAATCAAGTTTTGATATAGATTAATGTAGCAACACACTGGCATTACATTGGACTCCTTGGTTGAATTGCATTTTCCTTGGTGTGATGCCTTCTATATTGTGTATTGTTAAGGGAGTTGATAAGTAGTTAGTGCTTAAGAACCTTGCTTACCCTCACACAAGTCCCATAACAAATCATTTTCCTTATCCTTTGAAGTTTCAATGACCCTATTAGGGTTTGAAGAAGAGTTATTTCCCAGTGATCGACTTGACGATTCAAAATACTGAGCGAGGTTTTCAAATCACTAGACATGATAAACATAATCGCCAAATCCTATTTTCTATGTCTTCTATTTGCAAGAAATGTGGAGTGAATAATTCTAGGGCCCAAAAATGTAGTGTATGATTTTTAGACCAAGAAACATGGAATGTATGATTCTGGGGAGTTGCTCAATTCACAATGGATTTTTTGGGTTCTCATTGTCTTGCACATAAACTTTAAATATGCTATGTTAAGTTGAAAGCTTCCAAGAGTAATTTATAGTTAGATATTAATTATTGTGGGATTTATCACACATAAATTAGTATCTAATTAAATTACAAGTACATGATTGGGTTGTAATTGAGTTTATTCCACATTGGTAATAATTATGAGATAAGAATATACAAATTTTGAGAAAATGATGGCACTGCATCCTTTCGTTAGGGCTTTACGCTCAAGAGAGCAATACAATCTTGTGCCATCCAATAAGATTGTTGTGTTCGATGGAGGCTAAGGAGGGTTATGGTAGTAGGGATTGCTGATTAGAAGTGTCAGTATGTGGGAGGACAATGATGGCCAATGATGGGGAGGTTGGGGAAAGAAGGGAACCAAGGAAGGGGACTATGGCAAACAACAAAAAAGATCTTGGGAAATTGTTTCCTAGGTAGATCTGCTAGCAGTTGGTCTATCAAATGGCTAATTGGTTTGTCAGTGGAAGTAGTCAAGAGCCCTAGGCATTGCAAAATCTACACCAATTGTTAATTTTTATAAGGAAGTTCTAGAGGAAGTACTTGAAAATGAGTGTGGGTATTCAGAAAGGGGTTTAGTTTGCAGGTTCGACAGTTTTCAATCTTCCCTTTATGACCTTCATCAATTGATTTTTGATTCGTGGTGGCTATTGTTGGAAGACAGTTTGGAATTGTATCCATGTGGGAGATGATTATTTATTGTGGTTTTTTAATCTCTTGCAGATCGTAATAAGATCTTACAATCCAAATCTTGGAACTTTGGTCATCATCATCTTCTTTTGAAACCCTGGTTCCTAGATTTTAACCCTTTAACTGAAAATCTCTCTTTTAAATCTGTTTGGGTACAACTGCCCTATATTCCTTTTCATTTTTGGTCGGAGTTTGTATTAATGGCTATTGGAAATACCCTGGAGAAAATGTTGGACAATGATGCATCTTCTTTGAATTATTACCGAACAACCTTTGCCAGGGTTCTTATATGTTTGAATATTTTTGAGGCCCTGCCTAATATGATTGAATTGAGAGTTAAAGACAAATGCTAGTCTCAAACCCTTGATTATGATGGCATCCCATTTAGTTGTATTAAATGCTTCAAAATTGGTCATCTTGTTGATTCTTGTCTAAGTTCCAAACGTAAAGTGGCATCTTCATGGTGGCAGGAGGCAAGTGAAGAGTTTTTCATAGTTTTTCTAGACAATGATCCTATTTTATCCTCATAAACTATTGCAAAAGTCCTTAAGGAGGAGGAATATGAAGCAGGGTTGGTTAATTTGGTGTCATCACCTCAGTGTTTGGAGGTTGTTGGATCAGTTATGAAGAGTAACAAGATTCAAATAGCAAAAATATGTTTGGTAGAAGCTCGTCTGTGGAAAGGTATATCTCTCCAAGTTTGGATACAGGTTCTTTGAGTAAATCATAAGAATGGATGCTTGTAAGAAATAAGAAAAGATGATGTTATATATATAACCCTACTTCCAGGATACTTCGTTCTCACAACAAATCGAATAGGGGTGAAATGTAGTAATTTTAGTTTATTGTTTCTGCAATTTTTGTTCTTTTTTGATAAGTTGAAGTATTTTTTAATAATATGAGTAGTTGGTTTTGAATGAAATATGTTGTCCATATGCCTTGATGGTTTTGCCATTAAGCTAGGCGTAATTGGTTCTCTGAATTAATTTTTTTATCAGGAAAGAGCCCTGTAATCCCTGAAATCGATCAAAAAATAATAATTATGAGACAAGGGTGATTTATCATGCACTACAATCATTAAAAGCTTTTCCAATGGGTAAAGAGGCTAGATTGTGAAAATCCTAAAGGGGTGAATTACATTCACCATTCCTCCCCCCTACTGGAAAATTCTTACGTTGATTGTGTTAAAGTAGGTCTCCTTGCCTTCTGATTATTACCAATAATACACAAGGAAAAATGTCACTTGAGTAATGACTATTTTAGGAGGTCATTTGAGTAATGACTAAAAATATACATGAATAAAAATCCCACAAAAATTAATACTTGATTATATTGTTAGAATGTGGAAGCTCTTTCCAAATTACCCTACCATAGATAGACTTCTATAAACCTTCTCTATTGTAATGTTAATTAAGTTTGATTTTATTGTTTTACATTTGATTAATATTAATATAATGTATATGGGTAGATGAATTAGATTTTGATGAAAACCATATTCCCATAAAACAAATAGTAAGATGAAGCAACACAACTCGGAAGGAGTATAGTTGAACTATGAGGGTACTAACAAAATGAAAATAAAATAAAACAAACATTTATCAACTTCACTAGTAAGGTAACTAAATGCAACTTAGGAAAAGGTAAATAATTTTTATCTGAAATGACTTTCATATTTCAATTTATTATATTTAAAGAATAAAATATATCTATTTAAAAAAAACTACTTCATACTTATGACTTTCAATAGTAAAATATATCTATTTATCAAAAAAGAGAGAAATAAAGAAGTAGTTAGCACGAAATTATGAATTTTGACTCAAATGAGATGAAGTGGTAATATCAAAATAATTGGTAACCTATCAAAGCAAAGATAACATAAACATGAATGTAAAACGCTAATAAGCCAACATAAAGTTTGTGTAACCTCCTTTGCCATATTTAACATAAAAAGTAACATAAAGTGTTCCAAACCTGCACTAAACACAAGGATCAATACACAAAACATAATTAAAATTGCAATAGTCGAAGAGCCAACTAGTGGGTCATCATTATGACCCCTTTATTCCATATGTCATCTTGTTCCATTTGATTGCAAGAGAGATTCATATTCAAGATGATGACAATTCGTGATCCAGATTGTGAGGATGAAAGACATATTTATAGATATTTGATTGACAAAATTGATGGTCAAGATCATTTGCTTGGATAGGAAACTCTAGATTGGGATGAGGTTTGATTAGTCAGTTAACTGAGTATGTTTCCATTTGGAGACCAAGTTGACGGGGTTGTTTGTATTTTTTGCAAGAGTGACGAGGAGTTAACTAATCTGTTTCCTCTTTGGAGAGAGAGTGATGAGATAGTTAACTCATTTGTTTCCTTATGGAGACAAAGTTAACTATCTTGGACTGGCTTGAATAAGTTTCCCTTCTGAACTAGGCAGTTGGTTGAATGTTGACATGTGATGACATGGAGTGGAGCATGGGAGATTATGTTTGTATTTTATTTATTTATTTATTTTATTAATTAATAGTGCGGGGATTTAATTAGATATTAATTAACAATGACCGATTAATTAATTAATCATGGATGAGATTAATCAATGTGGGGTCATAGTATAACATGATGTTGATTATTGTTTCATGTAGTGGTGTTGTTGGGGTTTTGCGTCATTAGAATGACTTAGTTAGAGATGTGTTGATGATAGGATTTAATGATGGATTAGACAAGGGTGATTGGTGACGATATTTATAATGTCAGAATTAGGGTGTCTACATTTGCCCCTCTTTGAAAGGACATTGCAACTAGAAGAAGTAACAACTTTTCAAAGAATAAAGAAAAGGTAGAAGAAAGATAGGCACACTAGGATGCTCCTAGTGGTATGATTGGTAAGGTTGATTCCCCCTCGAGAGAGCATGCAGGGATGAAAGACACAAATGAGCTCTTGAAATGATAAGAGGGGTCCAAATGGAAGAATTATGTCTAAATGGAAGGGTTGAGGTGAATAAATATAGTTTGGGTCTCATGCAATGACTGAGTATTATGATGATTATGGATATGTATATCTTTATGGATGTTATTTGATTTTGTGGATGTTATTAATTGATGTGATGGATGACTTGATATTCTTGTTGTATTGTTTGTGATACACAGTATTTATTATGGACAATTAGAATGAATGTTAGTTATGGATAGTTATGATGAATTGAATGTTTAAGAATGAATGTATATAGACGAATATGACTATAGAGCAGAATCAAACCACCAATTAAACTGACAAAAACCAATCTCTCACATACAACTTGATAGACCTCTTTTGAGGGGCAACCACTTGGTTTATTGACTATGCTAATTCCATTAATTATCAATATGAGGTATGTAAACTTTGTAAGGCATCCTAAATGTATATGGAGCACTAGTTCTTTCTGGTGATTGAGGGACTATAGGTTGCATATAGGAAACACTCTTACGTGAAGTAAATTGCATGAAAGTAAAATGCTTGGAAAATAAATCACACTTGCTTTAATGGAATTGAACACTTTGTGGAATAGAAATGAACTTGTTTTTTTATATATTTGGAAGCTTCTTTAAGCACTAAGAACACTCATACAAATATCAAGTGCTTATTTTATTAACTAAGAAATAAAACATGTATATAAATCAAACAAAAACTGTACTTACACAACATAAATAAAAACTATACTAACATCTTAGGATCTTTACCACAAATCATAACAAGGGGGCCCTCCTTGGTTAGAGATGAGTTTTTATCTTTCCCTTAACACAACTACTCTTTAATTCAAACCAATTCTTCTTGCATTAAATATTGCATATAATTACAAAGTTAAAATTGTAATTCCTATGCTTTAACAATAATAATGATTTCTTACTTTTTCTAAGTCTTTTCTAAGTTTTGGAAAATTCTTTTAAATAGAGGAGACAAGTCTATTGTTACATGGAATCTAAGAAGATAACTTTATCAAGCTATATGACAAACTAGGCAGTTCTGTAGAGAACAAAGCAATCAATTACGTGGTTACAACATCTAAATACGATCCATAGGAAAGGAAGTAATGGTGGCATATTTGGTTTTTATTCTGCTCCTTTCTAGGTCATTGAATCCGTCTTCATATTTGACTAACCACCACAACTCATTAGTTGTAACAACTTAGTTTCATGGTTGAACCATTCCGGTTAGGCTACATGCTAAAATAATTGTCTGCAATTTCTATGAGTTATTCAATTGTGCCTTTAGTTTTTACAATATATTATTCATTTTCCAATTGTGCTTTCAAAATGCTATGGGATATATTAGGGGTCTCTATAGATTGCTATCATCAACCCAATAATTGTCATGGGTTGTAATATAAACCCTAGTAGTTGCTACAGGTTGTAAGAATCAACTGCTACAATGCTATGGGTTGTCCTACCCAGTTGCTATGCTCTGGCTTACCCAATTGGTACAGGTTGATTGTGTTCCTGTACTCATGATGATTTATCCTTGATATCTAAACATACCAAATTTGTAGTAAAGCTAAAACAATAAGTAAAAGTGTATATGTAAGTTTTATTCATGAAACAACAATTTTAGCCATAAAACATATATAGATGTACATTATATTCATTAAGTACTATGTGGTTAGGAAAGTACAAGAGTCAATTTTGTATGCCTAAAAACAATAGAATGGGGTGAACAAAAAGGGGTTATAATAGGTATAAAAAGGATCATTTCCATGGCTCATCAATGATGTGATGATGAATTACTGCTAATCTTGCATTGAAAATGTTTGAGAAAAGTAGTATTTGTTATGGCATATGATAGGATGCACCATGATATGGAAAACCATGATGGCATTGTTATGACATGATACAATACTGACATAGACATAACACATAATGACCAATAACAAATAATTAATAAGAATAAAAACAATTAACATGAACACGTAAACAAATAAGCAAACAAAACAATTATATTGTTAGCCCTTATCAAGTTAAAAACCCAGTGTTTAGTGGTTGATGATACTGATAGATTTTGTTTGTCCCAAACAAAGCTATATGCTATGGGATTGGATTGGGATCAATGTATCCCAATAAATCTGCGATATTTTTTTAAAAATTGAACAAGGATTTTTAACTAGATTAAGGACAAGACAAATATTATTTTGTAGGTTTTTAGATTTTTTTTTGGATTTCAATTTTTTTTTTGACACAATAAGATGATATGAACAAAAGGAAAACTAAATCTAGCTTCAGGTATGAAAAGGCTAGGGGGAATGGAAAGATTCAGGATGGATCTCCAAGGACTATGTTGCATAGGAACCGTATGCCCAATCTACCATGTGCAATGCTGATGTTGATGTGTGCTCTGAATAGGGTCTGATATACTAATATGTTTCCAAAACATGTTTCAAGAACTTTTCCATTCCCTTATCAAGGTCAAAGTAGGTAGAAGGATGGTCACAATGGCAAGTGTGGATGGTATAGTTATTGGGATGGTTTAGGATGGCTAGATTTGGATGGAGGAATAGCTCTGCCCCTAAGTGTAGGGTAGTTGTAGACAATAGATTGGTTTTCATCATGTTACTCGCCCATGGTGCCATAAGAATGGTTTTAACGTTTGGATGATTTTTTAATCTCTCTTTTAATTCTTTTGAATTTTTGAATTTTTTTTAAATTTTTGATAGCAATAAATCCTCAACTAGGGAAGTGCTTGAGATGCATGATGTTCATAGGTTCATCAATATCCTATCCATATCACGTAGCCAACTTGTATGCTCCACATATTTTGTTATGAAGTTCCTTGATCACTAAATTGGTTTCTTCCAAATTTAGACATCTTAACCAGGTACTGTCATAGTGAGATGCATGTTGGATAAAATATTTTATTTGATTATGTGAAATATTTGGAGGGATGATTCATGATACCAAGGGGAATTGGGAATAATAACCTCACACACCATTTTGGATTATGAATGTTTCATGAGTGCTTCATACGACATGATCTGCATGCTTTAGGAAGGAGATAAAAAATGTTTGAAAATTTTGTTCGAAGAGCGAACACAATTTCTTGTTCTTTGGGACTAATATTATTCCCAAGTTTAATGATCTTAGGATTGTCTACGATTTTGATTTTAACCTCAACGGTTTCTTCAATAAGTGATTTGGAGTCATTTTGCAATTATGTTGGTATAGGGGTAAGGTTGAGTTCCTTGTCTATTGGTGCCTCATAAAGGTTTTCACAAATAGACTCGTATTTTATTTCTCGATTTCTATTTTCTTTGTCTGATAGTGCCTCAAAGAGGTTATTCAATTTTTTTTTTCATTTTTAGCTTTATTGTGACTAAGAAACTTTTAATCTCCTTTAAAATATGATAATGTGTCCAAGTTGATTTCAAATCCCTTTTTATGATCCCCTAGAGAGATGCCATCTCAAAGTCCCATAAATTTTGCAATGGCCTCATTGTTTGGAAGAGATCAATAGACATGATTTTATTGGTCTTAGTCAATGAGTTAAGGGTATTGGAGGTTGAGGTTTATGGTAAGGACAATAATGTCATTGAAAATATTATTGGTGGTAATATCTTCGTAGAGGCTATAAGTGGTACATGTTTCAATGTTGGAATAAGTTTCCACATAAATTGTAGAAGTATTATTGACGTCCTCATATTGATCCCCTAGGGGTTTGTAACCAATGTCGTGCGATTATTTATTTGTTCAAATTTGGGTTGGTTCTTTGATTCCCTGTTCATGAGGTCATACTCCATTTATTATGTAATTCATGATTTGAAACATTTTATTTGATATAAGATATTATTTACTATGGAAACATGAGGCTAAGTCATCATCAAGCAACTAGGAGTCATTAGAGCTCTCAATATTTTTATTAGAAAGGAAGCCTACTTTGACAAAAGTGGTTTTGCCAAACTGATAAGATGGTTATTCTTTCTTCTTGTTGATTTTATGCCTTCCACAAAATTTAGGAGATATGGAAAGTCTACCCAGATAGAAGGTATCTTGGATTTAATATTCTCCTAGGCCTTTGTCAATGATCTTGAAATGGGATTTGGAAGGTGGAGTTTTAGATGTAGATGGGAGTTCATCTAAGTGTATGTAAGATGAAAGTTTTTATGTTTTTGGTGGCATGGACCTATTTGATTTAGATGCATTTTTAGTGATAAAATATTAGCTTGTTTTCAGATATCGCCCTTTTAACATTTTTCAATATTGAAAGGGTTGAGGATCACCAGGGACAATTACTTCCATTCATGAATGAGGGAATTTAATGCATTGGTGGAAGGTGGGTGGGACGAATTGCATGGTGATAATCCATGGTCAGTCAAGGAGAATGTTATAGGTGAGATCAAAATCATTGACATGTATCAAGGTTTGTTGTGTGATAGGCTTGACCATGATAGGAAGATTAATAGTTCTTGATGACTACATTTCTACATTGTCGTACACCTTAATTATGATTATGTTTGGATCTGATGCTGCTGTAGAGTAACCAAGATGCTTGATCAAGGTCAATGTACAAATGTTTAATCCCGATCCATTGTATACAAGTACCCTTTCCACTTTATGCTCGTTAATGTAGGTATCGATGTATAACGGTAGGTTATATGATGGACCAATGAGAGATATGTCACTTTGATTAAAGGTAAGTTGATGAATCGAGGGTAGATCTACAATGAGCTCTTGGAATTGGAATGGATCAGTGTCATTGAGGACTCTTGACTCTTGAAGGGTTTTATACAAGATGTCCTTATGAATAGTGGATATTTTTGAGAAGGTGGAGAATAGAGATATAGGTAGGTGCTTTCTCAAGCTATTCAATGAGGTTGTATTTTCCTGCAAGGGTGGGCAAAGGAGGCCTCTGCACAATGATTTTAGTTTTCCTAGTTGTGACAACACAATCTAGGGATTCTAAATTAATGGTGGTGATATGGTCATTCATGTGTTTGATGTGATTGACAATAACATCATAGGATTGGGAGGCATTTTTGTGATTGATCTTATAGGATTGGTTACTTTGACCTTGATTTGGGGGTGGATGATTTTGATTATGTTTTGGAAAGGGATCTTGGTGTATCCCTAATTGTTAATTTTTGGAGGTAGACGCACTTCATAAAATTTCAATATCTCCATTATTAATTAGATCTTGGACATAATTCTTCAATTTCATGCATCTGTTTGTGGAATTCCCCTTGATTTTATGAAATTAACAATATTTATTTTCATTATACCATGTGAGTTTTGGATTAATTTTGTTAAAGGGCTTTGTTTGTGGGAACAAAATTATATTTAAAATGCCCAATTTGCAAAAAGGCCACTTCTAGTGATTACTCAAAGGAGTGTAGTTTCTTATTTGTATTTCCTATTTGGTTTGGACCCTAGGAATGGTAATGTTAGGAGTACTTTGAACATTATGAATATGTTTTGTGTTAGTCACTCCACAACCAAAAATGTTCTTGTTCTTACTAAATAACTTAGGACTTTTTGACTGTGTTTGATTTTGGTGATCCTTGTGGAAACATTTCAATAGTCCTTTGGATACAAAGGCCTTTTCAATCTATGCTACTTTCTCGATGATTTCATCAAATGTGGTGGCACAATAGACTTTTAGGGGAAAATCTATCTCTTTATTTAGGTTAGTGATGAATATGTTGACCAACTATTTTTCAGGAATAGACCAAAAGAACCTATTTACTAGGCTTCTACATCATTATAGGAATGAAGAAAAACATTCTCCATTCCATTGTTTTGCATTACAAAGATACATCATTGTGAGTTCGTGTTCCACATTGTATGAGAAGTGTTTTATAAACCTTTCTAATAGTTCTCTGCAAATGTTGTTATGGAATATTTGGAAAGATGTAGGAATCATTCCAAGGCTTGGTCGCCTAAGCTTAAGGGGAATAGTCTAAGCAAGTAGATGTCACTATAGGCTACTTCTTGGAATGTCAGGAAAAATTCCCTTACATTTCCATAGGTTCACCCTTTCCTTTATAGTTTTTGAACTTTGGTGGTTCAAAGTAAGGAGGAAAGGGTATTCTCAACATTTCTCGATCAAAGGGGTAAGGGCATAACTCCTTAGACTTATATTTTTTGTTTTGATTTTGAATCCCATCTTTAATCCTTGGAGGGCATCCTTCATGGCTTGTTATTCTTGGGCAAATGACATTGCCTTGAGTGGCATAGATGGTGGTAAGAGAAAACTAGGTTTTTGAAATCCAGGGGCATGATTGGTATTGGATCGTCGATTGTTGGATGGTAGGTTGTTGGATTGTTATTGATGTTGTGAAGGATTGGACATGAGAAGCTAGGTTTGCCAAGTATAGGCTTAACTATTGGAGTTGGTCAAACATGCCTTGATTTTGGTCTTGATGGAGTTATTATGCTAAAACTAATTTCCATTTGCTAATATTAACATGAGAGACATGTGAATTAGTATTTTCATTGGTCGATTATAAGTTTACTTTATTTCGGCCAATGGGATTGCTAGAGGTGGCTAGGTCTCTTCTGATTATGATGTGGCTTAGGTTTTCACGATTATAATCGTAAGGATGTTTGGCTCCTATCTCTATGAGATGTATATCATCCTTATTATCAAATATGTATTGATTGACTTAGGCACGAACTTGTTTGGATTTAAAGAAATCACTATGTTCATCATTGTACTCACTTTGGTTTCCTAAGCTAACAATATCATTATCATGAACTTCTTCTTCATTAAGAGGGTCATCAAGGTGAAATGGGTTTTAATTGATTGAGTTTTCTAGGTTAGTGTTATGGTTTAGTTTTAATTGATACCTACTTATAAGTACCATTAGTTGCATTTAGTTTTGTTTTAGATGGGTTCACTTTGAATGGGTTTTGTTTTAAACTGATTTTGTACAAAGGGGGAAATAATCACACACATAATACACCCTACATTAGTCAAGTGGGTGTGCAACTGAATAGTGGCCCACGTAATATCTTGAAGGCACATTGTGGGTGATCTTGAAGAAATATGTGTTTTCAGCATGACTAAATGATTACGGCCAAAGGGTTCTTAGTCTAATTTAACACAATCTCACAAGGGAAGCCCTCATTATACCTTTCGCTATGTGAAGCCCAATTTTGTGAACCAAGGGTGTCGTCTAAGTCATGGGTATTGGTGGTCATATCCAACTCTCTTCAATTGAATTTTAATCTAGCTTAGCCACTTATGATGTCTACACCAAGAATTTTTAGAGTCCTCTGAGATACAGACTTTGGTTAATGCTTGGTGATGAAATGCAAGTCGTTAAACCCATAAGAAAAATAAAATAAAAATTTTAACCATTTTTTATTTCCTCGATTATTTTTCAATGCATGGAAAGGGCATACACATATTAGGCTTGGGGGGACATAAGTAATTGAATACTTTATGATTCTCAATATCCCCTTGTGACGCAAGAGAAGAACATACATGAACTTCAATTACACACATAATGAATACAAACAAAAACAAATTATATTATGTTGATTCAAGTTTTGATGATTATGTGCTTAGGTTTTTAATTTAAGTGTTTGACAAGTGATGTCATAGAACAAACGTTATTAGTTTCAATTTTAGTTTTCGTCAAGTGATTTTATACATGTTAGAAAGACAAAAAACAAAAATGCTGCAACACAAGATGAAAACAATGATAGGCAGAGCACAAACATCAATCAATAGTACACACATGCTAATAAATAGAACTGACATAAACACTTAAAGTCTATGTATAAATGCTAGAAGTAGTAAAAAAATGCTACCAATAGTACATAAACATCACTAATAAGCACAAAACATCACTAGGATGTGCAAAAAAATCAATAGGTACTAAAACATCACTAGCTAAAAATAAGTGCTACAACAAATAAATACATTATTTCTTGAGCCAGACACATTGAACCTCAGAGTGAAAACACTGATCCTCATATTAGAAATTTTGAAACTTAGAGATGCTAGAAGACACCTGCACAACAAATAGAAATGCCAAAGTGTAACATGGAAATGTCATTCTTGAGACTATGAACATTAAAACTCAGTACAAAAATATTAACATTCAGATAACGATAATGGAAGTTAAAATGAAAAAAAATAATTAGGATTCCAATCCAAATGGTGAGCAACCTATAACCAAATTGTGCTTAAAACCTGTTAAACATCAAAATCAATTAGATTTTTTTTTAAAACAAGTAAAAAAAGTGTTAGAAATTGAACAAGGAATGAGTCCCAGTGCCAAAAATGTAAATGTAAAAACTTAGATAAATGTTAAGAACCAAGAAAAAATACCATATTCTTATTCAAAATCTAACATTACCTCCAATGAAGCATGAATGGAAGAGAACAACAAATATACCTTCACCTACCAAATGAAGGCCTTCCTTCATTGACGTAGATTTTCCCCTGATTGATTGATTTGTGGTTGCTAAAAATTTGTGTAATATTTTTGTAGCGTATACTTGTTTGATTGCAAGGGAGATTCCGATTTGAGATGATGACAATTTACGATCCATATTTTGAGGATGAAAGATGTATTTGTAGATATTTGATTGAGAGGATGGACGGTCATGCACATTTCCTTGGATTGGATACTCCAAATTGTGATGAGGTATGATCAGTCAGTTAACTAAGTATGTTTCCATTTGGAGACTGAATTGACTGTGTTGTTTCTATTTTGTGCAAAAATGATGAGGATTTAATTGATTTGTTTCCTCTTTGAAGATAAAGTGATGGGATAGTTAACTGATTTGTTTCCAAATGGAGACAAAGTTAATTGATTGTCTTGGATTGGCTTGAATAAGTTTCTCTTTTTGAATTGGTTAGTTGACCAAATGTTAACATGTGATGACATGGGGTGGAGGATGGGAGAGGATATTTGTATTTTTATTAATTAATTAATTGTGCACAAATTTAAATAGTGATTAATTATTAAATTAACAATGATTAATTAATTAGTTAATCATGGATGAGATTAATCAATGTAGGGTCATAGTATAATATGGAGTTGATTAATGTTTCATGCGGTGTTGTTGTTAGGGTTTTGTGTCATAAGAATGACTTAATTAGAGATGTGTTGATGATAGGATTTAATGATGGATTAGAGAAGGGTGATTGGCGAAGACATTTCTAGTGTTAGAATTAGGGTGTCTACACCACCACATGTGAGGACCTTACTCATGGTACATGGGGCAATACCCCAATGTGAAATCAACAACTATAGGTGGGAAAACATTAATTGGAATTTTTATACATGGATTTCAATATTCTAGACCTCTTAAGGTTAGCTAATCTAGGAATAATTTCAAACAAAATAAAAGCTTCAAACTTACGTAAATTCATATAAGTTTAAGAGAAGACCTTAAATAACCTCCTTCAAAAAATTCCCATCACTCCTCATTAAAGATGGATTGTGGATACCCCTTTGATAGGATACATGTCATTGGCAACTTTTGCTTAGCTTTCCCCTTGAGGCATGATTTTCCTAAAAAACCTCAAGAAATGATGGCATGTTAATTTTGACATTAGGACACGACAATTTTATTTTTAGTGAATATGGAGTGTTCTTCTTAAACCATCCAAAGAAAATTAAAAATAAAGAGAAAATAAATCCCATTTTTCATGGTGTCTCATCTTTAGTGGCCTTCCTTTAGGTCAAGTGTTTGAACATATTAAGTTTTTTAATCCAGTTGTCTTACATATAATGATACAAAATCAATGAAACATATTTTTAGCTTTGTCCCAAGTCTTAAAATAGCTAATAATAAATAAATAAAAAATCTTCATACCCCCCATAACCCTTTTCTTGGAAGTTAGTTTTTTTTATTGAAAAGATTTTCATATATTAAAAATAAATATATTACAAAATATATTCATACAAAAAAGTGAGTGGATAATATCACACTCCAAAAGATCACATCAACTGAAGCTAAGAAAGGTGACAAGTTTAACTTAATAATAAAGCGACTAATTTTTAACCCAAAAAGATAAAGTAACAAGAACACTAGGCAATGGGAGTAACAACAAGAATTGGCGACAAAGGTGGAGGATCATCTAGTCTATCACCCAATCCCCCTCAACCATTTCGAGTAGGAGGATATACAAAATCAAGTACTAGATCCCAACCATCAATCACATTTTCTTTATTCTTATTGTCTACATCTTTCCTGGTGGGTGAAATAGAAAGCTTAAAATGAAGGAATTTCCCTTGCTGAGGCACAATCCATTCAATATGACCACCATCATTTCCAACTTCTTGAAATCTCATAGATGTGGATGGAAAACGTCATCACATGAAGCCATTATGGTGCCTACTATGAGAATGATTTATGTTGCACTATCTTAAACCATGGTACCATGGGGGTGATCAATAGAAATGTCTAGAGGGACTCGACTAACTAAACACAGGGCACTACTCCAATGACCTAGAAAGTATAGAGATATTCAACCTTGAGATGATTTTTTTCTGCTTGAACCCATATATGAAGCATGTCATTACAAATGTCATGAAACCTATTAGTAATATAAAAATATTCATCAATATTAACATGATTAAAAGTAGCATCACTTTTATCCTTCCATAATTGAAAGATAAACTTAGATTGAAATATATGCCAAACTTGTGTATAGTATTATATGTAAACATTTTTGGATGAAAGGGTTGGAAAAGGGTGTGAATCTAATACCAAAGTGACTGGGTATTTTTCAAAACTAAAAAATATGCTTTAAGGACTACTATGATGGAAAATATTAAAAAACAAGATGCGCTATGCCGAAGTGCATTAAATGGGTGCAAATCAAAAGCTCGTAGTGGATAACACACCAAAGAAAGTGTGCCTGCTTAGGCTCTATGATAACAATCCATACTCTTTCCAGCCTTATTTTTGACACTTGTTCAATGGACTTAAGTTTCTATTTGACATTGAGAGAATCAATCTGTATATGTTTTAGAGAGAGGAGATGATAATTTAACTAAGGTTTACATTGGTAGAGAGGGGTATCAATCAACCACTTCTAGTCTAGCCACCATCTTGAGGGTCATTGAACAACAATTTTATGAGTATGGATATCAGGTGTATTAGGATAGTTTCACAATTGATAATCAAATGGTAGTAACACCAAATAACATGCCAAGTGACTGAAAATCAATCCCAAATCTACTCTAAACACTTGATTGAGAAAGGAAAGTAAATTGGATGCAAAAAATAATTGAAATAGGAACAATATGTGTTAATCTATACAACCAATTCACCTCCAAAATGAGTGATGTACCCCAAGATGACAAAATTGACAAGTTGAATGCTTGATATAAATGTTGGATTGTCTTGTGACTCAGAACTTGGACAACATGTTGGCTATGGATGATATGTATGCTTTGACAATAGACAAGAAGTCATGTCAATAGCATGGATTTATCAATGAAGTTCATGGTTTGTGCATGATTTTATAGAGGAATGGAGAGAATTTCTAAGGAATTTAAAATTCCTTGGAGGATTCTAGAGCAAGAAGAACATGGAGGATTCTAGGGTGTAGAAGACTCTAGAATCCATTAAGGAGGACTAATAATGATTGGAAGGAGATTAGATACTAATTATCAATAGGATTTGTAAGAGGAAATGGAGGAAGGTGAGAGTAGGTAGGAGTGAATTTAAAATTCACAAAATAATGGTTAAGTGGGATTAGTGATAGATGACATATGATAATAGAATGATAACAAGATGAATAATTGTCATGAGAAGGGGTAAGGTTATTGTAGGATATGAAGGTTGAAGGGGATATGAGACAGGTGATTAGAAGGGGTTAGTTAATAGGACATCAGGATGACTTATGTATTATGATGTGATAATTAGTGTTGACTAATGGTAAAATTAGTGATGACAACAGAGTGAGCAATTTTACATGTATACATTTTCCCCCTCTTTGAAAGGGCGCTATGAATAGAATAATTAATTGTCTTTAAAATAAGATATATGGTCGTGAATGAATTTTTTTAAGATATGACAAATGATGCCTCCTCGAGGGGACATTCATGGAGGAACAAGATGGATGACCACTCGAAAGAGGAAATGAGGGGAAAGATGTGTGAATAGATGAAAGTGGGTTTGGGATGTTATGAATATGATGGATAAAGAATGATATTGATGCAAACAACTACCACATGAGACGAGGAGGAAGACATTAAATAGATGGGATGGTTGTCTTAAGGGCAATGCTTAGATAGGTGTAGTACATTTAAAGCACAACCCTTTCAAGGAGATTATCCTACCAAGCGTGTCAATGGCAGTGTGAAAAAAAATGCAAGAAAACCTAACAGAGGTCTAATGTTTCCTTCACACTCTCATTCAAGTGAAATTTAGTTTTGGAGGCAAATATTTCATTCAATATATTTGAACAATGGTAGTACTCATGAAAAAAATAATAAAAAATAAAAATAATAAAATTGATTTAGGAAACATACATCTCCATAGGGAAATGATTGGATATTGTCATTAGGCATAAATAAACAATACATTTTTAGATAGGGGTTGCTTAAAATGGTTAAATGATAAATTTATCCATTTGATAACAACACTCATTTTCATGCATAGAAATAAAAATAATTAAAAAGTATAAATTTATGTTTTTTATTAATATATGTCTAGAAAGATAAGGTTTCATTATGAAAACTTACAAATTAATTATATTTAAAAAAAAAATTATTTTCAATTTTAGAATTCTATTTAAACAAATCTAGACAATTTTAAGAGTTTCATTTTTTTTTTTCAAAATTTTATTAAATAATAAATTTTGATATAATTTCAGTGTTAATTTTATAATCATAACAATGTAAAGGGTATTGACTAATAAATTTTAATTGTAGGTATGTTGTTGGCTATTACAAAATTTATCGTATAAAAATGAAAGAGTGATATCATATGTTATGGAGGAGAAGACATGATGAGCGTAATGGGAGAAGGATTGTTTGCCATTTTGACTTGGTTATAAAGTGTGCTTAAATCAAAAGAAAAAGTATGCCTTCTCCATGTATCACTATTTTCTTTCTCAACTCACAACTTAAGTTAATGTTTGGTTATTCATTTGTAAGTTACCTAGAAATTTTAAAAGCATATATATGTGTAACTTAAATTTAATAATATAGAACATGTAAAATATAACAAACAATGTATGATTAATTGCATAATAAAATATAAAGGGACATAATGTATGCTTATCTTTTTAAAACATTGTTGCTCTAGTGATCAAATATTTTCAAGTTATTTCTAAACTCATCATTGTGATCTAACATTACTTTTGAAAATCTCAAACTTACCAACTTATCAACAACTAAATCTACGTCTAAAATGTAACAAGAAAATGACCATATAAACAGTCTTGGTTAATACATGAACATACAACCGGTCATGGTTAGCACAAGTGACCTACAAGATTGAATCCCCAATCTTGTTTGCCTACTTTGGATATGTCACATTTTGTCCTATTTTTGCATACTTTGATTTCTGGCTCTCTAAAATGAGAAAATATTAAAAGACTAAAATCAATAAGGGTTCAATTTGGGGATATGTATAGTTAGGAATAGTGCTTTCCCTTTTGATTTTTTAAAACCCTCAAATTATTTATATAATCACCGAGTAGCAATTCAAAAATAAACAACTATGCCAAACATGTATCCAAAATGTGCTATATATGTGTTAGATGATCAAATGAGATAAATCGCTTGTCTATTTGTGGATAAAAAAATCAAACTATTGTGAAATTAGTACACATTGTTGACCTCCAATGGCTAGGAGCAAAAAAAATAAGAAAGACAAATGAACCAATTGATTTTAATGGTGTCTAAGAAAGTGTGCTATGACCATATGGATGGTCTTGGTCATGAGAAATGATGTTCATGAAATGGATTCATGGGTTACATGGAGACACATGATGGTGGTTTCAAGTCTTGAAAGTAATCATAAATTTTTAATAATTATAACATTGGAACAATCACCCTATTATGTACATAGGGATGTTATATTATGATGTATATGAGTTGATGGAGATGCCGATATGTGGCATAGATCCCCTTTTGTTATATTAGTTAAAATATTTTGGGTCAAATGGGTAACTTATGATATTAGTTATATTGTGCAATGAGTAAACCTATGTTGGGATTAGTGATTTGCACATCCATTATTATTAATGGGGATCTATATAAAGGAGATGAATACCTTTGTGAGATATGTGAAGTAAGTGGAAAGTATTTTATTTGGTATAATCATATTGGATGTTGTCCAACTCAAAGTGGCATTCCCATATTGTAATAACTTGTGAAGTTATTATTTCATTAAGGAGTATTGCTTAATGTTACCCTACCTTAAGGGTAATTATTATATCTTCGAATATATTCTATATTAGGGTTATTAGGCATATAAACATAAATTATGTTGTTAAGTCTCTATTATATTCTCCATCTTGATTTAATTATTTGGAATATATATATTATTATATATGTGGATCTTACCAAGTCATATTAGAGTCGTGATTTAATGAAGATGGGAATTTTTTGGGGGAAATTGTGTAATTTTTGAGATCATGTTCAAGAAGAAATCATTTATATTGTAGAGGGTTATTATCACACAAGTGTGCATCCAATGTGATTTTTATGTGGCTAGAAATATCTTTTTGAGAGTTTTATGAAAATTGATCATGTTAAGGATTTTGAACAACATTGAAGGAGATATGGTGATACAAATTTGATGATAAAATTACAATTTGTTGTGATTTTTTGATGTAGAATTAGGGGGAAAAATTCAAATTTAGAGGCTTCCTACTAGAGTTTTGGACTAAGATGAATCTTATAATATCAGAAAGACATTTTGAAGGGATTTTCGATAAGGGGTCATATTAAATATTATGAGCAATATTTTGAGAGAAATGATTATGTAAAGTTGACATTGTGAATATGAGTTTCAATGATGTTTTTCAGTGTGGAATCAGGTAGAATATAGTTAACTTTAGAGGCTTCATTATTACTATGAGATTATCTGATTAAGACAAAATCCTATACCATTAAAAAGATATTTTCAAGATATTTCCAAATAGTGGTCATACTTAAAAGTTTAAGTAATATTTTTCAAGTTGTGTCCATCCAAATTTGACATTAATAATTATAGTTTTGTTAGCTTGTCTAGATGCAACCCTAGAAAAACATTCATATCTTTCATTTTCAATAAGAAAACCAAGTGCCATATTTCTCAATTCAAATGAAATATTCAATATAGTTGTCTACATATTTTTATTCTTCGATTTGGGGTAGGAAAGAAGATCTAATGAAAGCAAGTTACTAGAAATCCTAGTTATCATGTCTTGGAGTAAGCGTTCATAGTCACGGAGTTTAGCTTGATTTCGAGTTTTGTTTTAGTTGTTCGATTATTTCTATCTGTGCACAAATAATATTTTGTTGTGCATCTATTTAGATAATTCCCTATATTTGGGTTGATCACAACAATCAAGTGATTTTTGTGAAACCAACTCAATAGCCTATTTAGTAGGTACTCCTTGTGCTTCATTATGACCAGTGGAAGAGAGAAAACCTACAAATTATATTTTATTCATGAGGCAATAATAAAGAGACTTATTGGGCATAATTCTTTGTTTGATTATTGTGCGAGAATGATGGATTCTCTTAGTAGTGGTGTGCATGAGTAATCTTGTGGTCACATGAGTGCATATAGCGCTTGGTCATGGTATCAAAGCAGGGCCTAACAACCATTACTCAGCCTTCCATCACTATTTCAAGGACTTGTGCTACTGTGCTCAGCTCAAACCTTGACTCATATCACCATTTCTGACTCGGTCTATCTACAATTGATAATAATATTTTTTTATTGAAAGTCTTGCATGTCATTAATGATTTCAGTGCTTGCTAAGATTCTCAATTTCCCTGATAGTCTGTGAGTATTTTGTTCATCACCAATGAAGGTTATCACTTCAGTCTCAAACTGCCTAAAATCTGAGCTCCTCTAACTGACGGGTCTACTTCCCTCAGCCACCATAATGAAACCACCATTGTGACTACCTGCTAGTTGTAGAAAAATCAACCACATCTATTAAAGTGTTTGAATTAGCACACGTTTACATTGAGCATTGCATCTCATATATTGTAAATAGTTCATCTCATTCATCGCACTTTGCCCACTGACCTCGCCCATAGTTTTCTAAAACAAGGTTCATTAGTTTCTAAATTCAAAACCATTATCCAAAGTTTATATATTGATTGATATAATTGAAAATTTCAAATAGACGTGTTGGCTATGATTGATTTTGGTAAAATCTTCTTAAGCTTGGAACAAGGGTCAAAAACAAAGGGAATTTTTGAAGGGGGAGATTTTATTATGAAATAAGGGAGGAATATTTTTAAAGTGGTGGATTATTATTCCATAATGAGGGACATTATTTAAAAATGGGAGAGATTTTATATTATTGATAGCACTTTGTAAAGAAGGGAACTTTTATTGTTTTGTCATGTATCTTTGTTCTTTTGCTCATCAAAGATGAAGGGTGAGGTCTAGTTTGGTAGGAGGTCAGACCCCCTCAGAGTAAAAATAAACGTATTTATTGCTCACACTTTGATTCTTGGAGGTTGCCTTTTATTGAATTTGTATTCTCTTGGCCCACATTGTCATCACATTTTACAAACTCAAGGATGCATTTTTGGTAGAGTCCAATGCCCCATTTTTAGTGTTCTTTGTTCTCTTTTGTACCATTTTTTAAATCACATCTATGTATTTCTTGTGGTAAGTGACATCCATTCTAGGGATCAATTTTGTTTTCATTTGGCTATTTTTTTCTATTTCATGTCTTCGAGTATGGAGTCTTGTATTATTGAATCCCTCACCTCTTCCAACTACACCACATAAAAAACAAAAATGTAGATGCACTTGTAGATAAAAGGATTATGGAGAATTGTAATTGGTGAATTTTTTAACTTTACAGATGAGGAGAATATTGTGTGACTTACATAATTTAAAAAGGAAGCACTTGTTTCATTTGCTTCCATGTTTCAGATAGTTTAGATTCTCACATTGTACATGCCACATCATCTAAGGAAGCTTTGAACATTATTTCAGCATTGTTTAGAGAGGTCACTTCACCTCCCACTATTCCTCTTCCTTATCTTCCCTCTCTCAGTGAGGATTTTTTTGATGGTGACATTGTTGATGTGAATCCATCATCTTCTCCCATTTATGAGGGTGTAATTCTTGACGATGATATGCATGAAGAATATTTGACCTCTATTCCTCCTGTTAGTTCTTGTCCTCATTCATTTATTAGTGATAACTCATTTCTTGAGGATGAAACACTTGCACCACCTCTTCCTACTACTATTTATGCAAATTTGTTTATTGGTGGTCACTTAGATGAGGTATATAGATTTACTCCACATATTGATGCACATTCTGATTATGTGATTATTGCTCCTATTTTTTATTCTAGTTTGATTATTTATAGTACCATACTAGACACTGAAAAATTGATTGATCATATGGCCTCTTTCCTATCACTTCAGGAAGCACATAGGAAACTAATGAAACAAAATTCATTTTTATGTTCCTTGATTCATGAAAAATATGCCATCATATGCTCTCTACAGAAGAAACTAGTTGGTATAAAGCATCTGATTGATATGTTGGACACTCATACCATTATTCTTAGTCCACCATATATTGTTAATAAATATGGTACACATCCACTTAATGTAATTTTACACTACAATCTACCAGATCTTGAGTGACCCATTATTCATGTTGTTCCTCTTTTTATAGATGATACTTCTAGGCTTATTGTTTTTGCACACTCTGTATATCCCACTCCAGTTCCACCTACATATTTGTCTGCTTATTTTCAGAAGCATACCATGATTTTGACTCTTGCATGATTCATTCCATGGGTCACACTACTTGACTTGTGGGCATTAGTAAGCATCTACATGGTATTTCTACCCCTATACAACTTGATTCATGGATTGCTAGGGATGGCATTGGATATGACACATATGTTTCTTTGGAATATGTTGATAGATATCCATCTTTTATTCATTCCACTCATTGTAAGGATAATGAGATACATGACTCCTTTGCACCTTCATTGAAGACTAAAAAACCTGAGAGTACAATGGTCAGCCATGACCAACATGCCACTTCTTTGAATGTTACCTTGCATTCTTCTATTGTGGACTTTGCATCCACACATATACAAACATCTTCATCTATCATTCATGTTCATTTGGGTTAGATTTTTGATCCTTCTTAAACGATGTCAACAACATTATTTAAGAGGACTCTATAGGCGAGGTTCCTCCACCATTTAGCTTCCTTGACCATACAGTGTCCCTGTTACCTTTTGATGCTCCTTGGTCTTTTGAGTTCCTTGTTAGGTAAATGTGTTTTTTAGAGCCTACATCTCTCATTTTACAACTGCCATCTACTAAAAATTGATTGCATTATGGAATTTATTATGTTGCTTGGTGATATTATTATTGTATGGGACCTTTATTTATAGTCACACTAGGAGTCATGGTTTTTTTTTATTCATGTGTGTATGCTCCATATTGAACAATTTATTCTTTGTTTTTGACTATCAGATCACCACTAGTGACATTCTTGAGATATTTGTATTTGTATCTTTGATGTTGACTGTCTCCTTCAGATTTGTTGTGGAGCTTGATCTCCTTCTGAAGAATAGGTAGTCTATCAAATCCCAATGTCAGCGTTTTTATAATTTATAGTGGGATCGATGTACTCATACATTTTTTTGAGTCATTACGCCCACTTCAATATTATGGAGGAGGGGGTGTGTGCATATATTGATACAATTTTCATGCTCCTTGATATACCTTGGTGCACCATAGTTTCCTTTTCAGGTAGTTGATTGAGTGCATATTTTGTTTGATGGGATTCACTCCATCAAATGCACCTAATGCAAAATTGTGTGAGTTTTTGAGTAATTCTTCTTTGGACATCTTGCGTCATAATTCCTCTTCTCCACAATTTGTTGTGGTTATACTAGTTTTTGGGTACCTTATGATGACACATTTTCATCCATGGTGACTCTTTTTCTCTAGTTTGTTTTGTTATCATTATTTTTTGTTGAATGAGCCTTGTACAGAGTACAAGTTTCTATTTGACTTGGTGATTATAGTGATTTGACATTCATGTAATACAACGAGATGAATTGGTTACGATAGGGACACTTTATATTTCACACTGTGATTTTATACATGGGTACTTAATCAAGCCTAGTTGCAAGGCCCTGTTATGCTTATTTTTCACCCTCCCAATTTTTTTGAAAGTTATACTCCTATCTGCCAAAGTGATGGCGTAGTCATAAAATCTAAAATTGCAATCGAGGACCTTAAGTCAATTAGTATTATTTATGAATATGGATGATTTCAATTAAATGATTTGATAATTATTGTATTTATGTATTCTTATATGCATTACAATAATTTTGAAAAATATTAATGGTTTAATGAATAAAATAAGCATATAAATATATATCATCATTAAATGTTCATTTGCAGTCATGAAGAATTGACAGTTAGATATGATTATAGTGCATTTATTTAAAAATATTATGGTTGCTATTATTTTGGATCAGATTGGAGTTATCAAATGGATTTCAACATGACATTAAATAGATTATTGATTTGTAAATTTTAAGTCAAATACAATGGTGATACATTATGAATAGGGTGCCTTAAATTTTTTAAATGAATTAGGTTGTTCAAACCTAAAGTTATCACACTATATGATAATTAAATATTCCTAAGTCTTCTTGAAAGCCCTAACTTAATACTATCCTATAGAAAAATGTTCAAGCAATGTTATTTACCTAACACAAAGACTTGATTTTCCATGGGGTGATATTTATTTCAAGAATAATTGGAAATTAAACTATGTTGATATTGATAAAGTGCAAGGCACATATCATTAAATGCTCAAATGGAGAAAGATGGTGAGTTGGCATCATAGGTGGCAATTTGATTTAATGTGAAATATGAATTGGATGTTTTGAGATCCGTAGAGAACCAAAGAGGTGGCTTGCAAATTTAATGGAAATTGTACATGCCTTGATTTTTGCTAGTTAGTTGGATTTTTAGTATGATTTTTGGTTTTTACTAAATTTGTTTATTTGCTGAAATAATTTAGCAGTCTGCTAAATGTATACTTCGATTGGATAAACTAATAGAATTTCAACAAGTTAGCATAGGTTGTTAATACTTAGGTAAATGCATATAAAAGGGTTGGTTTTTAGTTTTGATTCACATTTTGCAAAGCTTGCTTGCGGAAATGACACTCTGTCAAGATAAACTTGGAAAGTTGCAGATAAAAATTATGAACAGGGGATTGAAAGAGTTTGGTTTAAAAGTACACCATTAACAAGAATAGATTTTATCTAAAGAAATGATTATATTTCATTGAATACGAATAAAAATAATTTGCATGAAAAGCAATTATTTTTGAATATTCATGAGAGTTTGTATGATATACAGAGTTTATTTTGTTATATGCATGATTCAAAGGCAATAATGAAAGAGCGGTCATTTGTGAAGACATTTATTTTGATTTTATTATATGAGATTTTTCATGATGAAATCTTAAAGATAAATGAGTTTATTTTCATTGTTATTTCAAAATTCTTTCATCATGGTTTTGATGAATATATGGATTTTCATTTGAAAATATGAATTCTGAGTAAATTTGAATTGATGGCCATGAAGATTATTTTGAAAGAAGTTTTTTTCTTGGAGGGGGTTTCAGTTAAGTGCATCTCAGTCATGATTTTGGGATAATATCTTTTGATTCAGTCATGATATTTGTATTTTTAATTCATGATTTTCCTGCAGTAAATTTTGAGTATGTGTGAACAGAATGGACTTGAAAGGGTTATATGCATGAAATTTTGATTTTAAAAATATTTTTTCAGGTTGATATGGTATTTGAATTTATAAGTTTGTTACAATATTTATCGATCATTTAGTCTTTTCAATCAGTTAATGCAAAGACCAAACTTTAAAATTTATATCCATGGTAGACTGGGTTGATAAGAACTATTTTAGTTTGAAATTTTGGCACCTAGATTTTAGATATGGATAATACATAATTCTCAAAAGTGAATGTTTACCTTGAATAACATCAAATACATTCTGGATTTTATTTTTGAAATCACAAGAGGAATGATCAGTGAAGGAACAGTTAACAGTATTGAAGATTGCGATTTTGATTTTAAAAACAAAAATTAAAAATGATTGAGTCAAATAGCCATAGTATTGTGAATATAACTTCTGTAAAAGTTATTCTTATAGAGGGTTTAGTATTGGTTGTTAGTTTTGATTGGAATGAGTACAGTTTGCATTTTTTGAAAAAATATATATACTATATGTTTTGAAAACAAAATACAATGAGACATGGGAGAATATTTGAGATAAAATTATGAAGAATAGAATTTTATCAATGATTTATTTAGTTGAATCATGATTATGAAGAAGACATAAACAATGAGTTTATATTCGATTTTGAAAATTTGTTGAATTTTCTTCAGTTGTACAAAATCTACAAAATGATCACCTACATAAATTTTTGTGGTGTTAAATTTGACGGTTAAATGATTGTCGTCATAAACCAAGGATTATATAGTTTGACGATTATTTGAACATCAAATTTAAGTTGGCTAAAAAACGTATTTAAATTATTATTTTCTGAAAATTGAAAATTGTTTTATGGAGATATTTGGCTTGTCTTTTAGTGATATAGTTAAAATATTTATACTATGAAGGTATGCTGTAAAATAATTTGTTTTCAGAAGCATGGCATTGCACATGGAATAAGAGTAGTGAGTTTAGTTTTGAAAATTTTGGATTTATCGTTTGGCAATAGATAAATTGTATACATGGGATAATTCACCTTGATATATATATGCTTTAAGTTATATGATTTATATGCAAAATAAAATTAATGTAAATAGAAATATCATTTAATATAATTTTATCAAATTTTTTATTAAATATGTTATTCTTATTATTATTAATTGGCTAGAGGGTCCCCACTCATTAAGATAGTACCTATTCTATAATCAAATACTTGATCTATTAAGACATTTTAAGTCTTAATTAAATCTTACCTTAACCAATAACTATTTATAATTAATTAACTTTTAAAGTGAATTAGTTAAGACAAACTAATAACTAACTAATGTTATAACTTATTTTTCAAATAAATTTGAAGCATAAAAGGAGATTAAGAATTCATTTGAAAGAAGAGGAAAAACATAATTATTGAAGACTTACACATTTTAAAGTCAATCATTTATCTCTCTTCTATGCAACTTCTTTGAGATAACATGACTCTTACAGATAGACCAATATTACTTTATCTGATAGTTGGGTATACTGCTTAAACAATGTAGGTATATCCAGTTTAATATTGTCATTTATAACTAATTATCTAAAGATTGTCAAGTTTAATATCTTTCAATGATTGTAACTTACAGCTTTATGTGCATAATTTGAGTATTCAACCTGAATAATGATAAAAACATCACTTTTTGCAATATATTGTTAATCTAATTAATCATAAAAGTTATATTTGAAGATATTTTGTATGAAAGATGTTGATTTTTCAAATAAAATTACTATGATTTGCTAAGACGACTCTTATTTCTTAAGACTCACGAATTTTCTGTTGTATAATATATTTTATTTATTTGAGTTTGATTTCTAGTTTGGTTTTCATTAACATTAGCTTACTTTCTTTAATAGTTTCTATTTATTTCTTTAATTAGTGTTAGTTTTAGTTTAGATTAGAATTCTTATTTTTAGTTTTATTAATTAGTTTATTGTTTAGTTTCTTAGTAGATAGATTTTATTTTTATCATCTCTTTAAGATTGTTGAGTTATATTGGTCTTTTAGGCTTTTTTTTATTATCTTTGATGATCATTTATGAGCACAGACATATATATATATATATATATATATATATATATTTGAATTTTCTATCCTTCAAAAGATTGTCTAATTCATAGACTTTATTCTATCGAAAAGATCAAATGATAGTTTATTTTAGATGTGAGATTGAGTTATATATTGAAAGAATGATTAACCTCTTAGATCAAACATTGTTTAAGAGTAACAAAACACTGTTTAAGAGTAACTTTTCTTAACATAGTTGATTTTTATGTTGTGTTTAATTGATTTAGTAAATGTTTGTAAGCTTGATTTAGATATATTATTGGACATAGTAATTCTCAGAACTTTAAAAGACCTCTTTACACACATTAAAATTGATTTTTAGCCATAAAGTCTCTTACAATTAAACTGGTACGATTCTATCTTAACTTTCATGATAGGCGAAAGAGTCGATTATTTGACGATACAATTTTCATTGTCAATAAGACCCATTTAGTCTTTTTGCTTTCTCTTTTTTCACTCCGTATTCTATGCTTAAGGGAGGGTTTTGGAGTGAGTGTTCACCTTCACAGAGTTAAGCTTGATTTGGAGTTTTGTTATAGTTGTTGGATTATTTTCTATGTGTGCAAGAATAATATTTTGTTGTGCTCCTATTTAGATAATTTCTTATATTTGGGTTGATCACAAGCACCAAGAGATTGTTTTGAAACCAACTCAATAGCCTATGTAGTAGGTACTCCTTGTGCTTCTCCATGACTGGTGGAAGAGAGAAAACCTACGGATTGTATTTTATTTATGAGACAATAATGAAAAGATTTTTATTGTGCATGTTTCTTTGTCTGATTATTATGTGGGAATGATGGCTTCTCTATGGTAATGATGTGCAAGAGTGATCATGTTGTCACATGATTGCATATATCACTCTGTCATCATGGAGATACCTTAGTTATATAGGAATGGTGATGTTAATGTTAAAGAATGGTGTTTAAATTTTTTTTTTTAAAAATTCTCGATAAAAAATATGGTACAATCACTTTAGGAGTCACCTTATGGGTGAAGAGTATCATTGGTAGCTTGATTTGGGTAGATAAAAATGGGATTTCTTCCAAGGAAAAAATGGAACAAAATTTCTTAGCAATACATGACATAGAATAACAAGATGGTGATGAGGAACAAGATGAATAAGTGGACGAGGAAGAAGATGAGGGTGATGAAAATAAAAGATAGGAGGAATAAAATATTGATGAGGATGAAGACGTGGAAAATGAGGATGATATGGAAGAAGAAAAAATAGGGATGATGATGATAGTGATGATAAGGAGGATGCATATGATAAAGAAGGAAACAAAAATAATTATGATGGTGAAAATGATGAGAAGGATAATGATGATGAAGGACATGTGAAGGATAAGGGTTTAAGTAGTTTAGCTCGAAAAAATATAGCTTCAATTTATTAGTTTCATGGATGCATTGAAATGAAGAGTACCATTATATCCATAAACCCATTGCAACATGTATAAATTCATCAACAAATACTTTCCTTAGCATCTATAATTTCAAGAAAATAATATAAAGGAAACTCAAATAAAGGGTAAGAAGTTTATGTATATTTGAAGCTTGATATAAAAAATGATGTTTTACATTTAGATTTTATGACTTATATTGATTTTATATATCATTCGTTAGAAATTTTGGGAATGATTAATATTAATGTACAAAAAAAGTTCATGAATATTTGGTACAAGAAAAATAAGGTCACTTTGCATGATATCATACTTAGTGAGAAGCAAAGAAAGATCGAGGTAGAGCATGAAGATAAATTTGAATATTATGAAGAAGAGCATAAGGAAGATTAAGAAAATGAATAAGATGATTTTATGGTAAATAATTAACCAAATATAATAATTTATTTACTTAATAAATAAAAACAATAGCAAAAGAAAAGGTGGAAGAGGCACAAACAACAAAATAAAAGGTTGGAGAGTCACAAATAGGGGGAAAAATAGTTGATAAGCTCACAATCACCTAAAAAGAGATTAAGGTTGTGACATATATAGACCTACATCATCATGACAAGAAATAATCAGGGATACATGGTAGGAAGCATCAAAGCAACAATCACTATGGTTATGCAAGGAATCAAATGAATAATCACTATGAATATCCATGATATAAAAAGAGAAAAAACTATAAATATACATGGAATCATTGGAGAAATAACTATGGAGATACATGGAAGCCCAATAATAAAAAATATGGTCATGAATGGAATCAATGTAGTGTAGCGAAATATGGAACATGGAATATTATGAAGACTAACTATGGTTATGAATGTAATTAGAGTAGACCTGTGGAGAATTAGATTTGAAGAGATACCATCTACTAAGATCACATAGGGTGGTTGGATGATCAAGCATAATAATATGTGTGTAGTGATTTGAGGAACACTCACTATTTGTATTTTTTGTATGTTTCAGAGACAAAACATCTTAAGGAAGGATGGCATGTTACATACCTTTAGATACAATATTATGATGCATATGGTTTGGTGGATATGCCAATATGTGGCACACATCCCATTTATTAATTATATTAAACAAAATATATTGGGTCAAATGGGTAACTTGTAGAATTATCTAAATTAGCCAATAAGTTAGGCTCTGTTGGAATAAATGGTTTAACCATCCTTTATTATTAATGGAAGTCTGTAAAAAGGGGATGAATAATATTTTAAGAGATGCGAAGTAAGTGAAGAGTATTATATTTACTAGAATCATATTAGAGGTTGACCTTCTTAGAATGGCATTCCCATATTAAGAGATCTTGTTTGAATTATTTCTTATGTGATTAAAACCATAATTAACAAATAAATGCCATCATGCATTGGTATATCAACCTTTTAAAATCACACCTAAAACAAAAAATAATAATAACTTGTATTCTCCAATCAACACAAATATAAGCTAAATTTATAAATAAACATAAAACATAAACATATTCTAACTAATTATGAAATACATATTAATAACTATTAACAAGTTCTTAGAAATAAATCTCTATTATATTGATCAACATAACAAATGCATAATGTTACATATCTATTCTCGCCTCAATATCTCCCATGACCTCTTATATAAGTGTGGGGTTCATAATCGTAGTACAATTAGTTAACCCTAGGATCTCCTCAGCTTGCAAATTGATGGTTTTAAACCCCTTCCTTTCTCATTCGTTTACTACATGTGTCATAATCCATTCAACAACCCATATG
The DNA here is from genome assembly GCA_037957365.1 of Torreya grandis. Classification (NCBI taxonomy): domain Eukaryota; kingdom Viridiplantae; phylum Streptophyta; class Pinopsida; order Cupressales; family Taxaceae; genus Torreya; species Torreya grandis. Next base: position 988,982 of record JARHVA010004604.1, read on the forward strand.
TTTTCCCCCTCCTTAGATTTATAATTCAGTTACTTTTGTTCCATAAGGCTTTGAATTTGATGACCACCTCCCCCTCTCTAGTTGAAATTTCATGACTACTAGCATTTCATTTTATGCACTGATAAAATCGATAAGTCATTTTAAAAACCAAATTATTAAAAAATAGAAATTAATTCATAAAACCTTTAAGATATTAAGTTCATTTTCATGAAACTCTTACTAGTACCATCATTAATTATAAATGTTTCATTAAAAAATAAATAAATTATAATAGCGTTATACTTTAAAAATAAGGATTGTGTTATAATTAATATTTAATTTTATATTAAAATTTGTTTATGAGTGAATTTACATATAAATTTGTAATGTAAATTTAATACGATAAATTAATATGAAATAAATATGTAGGATATTATCATTATGAAAAAAATTATATTATTAAATATTTTTTTATTGAATTAGATAGAATTGATATAATTAAATTTAGTTTGTAAATGATTTTACATTCACATTTCAATTTTGAATGTTGACATAACGATACAAAAGTAAAAGAGGTTTTTTTGCTTTGCTAGGGTTTCCTCTATGCTTGCCATTGAATCGGCCTTTGTTTTTCTGCCTTCCCAACCTTGTGCCATACCATGGCCTTAGTTGTATGTGGGACTTGCATTTATTTCCGTTTTAGGATTTTTCGCCTTCGGGTGAGGCCAACCTTTATAATGATTTCTCTTTCTATCGCGACTGTTTTAGCTGCGGAGAATAACGATGGAACATCAAGCAATGGCCCCCTAAAAGCACCTAAGGAAGTTTGTCCCAAAGGTATACCACAAGGTAATGCTTTGGAACCTGATGTTATATTTCCTATACATGAATTTTATTTTGCATGTCAATGGTTAGAGCAATTTTGTTTAATAGGCTATTTTGTAGGAAGAATCCCCTCTGAAAGTATGCTTCAGTCTTGGGTTCAAACTCATTGGGCAGCTCATGACATTAAGCTAGAGAGCATCCAGAACATGATGAAGGGGTTTTTTTCTTTTTCGCTTCTCTGACCCTTCTCACGCAAGAGGAATCCTCCATAGGTCTGCGACTTGGTATGTCAAGAACTTGTTTATGGTTCTCTCCCCCTGGACATAAGACTTTGTGGTCTCAAAACACACCGCTCTTAAAGTCCCAGTGTGGGTTAAATTTCTAGGTCTCCCACTCCCCTACTAGCACTTTATTCCCCAGATAGCATCCTCCATAGGTCAGGTGGTTTGTCATGAACAAAACCGGTTCTACTCAGCTAAACTGCAAAAAAGGGTCTATGTAGAAGTTGACTTCTGCCAAGACCTCAAGGAGTTTTTGGAAATTCAAGTCTGGATGTGAGACACTCTCAACGAGTCCTATATATCAATTTACCTAACACTTACTTTCACTACTAAGCCACAGACCATAAGATATGGGATTGTCTCCTTCAGTTGGCTCATAATAATGCATCCAACCACTCATCCTTTCCCCCCAAGCCCCCTTTTGAAGCTAGCAAGAAAATCATTGAAGACAGATGGACTATGATAGGGAAAAAGAACACTCGACCTAAAGCTACAAACACAACTACTGCTCCTAAAGGAGGCAAGCTATCTTTGAGTAATGGCTTGTAAGAGCAGGCTCTTGTTGAGAAAAAAGCCCTCTCCAGTTGAAACCCTAAAATTGATAGAAAATCCCAGGGTGTTCAACACCCCTCTAGTTGCTACCGTATTCCCAAGGTTTTGAGGCCTCTATGCCCAGTCCTTCTAGATTTTTAGACTCACAGCCATCCGCTCTTCTACTTCCTGCTCGACGGGAAATGCCCAAATGCTCTTGCAGCCCTCCTCTAAGGAGTGACAAGGCAGAGGAAGGAGAGTAATAGGTTGACCTTGCTGTGAGGAAGCAATTTGATGACTTCTTGAGTGCCAATAGTGGACACTTTTTATAGAACTGATATGATGCCCTAGGGGGGCTAGACTTAGAGGACTGTCCCTTGACACCCTATGAATTACTTTTCATGGAATGTTCAGGGTCTCACAAACCCAAAAAGTAAGTTTGTTGTGTGTGATTTTAGAAGGAAGTTTTCTGAGATAGACATTCTTTGTGTACAAGAAGTCAAGGTGATGGATTTATTATTGATGGTTGTTAGTAATTCCATCTGGCACAACAATATCATTCTTCATAGCAACCATGTTGTAGCTCGTGGAGGGGTGATCACTTTCATTTTTCTAAAGTGATGACCACACTTAGTGCAATCTGGGGTGGACCCCACCAATCGGTTAGTATGGGATCTTTTTAGCATTGAAAACCATTCTTTTGGCTTTATCAATATTTATGCCTCGAATGATGTTTCAAAGCATACCCATTTATGGTGATGGATAATGGATGATCTCCTTGATGCCCATTGGGTATTATGTGGTGACTTTAATATGATGGCATCTCCCAAGGACAAGTTAGGCCACTTGCCTATGAGGTGGGTAGCTAGCAAAAGGGAGGTGTGGTTTTACATGTGCATTAAATGGGGCCTTTATGACCCTAATTTAACTCGCCAACCTACAAATGGAGTTTGATACACTGGGATTAATTTCAGGGAAGACCTTGCTTGAATTTTGAAGCATCTAGATAGGGCAATGATGTCCACCCAATTGTATTTTTCTTTTGATAATGGTTTTTTTCCTCTGATGCAGGTGCTGCTAGACTTTGGGCTTATAGATCACTCCTTAATTTAGTTTTGAGTGACATGGCAGTTTATGAAACTCAAAGTCCACCAAATGCAATTCTTCCTTAACACCTCCTTGCTCAAGCATGGGCCCACAGTGGCACACATTAGGAGAGTTTAAAATTTAGATCCACGTCCCTCCCAAGAATCTAGTTGGATTCTTTGGTGGGAGGATGCCATCATAAGAACCTCTCGCTTTCTTTGGATATATGGCCACCAACTTGCTAAAATTTGGAGACACTCTTACTTTGATACTTCCTCTGAGCTAAGCCATGTAGTTATAGCCCTAAAAAAGGATCCCTTTAATGAGATCTTGTAAATGAGAGTTGCATCCTTATGGCACTGCATTTAGATTGCATACAACTACAATGCTCGGGGAGCCCAAATCAAATCCAGGATTTATTGGGCTTAAGATAGGAGACAAAGCTTCTAAAGAGTTCTTCCAAATGTTGCGAGCCAAAAACTCAAAGCAACAGATACAAGTCATTTCTAAGGTTGGCAATAGACTCACAAAGACTTCGCTAATAGTGCAAGTTTTTGTCCTCCACTATCAACAAGTGTTCAAAGCTCAAGCGTCCTCGATTGAGCATGCATCTGCCCTTTAGTAATGTCTTTCCAAATGTTGCGAGCCAAAAACTCAAAGCAACAGATACAAGTCATTTCTAAGGTTGGCAATAGACTCACAAAGACTTCGCTAATAGTGCAAGTTTTTGTCCTCCACTATCAACAAGTGTTCAAAGCTCAAGCGTCCTCGATTGAGCATGCATCTGCCCTTTAGTAATGTCTTTCAGTAGTGTTGTGCAAAGTCACTCCCACCTAGTGGGTGGTTTGCGATAGGCCCCTCTCAATTGATGACTTGCATGAAGCAGTGTCTCACATGGATGATAATAAAGCCCCTAGCATTGATGGCTTACCTTGTGAATTCTATAAAACACTTTAGGACCTTCTGGGAAGTGACTTGCATAAGGTTTACCAAGAAGCATTTTACAAACATTCTCCTGGTATAAATATAGATAAAGGAAATATCAAACTCATACCTAAGCAAGAAAATCTTGAGTTGATCTACAACTAGTAGTCCATCACTCTCCTAAATGTTTTCTAAAAGATCATTGCCAAAGATCTGGCAATTTGACTGCATAATATACTTCTTCTCTTTGTGTGTCCAAAACAAACAAGTTTCATCAGAAGCCGTTATATTTTGGATAACATCATTGCCGTTTGGGAAGGCATGGATTGGGCCAGATGGTAAATGAAACAGGCTATGTTCATCAAAATAGATTTTGAAAAAGCCTATGATTGCATCGAATGGCCATTTATTCTAGCCATGCTTCAAGCCTTAAGCTTCGGGCCCATATTCATCCAAACCATTTAGATGCTTTTCTTAGATGCCTCGACTGTTCTCTCCATTATGGAGTCACCTATGAGAAATTTGGTTTGTTATATTCTATTCGTCAAGGGTGCCCCTTGGCTCCTGCCTTGTATGTGCTTGTAGCTAAGGGTTTTGGATATCTTTTTAGCAATGCCCAAGCTATGGGCCTTGTTAAGGGAATTTATCTCCCTCTTGATGTCGCGAACCCACATGAAGATATGTAATTGCTCAATGTCCACTTTGTGGATGACTCCTTCCTTACTCTCATTAAGGATAAAACCTATGTGGACAATGCCTTGTAGTTTCTCGACACCTTTTGTGTGGCCTTTGGCTCCAGCGTCCAATGATAGAAAACTCATTGCTATAGACAATCTTACCTCCCTCTGCTGGCGTGGGCTACTAAATTTGGTTGGAAGTGGATCCAACATGATGAAATCTTTAAATTTCCTGGCATCCCCTTTGCTTTTGATGCCTTGCCACCCTTGTTATGGCAATATGTTGTTGATAGAGTTGCTAAGAAGTTAGACTTCTAAGTGACCAAGTTTATTTCATTAGCAAGAAAATTTCAAATTTACTCAAAAATTCTTGCATCCACCCACGTGTACTACTCATCATGTTGGCCTTTCAAAATAATCTTACTATAAGTTGGAGAAGTTGCTCAGAGATTTCCTTTGGGCCAATTCCCCGTAGGGTAAGAGATTCCACAGGGTGGCTTGGGAATATTGTTGCCTCATGCGTGATGCTAGAGGGATGGGGCTCATCAACATAGCCTTGCAAGAAACTGCCTTATGTGCCAAATGGATTGTGTGGGCCATTGAGAGCCAAGAATCTTGGAAGGTGTTGTTCAAACGTTGTATATCCTTAGGCTTACATAAGGGCAAGAAGGCCTGGAAAGGGCTCAACTCCCCCAATTTACTCTTCATTTAATCTCCTATCAAAATCACAGGGTCCTTTGTGGCCAAAAGCATATGGAAGGCCTGGGAAAAGATTAAACCATGGTTGCTCTAGAATGGCTCCAATTTTTGGACTAGGCTCTCTGCTAACTCCCATTCTCTCTAGTGGTTACCGTTTTCTCTCGCAATGAGATGCCCTTGGCATAGGTCCCTTGGGTCAATGCTATCAAGCTCTACAGCAGAGGAATTCATACCATTCAAGATATCTTCTGTAGGTGCTCTCGCTCTTGGCTATCCTAGGAGGGGAAAGCTAAATTTCAGCTAGCTAATGCAGACCAAGAGTCCTATCAAAAGATCCTCAATGTCGTCCTAGCTTCCATGCTCCAAAAAATCTCGATCCATTCCACTCGACTGTGGTGGAAGGAATGGAAATGGTATGTCAAGACCCCATTTCATAATTATACCCCTCAACTTGGCTATGCATGGCCTACCCCCCATTTGCCCATGGTTGACAAGCTTAACGCCCGTTGGGGGCTGCAATTATCTATTAAAATATGGAGTTTTCACTTTAACATTGTTTGGGGGGATTGTGTGGATCCCAAGCTTGCTCATTTTGCTTGGTGTATACTGCACCAAGGCTTGCCTATTGGTACAAGACTCGTCCAACTTGGAGTCCACCTACCTACTTGCCCCTTATGTGGTCACCTTGAGAAGCTTCCTCATCTCTTCTGGGTCTATTCCAAAGCTCAAAATGTCTAGACTTGGATCCATGATCTTTTTAGGCCTTTTTAATCCAAATTCTTCCTTTGGCAACATATCCTCCTTGGAGACAAAGCCGTGATGTCCTTCAAGTATACGCAAGTTTGACATACTTGCAGAGTGGAGATTCTCTTTTGGGTTTGGAAAGAAAGAAATCATTCTTTGTTTAATCATTCTTCTGTTGATTGTAGTGTATTTGCTTTGCACAAATCTTCTATTATATCCAATGTTCTTTTGCATATTCACTTTCAAGCCAATAAAGTGGCTATGGAGCTTGGGCATCTTCAGGATCTCCTCTCCCATGGGGGAGATGCTCCTTGTGCTATGGCTTAGATTCCGCCTTCTTCGTCCAGGGATCCTAGATTGGATAATAAAGTGCCTCGATCGCCACTTGGTGGACATCATCGCAGCCATTCCAGGTACTGCTCTCATAGCGACACCCCGTACCAATGCATTTCCATTGCTGGGTAGTAGCAAGGGTGGCAACCATTGCCTCCTTCCCCTGTTGCATAAGATGGCTGGGGCGCTCCTGCTCCTCCATGCCCAGATCCTTGTAGGTGCCATCTGGAGGCCGAACGGATGCACTGGATAAGTTCTCCAGGCTTTCTTTGGCCATTTCATCCATGCAGACACAAGTAGAAGATGATGACACGGATACTGTCCAAGTTACTGGCTGGGAGCCTATTCCAGATGGCAATGACTTGCCAAGCTCATGCTAGGGACCTGATGATACAGATCTTCTGCCTTGTGGCCATGCTCTTGCTACATTAAAACTATCTTTCTTTTAATGACTTTGTGACTTGTTTCTAGGCTTTGCCTAAATTATGATATTTGTGATTTTGCTCTTGGGTTTTGCCTAATATGACGTAACGTACTTTCATATCGACTTTATTTTTTTATGAATTATTTGTATATTTCTGTTTAATTAATATATGGATATATTTCATCAAAAAAAAAAAAAAAAACTTTATAAATATGTATTTAACAAAATATGTGTTCCTTATATGACTCTATGTATTATTTATATAACTCTGAAATAGTTTTCTTATCGAAATGGTATAGTTAAATTGTTCAATATTAATAATATTTAATCAAAATTATTATAAAATATACTCTAAATAAAAGTTTATAGGATTCATTGATATTTCTTTTAGAGTAAATTCAAAATTAAATATATATATATATATATATTTTAAATATTTTTCCACTAAGAGAGGAAAATAACATTAATGTAAAATTCGTAAATTCTAATAAAAATTAGTTGAAATCAATGGCGACGATTAGGAGCAGGAGCAGGTATACAGGAGGGGAAAGACAGGAAAAGGGCGAATTCGAGAAGGTTGCGAAGGAGCAATTTGAGGGCGGTTGCCTTGAGGACGACAGGTAGGAGTCGGACAAATATTTCTATCAAGAGCGGCAATGTCAAGAACCCTAGCAACAACCCTATCTCCGTCAACGACCTAGTAGTCTTTCCTGGTTGTGTAAATGGCTCAAATTCATTTCATTCATGCAGTGATTACTGCCGCTCCAGGATCCAATCTACGCTTGATTCAGATAATGCTCCTCAACTCGTCAATGGCGGCCTTTCCCCTTCAGTGCCGTATGCGCAGGAGTATGGTGGTTCTCTTCGACAAGTTGAAAGTTGATTTTTAAGTAGTAAAGAGGAAAATCGAGAATAGTGAGTGTTATAATGTAAATATAGTTGATTTGTTGAAGAAGATTTTAATATTTCTCATATTTGTTGATGGACCTATCGAGAGTGTGGGATTTGTATGAATGGATATGTAGGACACAAAAATCTATATTCGATCATGAATCTTTGACACATGGCCATTTTAGAATGAATGAATTTGACCATGTAGGATTGGAGGGCTTTGTTCAAGGGATTGAAGTACATGAAGGTTTTAATAAAGTAGAGGTTAAATATTTAATATTTAATATAGTCGGTAGTTTTAAATTTTGTATTAGATAATTTTACATTTGTCATTTTTATCGTAATGATCAAATAAAATATTATTAGATTCATCATTTTTCAAATAAGTCATGTAGAGGAATATTTTTTATATTTTTGATGTTAAATTTTAGAATTGTTTTGTTTTATTTCTATTTGGTTAAATGTAGGTTTTGACAGGTTCTCACAACCCGTAACAAAACAAAAAAAAAACACTGGAAAAGACATCATAAACAATCAACAATGCATCCAACAAAGCAGCGATACCACAACCAACAAAGAAAACTACATCAAAACCATTAACCATTTGCCAATCTCAACAAGCAACAAGTTTTTGTTATAAATCAATGTTTTGTCAACAAAAAAGTGGCCAACAAGCAACAAAGAAACTACCACAAAAACAACCAGTAAAACATTGCCAATGGAACAACATACCCCCCAAAAGACAAAGGGTCAAACACAAATAACCGGTGGGCAAGATCAACTTCCTTCCCCATCGAGAGAGGAGACCTCCATCGTCCATTTAGTGACATCTTTGACCATTTCCTCTGCTTTAGATCTCAACTTTTTAGTGTCTGATCTCTTATCTTTCCTCTTAACCAACAAATCCAAAATAACTTTAGGTCTTGTTGTTGAAGGAGGAAAAGTGGAACAATGATCACCAACGAAAGTAGAGGCCTTGAGTCCATAACAGGAGCAAGGTCCATCCTTAGAAGGACCTCCCTCCTAGGGGAACAAGGAAAAACCCTACAAGAAGAGAGGGGGTGAGGAATCAGATGAAAAAATGAATTTATTATGATTACGCCAAATAAAAGCATCATCTGAAGTTTTTTCTTTCTTCCTCCAAACAAAATGAAAAAGAGGGTGAAAGTTGAAGGACCTTAGAAGAACACACGATACCTGAAAAAATTATAATAAAAATATATAGAAATAAAACTTTCAAAATTTAGAAACTGTATCCACAAACCCTCCAAAAATAGAAAATAAAATAATAATTCATATAAAAAGTTATCATTCATTAAAAAAGAAAAATTATTTACTTCACCGATTTCTATAATAACAAGTTTTGTGGGGTGGCATGAATACCTGACGGCTGGGGCTGGAGGGTTATTGTAGTTCACATTAGGAAATTATGATGGGTGGAGGTTGGAAGTTTAATGTAGTTAAGCCGTTGCCAATTATAGTTGGCATATTTTAAGTTTTCCCCAAAAGATTATTATAAAAAAAGGAGCTATCAACATAGTACATAGAGTAGAAAGCCATTTGAGCATAATGTGCTGAAATGAATTCATATTGCTTTTGCACTTAGTACAACCATATAGAGCTGATAGACATTCTGATCATATCATATTATTAATCAGTGAATGCATTGCATTGTAGAAAACTCAAGTATAGTACATAGAGTAGAAAGCCATTTGAATTTTCCATTTGACAAGAAAAAAAATGCATTGAAAGCTTAGATGAGAAAGTGATTATGAGCAGTACTAACAGAAACTTGACAGAAAATCCATATTTGCAAAGTGCTATTGAAAATTGTATTGTTTTATAAAATCTATTTGCATTTTAAAAGTCCATTTTTTTGGAATTTCCTCTTGCAATTGGCTTAGTCAGCTCCGTACTGGACTACAGGGTAGGCAATTTAACTCTTCCAAGGGTTCCAGGTACTTCAATTTTGAAAAAGTTTTGAAAGGGAAAACACAACAAATTACTAATAACGTGGGTTAGTAAATAATGGAAGACATATTACCCAAATAAAAGTTCAAAAAATGAGGTGAATGCTGAATGCTATTGAAAATGCTGTGATGGCAAAAACAACATACGACAATAGAAAAAATAAATTACAATTACAATCTAATGCAATTAAAGCTAAGAATAAAGCCTTGATTTTTTTTAAAAATCTATTGAACCAGCTATCAACAACAATCGCATAATGATGCAGGGGCATCTTTGGAATGCCAAAAAAGTGAACTTGGATGTGATTTGGAGTCATGACAATGAGTCAAATTTGAATTTTGAGTTTTCCCACCTTTTTCCAATTTGAATTTTCAAACTTGAAAGTGAGGGGTAGAGAGTGCTTTAGGTGGGTTAACTAAGTAATGAAGGTATGTTATGTTGAATAATGTTGTCATAGACTTATTGTGGTCTCATAAAGGTCTTAGGAGTGGATTGAGTATATGTCTTGATAGAAAAGTGTGAGGTGGTAGTGATATTAGCCATCACCCTACATGGGTCTTGAGGAATGTAGAAGAGTGTCTTGATTCAAGAAACAATTATTTTGTTATGTTTTAAGAGTGTAGTTTTGAATAGATAGTTTGTGTGGCTCGAGGTAGGAGCTTAAGAAGAAAATAAGGTAGACAAATGTTGGAAGGAAAGTCTGTGAAACCTTGTATAGGATTGTGAGTGTCCATTTTGTAATGATCAATAGTTTCAAGGGAATAACAATGGTGATTTGAAATTGAAATCATGTTCCTTGCTCATGTATGATTTATATATAGTGATAAGATAACTAAACGAGTGTTATCCATGTTTTAGTTAGGTGTGGAATTGATTTTTTAGGTCTGAGACTGAGTTTCTGAGTGTGCACATATAGAAACTCATAGTTGAGAGAAGAAAGATTCCTTAAAGGCAAAGAATGGTAAGTTGTTTTGAGGTCTAAAATAATACCAACTGAGTATGACCTTATTCATATCCCTGTTATGTTATTTGATTCAAATATTTAAGGATTTTGTAAACCCTGCTTACATGATAAAATTCACACTTTGTGTTTTTGTAATGGAGATGTTAAGTGGCTTACTAATCTGAATGTATATTGCCACGATACAAGAATTGATTAACATTATGTTAAAGTATGGATAGGTGTTTATGAGAATCAAGGGGTATTGAGATAGGATCTAACAAAACCATGTATACAGTGAAAAGTTGCAATGACTGTATGCCAACCATATTAATTTCCATGATGTTTGAATGAAACAAGTTTGTCCCAAAAGAGGATGCAAGAGATCTATTCTTGAAGTTGCATGTGAAGTAATGAGGACTTATTGTGTTCTCAAGGGTATTGAATGTTCCAAGTGAATGAGTTGTTCCCAATTTGATCAACAAGACTGTTAACCCTATATTGAAAAGTTATTTAGCAGACTGTATTTCAAAACCTGTGTATTTCATGTTTTGAATATGTTTAAGAGTGAACCAATAGGAAGAAGTGTTTGTAGCACTGTGTTTATGTTGAGAAACATTATTTTAAGATTTTGGTGTGTTCCAATCCATTAGTCAGTTTAACAGTGTCCAAAACTCAATTATAAGTTGATATTAGGCAGACTATGTAAGACAAGAACCTTTAGAATCTATGTTGACATGTGAATAGAGAGTTGCTATGAACATTAGAGGTTTGGGAAAGATTGAGAATGGATTGATAGACCTCCTAGAGGTCTTCTAAGGTTTTAAAACTCAAACAAGAGTCCAACAAACAATTTTATTTCCTCCCAAGCCTATAACAGACTTGGAAACCCGAAAACAGGGTAGTGAGCTATAAAACCATGTTTCGAGGAAAGTAATCGATGGAAAAGATTGATTTTTGGTCATTTACTAGGAGAAAGGCCATACTAAAGGATTTTTAGGTTGGTTCACCAATTTGGTACGTATCCATACTTATGTTATTGACTGTGTGCATAGACAGTGCAAGAAGACCTAATAAGCCTAATTAGAGATCAAAAAGTGTGTAGAGAATTGGCTTAAAGGATGAGTAAAGGCCTGAGATTTTATGGAAAACTAGTATTAAATAAAGGGTACCTAAATTGATAGTTGGTTTACCATATGCTTCTGTACTAATCTGCACATGTCAAATTTCCAAGAAAAAAGCTACAAGAGTGGGTCACAAGACAAGGCAGAGTGGTGTAGGTGTGACTAAATGCATTATGGAAGGTATAGAAGGTGATAAGAGGTCTAAATAGATTGTGAGAACCATATCTAAGATATTATTAACCAAAAACCATCGTGAGGTTATAACCAAAGATTGCGTATTTCCCCAAAAGGACTGTGGGGAATGAAGGAATGTTGAACGAGAGTCTTGAATGAAGGATAAAAGGCAGAGTCTTAGAGAGATAATAGTATTAGCTTTGCATCATTTGGTATCAGAGCCATCTAGATGCTATGGAAATAGGTTGGTATGTGTATGAATGTTGTGATTAATGCATGTTACATGTTGATCAAGATATTGCAGGTAAGCAAGCAAGGAGGAAGTGGCAAGGAGTCTTGTTGAGAGACAATAGATTGAGAAAGGTATGAGGCATTTTGTGATTGGTTTATTGATTGAATGAATTATTGATGATGAGTGATAGGCGAAAGAAAGAAAATAATGAATTCATTTATTGAAGCTAAAGGGAAGTTGTCCTTAAGACAAGCACGACTAAGGTTACGGTAATCAATATAAATGTGGATGACCATAGTGACCTTCCTCAAATGGGAACAACGTTAGAAACCCATTCAAAATAATCCACTAGTTTAATGAATTTAACATCTATTAGTTTAATGATTTCCTTATGACATAGATTAGTGACTTCAAGTGGGAATTTTCATTTATTTTGATGCACTGGCTTAGCATCAGGATAAGTGATGATGTTATGAACCACAATACTAGGGTCAATGCCAGGCATGTCTTGATAGGACCAAGTGAATACCTCTTGATATTTATCAAAAAATAAGCTAAAGTTGTCATGCTCAGATGGTGAGAGTTATCGAGAAATCATGATTGGTCGAGGAGATGGGGTACCATATTCAATATGAGTTATTTCTTTGATAAGCATGGCATTGCCATCCTGAAAGTGGTAAGGTGTGTTGGGTAAGGTTGAAATTGGATTTGTTTTAGGATCAATGCTAGCAGCAAAGTTATTAAATCAAGGAGTTTTATTTTTGAAATTTCCAATTTTATGATGCTACCGAGGAAGTTGAGGTTCCGAGCATGAAGTAACTCAAGAATAGCTTCATCACTAGGTAAGGTAGGAAGAGGACCATAATATTCAATATCTACTTCAAGGTCTATAATTTGATTACCATGGTTATCATATTCATAATGAATCTGATGGACATCGGTTACCTTGGCATCGAGTGTAATTTTGAAAGTAGATGAAGAGGATGGATCCAAAGAGATGGGAGTGTTGATAGATTCGATGATGGGAAAATAATTTAAAGAAATGATAGGATCTAAATGAGGTAGAGAATATGTAGGAGTGTCTGAAGGTTTGAAGGGTGTAATTTTTTCTACCACCCAAAGAGTATCGATAAGTGGAGAATTGATGGGAGGTACATGACCCTTAGGATTTAAGTCATGATGTGTAGATATGGTATGTACATCCTGGTTAAAGGAATGAATTTGGGCTAAAATATTTTGATAGTGATGGACATCCAAGTCTCGAGAGTGAGCTTGGGCCATGATATAATTATCATCATATATTCGAGAAATCGTAAATGTTTGAGAATCGGGGGGAGTTTTAGAAGGTGAAATCCCAATGTTGCTAAATGTATGAGGGGACATGGTGAGAGGATATTTAAATAATTTAGCTACTCCAAAATAATTTCAAGTGAAGGCATCTTTAGGTAAAGATGGCTCTTGAGCATTGAATGGAGGGGGAAAATCGGTAATCTCATCCATGATAGGAATAATATGAACTTTGGGTAAGAGATAAGGAGGAATCCAATCCAAAATATATGGAGGTAGCTTCTTAGTATTGCAAGTGTGCTGCAACTCATTGGGCTCATCATCATTGGAATATGCAAGAGTGACGTGAAGATTAGGATTCATGCTGATGAACTTAGGTAAAGGAGCACTATTGATTTTAGGAATTGTAGGAATTTGATATTGAGGCTTAGGATTGGGAAGCTGGATGCTCTATGGGTTGGGATCAGCTTCATGTTTGTAAAATTTTCATTATGTAAGAATTTAATACACTGACTACTAGAAGAGGTGATGGTCCTCATTCGATGAGTCCATGGATGACCAAGAATAATGTTATATGATAAAGGAAGATCAAGGACCATAAGCTTGGTTCTAATAATCTTAGGTCCAATGGTCAATGGATGCCAAATGCAGCGAAGTGGCTTTTGATTAGTCTTGTCAAAGCCATGACAAGTAAGATGGGTTTATTTAAGATGATCTTTATTATAACCAAGATGTTGAATCAGCCATAAGGATGTGACATTAATATCGAAACTTTTGTCAATTAAAACTTTTCAGATAAGGGTGGTATTAATGGTTACTTTGATAAAGAGATGTGGATCATCAACGTGAAAAACAATTTTTTCATTAATCATGTCCTCTTCAAGAAATTTAGTGGAAGCTTTGGAAGAAGGACGCATAGTCTCAATGGTATTGACATTAGTTGGTTCAAAATCAATAGAAGGTGGTTCTTCATCTATGGAAGATAGATCTTCAATTTCTTGAAGTTGTTACATAGGAAATTTATGATGATAGGGTGAAGTGCGAACCAACTCCATAAGAGGAATCTTAAAAGGCATAGAGTTGAGTTCTTCAAGAAAATTTCAATGTGATTTAGAAGAACTGGCACAAGGTTTAGAAGACAAATTAGATTTAGGAGATATAGAGGTAGTGGGAGGATCAAAAGGAGGAAGTTGTTCCTCAGGGGCTTTCGAATCATCATGAGTGGTAGTAGTATCTTTAAGAAATTGTTCTTCCAAATATGGGTTTTTAGGGTTGGTAACAGGATCTTTATGAGCTAATTTACAATGATAATTAACCTTAACAATGCTAACATATGAGAGTTGTTATAATATAGGTCATAATTGGCATCGATGGCACAAACATCCTTGACATTCGATTGATTAGTATTTGAAGAAAGTTTTTGATTATTAGAAGTAGAAGCTTTAAAGGTTTGTCACTTTTGAGATGCGATAGCATACTCTTGATGACAAAGTTTGATCATAGCCTTATGGTTGAATGAGTCACCAAGCATATAAGAAATAACATACTTAGTGATCCCTATACAAGATTCATGAAAATGCCCAATGTCGACATGGAACCAATAGAATAGATTGGGATCATCCCACTTAGGAGGAAAATTGGGATAAATGAAAGGTTTCGAGGGTGGTAAAAGTTGTTTTATTTGCTAAACTGAAAGAGGTGTGTGAGATGGTAAAGGAACATTAGATTTGGTAACTCCAAGTTTAGTTTGGGGAGTACTACTAGTGATAGCATTAGATGTTTGAAAAGATCCTTTTAGGAAGTTTATGATTGGGTTAGAATTGCTTCATAAGAAAGTCTTGACTCTTAGCTTGGTCAAGAGCTTCATTAAGAGTTTGAGGAGTAAAGGTTTGAACCTTCTATTGAAGAGTGGGAGTCAAGGCAGTAATAAAGAGTTTGAATAAATTATCGTCAGTCATATGATGATTGGGTTTATGAGCTAAATATTTCCATCTTTTAATAAAGTCATGAGCTGATTTATTAGGAGATTGTTTAGGGTTTATGATGTGACTAAGACAATTTTTAGGAAGATCATTGTGTTGAAACTCTTTAACCAAATGATTGACCAAATATTCAAGTTGCCAAATAGAATGTTGAGGAAGTTAATTATACCATTCTAATACATCTCTAGTGAACGCTTTGACTAACAGTTTAGTATTGGCAAATGTATTAGTTTGGATACAGTCTTTGTGAAGGTTACCAATGGATTTGAGGAATGAAGCAGGGTCTTTAGTCCCATCATATTTGATAGTTAGAGTGATGTTACCAATATCAATGGATACAATGAAGGGAGCTAAAGGCTCATTTTGAATAGTTTGAAGCATCTTGTTATTCATTATGGGTTGAGGAATAACATTACCTAAGGTATCCCTAAGAAGTGGAGGAATATAATTAGGAATAACTTGAGGATGAATAGATGGAGGTTGATTAGTCACATTGATTAAATGTTGTTGAAGTTACATCATTTGGTTGGTATTAGAGTTTTGCATGATGTTCATTTGCTGAATAACTTGAGCAAAGAGTTGGGTTGTATCAGGAGGTGAGTTAGTGTTGGTTGGAGCTCTCCTCAAATTAGTGTTAGGGGGAAGATTATTATATGAGGGTTATTAGAGGGATCATTAAATAGAATTGTATCAATTACTCCCACATTGGTTTGGAGAGTTTGAGAAGTGTCTTGATAAGTATGGAAATGATTGGATCCATTAACTTCATCTTGAAGTGCTATTTGTACCATGTTACAGTTCATAGATGAAGGAGGAGAAGAAGTGCCCCAAGAGTGATGGTTCTCTTGAGAAGAAAAGAGAGGAAGGAATGAACATCCCATAGAGCATCTAAATGGATTTAGGTTGTCCAAAAAGATTTTGATAGGAGACCTCATTCTAACTAAAGAGAGATGAATAAAATGTAAAATTGGAAAAATGGGAAACTAGATGGAAAAATATGAAAAGCAAGAAATAATATTAGGTTGACTAGATCGACTTAATGTAGGAAACATGGCCTATAGACTGTACAGGGTCGACTAGGTCGATCCACTACAGTACACAAAAGCCAAAAAGGTACATGGTCAACCAGGTTGACCTAGTACAATGAACATGGAAGAGGAAAAGATGGATAACAAGATTAAAAATGAAACAAGATAATTTATTGCTAATCTAAGAAAGTAAGTGCAGAAAAGAAATGCACAATCAACTGAATTAATGATGGATAATCCAATTGATGCACACAAATTAAAATATTGCACTAATGCTAGCTAATGCAAGATTTTGCAGACACAATTGATCAAATAGATAGCAAACAACTTGAAAGTAAAGCTAGCTATTTGGTCAACCTAGAATCTTGATTAGATTATTAAGAATGATTTTAAATGTAAAAGGAGATTGGCTATAAACAAGGTAATAAATAACAATCTATGAAAAGTTTTAGGTTAGTTTAGGATGAAAGGGATTGTAGAGGTAATGATATAGGATTGGTATTAGAGCCTACCCCCTCGCTTTACACACTACAATAATAAGGGTAATGACGGCTTAGAAAAAATATACCATTATTTATGTTTTATACTTGACTAGAGCATTAAGTCAGCTTCCCCCTTGGTGATGAAATCCAAGTAGATAGACCTGGGTAGTCAACTGTTTAAATGCTTGTTGATGTTTATGTGGTTTGGCTATATGTGTAAAAGAAGATACATAGTGTAACTAAGCAATTGATTGAAAATCCCTTAATTAGACTATGTGAACTATTCTAAGCATGCAAGCAACTTAAAGGAAAGATTTGATTAACATATATGGTTAATTTAAACTTTGAAACAAGGTATAGTTGAGAAATTATATGGACAATCATACAAAACAGAGTCGATAGGGTCAAACCTGTATTGTGAAAGTCAAGTATGGAAGTGAACTAGGTCAATCAGGTTGACCTAGTTATTTCATAAAAAATAGAACAAAAAACTAGGTCCATAGGGTTGACCTAGTTGACTGCGCGAAGGCAGTTTTGAAGACTACAAACTTGAAAGGAAAGTATAGAAAAATAAAGATATAGAGGAAACATAAACTAACTTGAATGGTTCAGAGATGACTAGGAGAATATTTTTGATCTAAGACCTTGGAGAAAATTGGTAGTAACCTACAAACTAGGTCAATCTGGTCAAACAAGTTATGTAGGAACTTACTAAAAAAGTGTTGAAAATGCACTAGGTCGACTTGGTCGACCTAGTAGGCTAAATTGAAAGTCTAGAAACTTGAAAAACCTATATTAGGTTGATCTAGTCGATCTAGTTATCTGAATAGAAGTCCGCAAGTCTAGAAAATTGTACTAGGTCGAGCTGGTCAATCCAGTTGCTTGTTCTTACAAACCTACACACAAAGATAAATAATTGGGTTGATAAGGTCGATCTAGCAAAGTAAAAATATGATAAAAATAATGATGAATAGAAATGAAATAAGTGAGAAATCTTGCAAGGGTTTGATTCACATCAGGTTCACTAGAATGTATGCAATCAAAAATGCATCATGTACATAAATCAATCTTAGATCGAATGGGATATAATACACCTACAGTTCTGATTGGGGGCATATAATTGTTAAGCAAGAGCATGACTAATGTGAGGATCTACTAGACCCAATTAGGGGATCACATATCACAACACACCGTGTGAGGTAGGGTTCCAAAGTCTACAATCTAACACAATCACACAACCCTAAAAGAGTCCTATGATTTAATATTTCACTAATATAATAACAATCAAAGTAAATTTAATCTAGTGTGCACCAAAGATTGTGGCACAAAGTGGGGGGTTAGTAAATCAAAGTAATCATAACATGTATAGATAACCTCAAATAAAGTAAGTAGGAGTAACACCCTAATACATAAAATATGAAGAGTAATATTATTCAAACCAACACTTATGCTACTTCTATCTCCTAAAAGAGAGGAGAACAAAGTTATAATATACTTACCTGAATGTGAACCCATCAAGGTTCAATCTCCCTTTTTAAATGAGGCTTTGTAAGGGGTTTTTGTGGTTCATAAGGATCACTTTGTTAGGCCAAAGTATCCAAGACCTATCCACAAGCCTAGATTCTCCAAAAATTAGAAACCTAAAATATGTCTCCTCAAGTAGAATGGTAGAAGAGAAGATTGTGAATAAGCACAAGCAAATAATAAATCTTGATTGCATATCTCAATAATGATCTAAATGACCTTGTATTTATAAGTGGAACTTACTTTAAAATCATTTGGATATGTTGGTTATGCTAGGTTGACCTGGTTAACCTAGCACATTTTTGGGCTAACTCACTAGGCATGTGATAGGTCGGTCGGAAGGCTAACAAATCAAAAGAGAGAAAAGGTCCTTAAACTATACTAGGTTTATCAAGTTGACCTAGTATGCTAAATAGGTAAAAAGGATGCCAAACAAGGAAATGAAGGATGGGAAGAGGAAAAATACTAGAAGATTGTATAAGTGAGGAAAAACAACTTAGTGAAAGGTTTTGGGAACTAGTTAGATTGGTAATAATGTGTCAAAAAAGGAAAACAATCCTACAAAGCACCAAAAGTATGCCCACCCCTTTCTTGGTGCACCCCTTAGGGCGTGCACTCAGAGAGATTGAGTCTTGATAAGTTTCTACAAGATATAAAGTGTTAATATTCAATAAAAGTTAGAAATATTATGTCTATACACCATCCTTCCAAGATCAAGCTACTTATCTAGTAAACATCATTACTAGGGAATCCTAAAAATTTCCACAACATCAACTTATCAATAGTGACCCTATGTTCCAAAATCATCCAAGTCTCCCATCCACTTGATATAGTTTTAATTCTAACATCGCTCATTACACTAGCCAAGATTTGATTGATAAAGAGTACATCAAAGTTATCTCAAGTATATCCACATTTGTAAATCATACTTTGGGGGTATGCCATGATGTCTTTCTTGAGCCTAATCAAGACATCCTATTTCCAAATCAAGATCACAATGTTCTATCTATTCTCAACCAAATAAGCATTTTCGACAAAATACCCATTTTTGACAAAGATCCTATCTTGGCCCAAACATATTTTAATCAACACAACCTACCCATCATTGAATCACCATATATCTTTAGTCTAGTAGTTAAGATTCTACATTTCGAAAAATTTCTTCATCCTAAATCCATCATTTCCAAATGACTAATGAGAAAGAAACTTGGCAATAATGCAATTCAATAGGCCTTCTTTATGGCACCTCCAAACCAAGATCAAATTTATTGTTAAAATATGGTTTACATTTTCTTTTGACATTAAAGGAAGGTTCATCATTAACACCAATGTCCACCTTGGTCCCAACAATAGTTTCATCAATAGACTAGCTTGAAAATATTGGTGATAATTTCATGGTTAAGAAATAAGCTTCATTTGACATCAATGCAAATTCTCTTGGTACCATGCATACACTATGTTTTCCTTCTATAAACAATATTCTTCCTTTTCCCATCAAATATATTAGCATCACATTACCTGCACATGTCAATTGGGATCCACAACAATGAACTTCGTTGGACTTATCCCATGACAACATATCAGTTGTAACATCTATAAAAATCCATGAAAACATCCAATTTGGAGAAATGCTACCTCACCAAACATTGTTTAAATCTCTAGGAATCAATCAATATAAACCAATAGATGAATAAATTAGCTCTTTATTACTTGATAATAAAATCAAAGACAATGAAAACATAAAGCCAACTAGGAGAGAAACAACATGGAATGATCTCCTGGTTATAATCCAAGAAAGAATCCTAACTCTTGTATTGCATACTAATTATGCTAAACTAGTAGAATGACACTATAAGAAGTTAGATAATGATTTTAAGATCACGTTCGATACACATCATAACAAGTTTGAACATTTTAGATTTGCTAAGGAATTAAGGATTGTTAATGCAGATCTATCTTATTTTAATTTTTGTAGTATTTGATGGTTAGTCAGTAGTGGTTGGGTAAGAGATATTGGTTTTTGTACGTATGGAGAACTCATTAGTCCCTATTGTTTGATACTCTTCAACAACATTGCTTGTAACCCTTATACAGAAAGGCATCTAGATTCCATGATGATCCAATGAACTCTCATAAGGTTTATGGAGTTTAGATTTACTTCTAGGCATATTAATGTGGGTCTATTTGATAATTGTGTTTACTGAATAAAAACCAAAATTTCCATATAAATCTAGTAAAGAAACTTATACTTGGATGTATTTATTCAACAAGGATTTCCCTATAGATAACGTTACTCTAAATGGTTTGTTAATAACTCCTGGTGGGCTCAACAACCTCATCTTGGTCAAGTACTATTCAAAGTAAATAATAGAATTGAAATAGAGATTGAAGAGGAAATCCATTAGAAAAATAGAGATTATCTAGAGTTGGCATGGGATAGAAAGTTGTAGAGCAAGAAAGATATGCATCTTGTGACCTTTCATTGGGTACAGATGCCAATAAATTAAAAAAAAAATTATAAAATCATAAAAATAAAAAATAAAATAATTTGTTGTCTACAAATACCTTGACACTTGGGGGCAGCCTGCTTACACTTACATTGTCTTCATTGCATTGCATTTGTCATCATTTACATTTTGTCTTACATATCAGATGTTATGTTTGGTGATTATTTAGTTGTCAATTCGCATAACACAAACATTCAAAATGCAGCTTATCATATCTTTTTATTTTTCATATCACCCTATTATCTCATGAAAAAAATTCTCAAAGTTAGCATTAGATTGGGTCTTTCCTTAATTCTCACGAGCATAGTAAATCTCTTTTCCCTACATCTTCTTACAAAAATAAGAAAATACTATCCCACAACCTAGTCTAAAAGCTTGTCTATGATAGAGTCTCCTCTTGCAGTTCCCTCTAAAGCAAAAAATATTAATAGGCTACAAAAAGAAATATGGTAGCATTACTCGCATATCTTAGTCTTCAGTAATGAGCCCTTGCATCTTACTATTTGTATGGGCCAAGACTTGGGAGTAAAATCCTTCTGTATAACAAGGCACCCTTATTCAAAACTTATCAAATTCAAATTCCACATTTTTTGCCCTTCATTGATCTTCGGTTTGAGCCTTCACAACTCACTAGTTGCGTATGATTAGCATTGGGAAGAGACACCCTTACTCACTTATGTATAATCTTTGGTGATAAACCCATGTGTCTTCCTATTCACATGAGATTAAATGTAGGGGGTGATAAAATAAAGTATTAAAAATGAAATCGAAAGGTGTCCAAAAAAAGTTCAAAAAATCTTGTTTATGTGTCTATGATGAAAAAGATAACTTTATCCCATTAATTGATTCTATCAGGACTAGTTCTCTCTAGATGCATCCAATAAAGTTAGCATTTTAAGAAAAAAAGCTCCAAACTCTACCTTATGCCTAAGATATTAATTTTTTTTTATTGATTTCTCTAAACAAGAAGAAAAAATATAAGTGACAATCAAATAAACATCAAATTTAAGGTTACAATTATTATACAATGGTCAAATAAATACCAATTTAAGGTCTAATATAAGTATGAACAACTCACTCCATTACATTCTCTTGTGATTAGAATGCTTATCACCATAATTAATATTTAATATTAATAAATAAATATCATTTATTGTATTTTAATATATTATAATTCATTTTATATTATTTTAATTAACAATTCTATTTTTATTCTCCATCAGTTTTCTACTAAGTAGTGATTAATGACAAAAAATTATAAGTGACAATCAAACAAACATCAAGTTTAAGGTTAAAATTATTATATAATGGTCAAATAAATACCAAATTTAAGGTCCACTATAAGTATGAACAACTCACTCTATTACATTCTCTTATTATTAGAATGCTTATCACCACAATTGATATTTAATATTAATAAATAAATATTATTTATTTTATTTTAATTTATTTTATATTATTTTAATTAACAATTCCATTATATTCTCCATCAATTTTCTACTGAGTAGTGATAAATGACATTAATCTAGTTACATCACTACATTTGGTTCGAGCAATTTTTTTGAGGAAAAAGGACTCCAAACTCTATTGTATGCCTAGGATATTAAGTTTTTTTTAATTGAATTCTCTAAATAAAAGAAAAAATTTATAAGTGGCAATCAAACAATACCAAATTTAAGGTTAAAATTATTATATAATAATCAAATAAATAACAAATTTAAGGTCCAATATAAGTATGAATAACTCACTCCATTACATTCTCTTATTATTAGAATGCTTATCACCACAATTGATATTTAATATTAATAAATAAATATTATTTATTTTATTTTAATATATTTTAATTCATTTTATATTATTTTAATTAATAATTACAATATATTCTCCATCAATTCTCTACCGAGTAGTGATAAATGACAAAAATTATAAGTGACAATCAAATGAATATCAAATTTCAGGTTAAAATTGTTATATAATGGTTAAATAAATACCAAATTTAAGGTTCAATATAAGTATGAATTATTCAATCCATTACAATCTCTTATTATTATAATGCTTATCACCACAATTAATATTTAATATTAATAAATAAATATTATTTATTTTATTTTAATATATTGTAATTCGTTTTATCTTATTTTAATTAACAATTCTATTATATTCTCCATCAATTTTGCGCTGAGTAGTGATAAATGACAAAAAATTATAAGTGACAATAAAATGAACATCGAATTTAAGCTTAAAATTATTATATGATGGTCAAATAAATACCAAATTTAACGTCCAATATAAGCATGAACAACTCACTCCATTACATTCTCTTATTTTTTTTATTAGGTGACAAAGACATAATCGAGGACCAAGATCCCCATGTGTTTTTATTAACCACCTGAATACCATCTATATACAAGATATTTTCAAATGTAAACCAACTATTACCAACAATGACCACCATCAACCTCAAGAATAACCAACGGCCATTAACAACCCTGAGAATACAACCAACGGCCACAACCAACCTCATATACCTTCCTTGAGATTTGAACTTGGGTGGGGCTTGAAACAACCAAGTGACTTACCAACGCACCCACATCTCATTGGCCATTATATTATCTTATTTTTAGAATGCTTATCACCACAATTAATATTTAATATCAATAAATAAATATTTTCTGTTTTATTTTAATATATTGTAATTCATTTTATATTATTTTAATTAACAATTCTATTATATTCTTCATCAATTTTCTATTGAGTAGTGATAAATGACATTAATCTAGTTACATCACTACGTTGGGTTTGAATATTTTTTTGAGAAAAAAAGGCTCCAAACTCTACCTTATACCTAGGATATTAATTTTTTTTATTGATTTCTCCAAATAAAATGATTTTTTTTAATAAGAGATAATCAAACGAACATCAAATTTAAGGTTAAACTTATTATTCAATGGTCAAATAAATACCAAATTTAAGTATGAACAATTTACTCCATTACATTCTCATACACACACACACACACACACACACCCCAGAGCATGGATCGGTCTAAGAAACAATAGGGGCCCTATATCCCCATGCAATTTTATTAACCAATATACTATATATTATTAGATGTATACCAACTATTTCTAACAACAGTCACCACTAGCCTCAAGAATAACCAACGGCCATTAATGACCATGAGAATCCAACTATTTTTAACAATGGCCACCATCGGCCTTGAGAATAACAAATGGCCATTAATGGCCTCAAGATACAACCAACGACCACAACTAACTTTAGATGCATTTCTTGAGATTTGAACTTGGGTGGAGCTTGAAACAACCAAGCCACTTAACCAACTCACTGGCAAAAAATGTTAGGTAATGAGCTTTTTAAAATGGAGCCAGAACTATAGAGATTTTTATAATCAAAATGCCCAAACTAGCGATGAATAGTATTCCTAGCCATGGGTTGTGGACTTGCCTTATCACATTAAACACATGTTTTAAGTCACATGCCGATCCCCATCACATTGAACACCGAGTTGGTAGTCTATTTCATCGAATACTTTTCACAAATAACTCATCGTAGCTTAGTGTGGCAACGATGCTAGAGAATGGTCATCCCAGTAATGGACCCTGAGACCTCCCACTTCTAACACTCAACTCATCTAATGCTAGGCTATCATCACCGGGGTAATTGATATTTAATATTAATAAATTAATATTATTTATTTTATTTCAATATATTGTAATTCATTTTATTTATTTTCATATCCAAGAAGAGATGGTGACTATGTTCAAAGGTACAAATCTTTGAGAGTGCTATTTTTAAGCAGTAAAGAGGAAACTCAAGCTATAGAGATTTCGGAAATGCTGTGCATAGATTTTGATCAAAATTTGGAGGAAAATTCTTCTCAACAAAGTGAATAATTAGCTTCTAGGGAGATTCTAACTATCTATCAGACTGAATATTTGATTTCTAAGCCAAACGATGGAGCCCCCAGACATAAAGGTAGAAAAATGCAAGCTAAACATTTGTAACTAAATGCTTTAAACACCATAAATGGGGCTACTCAATGGACTATGGAGGCACTAATTTCTCCAAGAGGAAGGTGGGTAAGAACTGCTCATTATTGAGATTGGCTTTTTGTAAGGGGTCTTCGGTTCAATATTTTTCTTATTTGTAATTGTATAGGGTTAGAATTCCTATATGATGCAACTAGGAAGGTAGGTGTTCTAGTTTCTTCTCGATAATTCTTTTTTTCTTATCTCAAGGATTATTTTTCCACTATTTTTTTAGCTTTTTTAATTCTTCTTATGTTTTATGCAAGGGTGAGGGCCCCATCGACCCTCAAGCATCACTATAAAAAATTAATACAAAAGTTATAATAATTAATATAGTCTCAAAAAGTGTGCCTCAAAAAGATGATTAAGAAAATCGAGAATAGATGGTTGTTATGTATTGTCATGAAGTGTGAAGATATTTTATTAGTTTGAGGAGGTTTAATATTTTTGCAAATTTGTACCAGTGAATTGAAGCTATCAAGAATGTGGGATTCGTATGAATGAACATCTAGAACACAAAAATCTATTTTCCTTCATAAATATTTGACACTTGGCCACTTTAGAATGAATGAATTTGATAATTTGGGATGGAAGGGCTTTCTTCAAGGGATTGAAGGACATGAAGGTTTTAATAAAGTAGAGGCTAAATATTTAATATTTAATATAGTTGGTAGCTTTAAATTTTATACTAGACAACTTTACACTTGTCATTCTTATCATAATGACCAAATAAATGTTATTAGATTTGTCACTTTTCAAATGAGTTTGTATTATTAAATTGATATTAGTAGAGGCTAACGTGTCATATATGGATAATTTTATTTTAAAAAAAATATAAATATTATCAAAAGGTAAAAAAAAATGCTATTACATTTATCACTTTTAAAATGATTGTAATTACTATATTGATATAAATAGAATATTCCACAAAATCATGTAGAGTAATATTCTTTATTTTTTAATGCTAAATTTTAGAATTGTTTTGTTTTGTTTTCATTCGGGTAAAGGTGGGTTTTGACGGGATCTCACAACCCATACCAAAACCAAAAAAACTACTGGAAAAAACAATATAAACAATCAACAATGTGTCCAACAAAACAAGCATACCACAACCAACAAAAAAACTACATCAAAACCATGAACCATTTGCCAACTAGCAATAAGCAATAGTTTTTTGCTAAAAAACAACCTTCTGTCAATAAAAAAGTGTCTAATAAGCAACAAAGAAACTACCATAGAAACAACCGGTTTAATGTTTCCAGTATAACAAACACCCCCTAAAAGATAGAGGGACAAACATAAATAACCAATGGTCGGTATCAACCTCCTTCCCCATCGAGAGAGGAGACCCTTCATCATCCATTTAGTGTTATCCTTCATGGTTTCCTTTGCTTCAGATCTAAACTTTTTGGCCACTGATCTGTGATCTTTCCTCTTAATTGATGAATCCAAAATAACTTTAGGTTTTGTTGTCAGAGGAGGTGAAGGGGAATAATGATCACTAGTGAAAGTGTAGAGACCTTGAGTCCACAACAGGGGCAAGGTCCATTCTTAGAAGGACTTCCCTCCTAGGGGAGGAAGGAAGACCCCTAGAAGAAGGGTCAGGGGAGAGGAACCAAACGAAAAAAAGAATTTATCATGATCATATGAAAGTTGAAGGCCCTTAGAAGAACCTTGCCAACACAATACCCAAAAAGATTATAATAAAAATATAAAAAAAAAAGACCTTCAAAATTAAAAAACTATGTCTACGAACCCTAAAAAAAAAGAGACAATATAATAATTCTCATAAAAAATTCTCATTCATTAAAAAAAGAAAAATTATTTAGTTTACTGATTTCTATAATAACAAATATCCAAAATCGTAAACACCTTAGATTCCAAATCATACACGGTGTACATTTTATTGTGTATACAATCATATAAATACATAAATTAGTTATGAACCATTCAATAAATTGTATTGGAACATCACATTTAATGAAAGCATTCATTGATCAAAAGGTCAAGATACACGATAACACATTTCATATCAAAAGAAACTATAATAAAGAATATATGTGTAATATATTATACCTTAAAAGTAATAATAACATAGTCCCTATTTTAGATTTTAAAGTTGTAATTTATTAATTTTTTTTTAAAGAACTATATTAAAAGGGCCCCCCAAAAAAAATCGTAAAAGAATATACTATATTATATATTTTTTTAAACTAAAAGAGGGGTAAAAATTTATTAAATACGAAAATGAAACAACAGTTACAACTCTTTATCTTGGTCCACAAGTTGAACCAGATTCTGATATAAACTCATAGGAAACCTCTGATGATCAGTAATGCTCCATGTAGGCCCATTCTCCGAAGCCCACTTAACAAGGCAATCCGCTACACCATTCCATTCCCGAGGAATGTGTTTGAAAGAAACTGAATACAAGGAAGTACTTAATTGCAGAATTTGTTGAATAACAACATTTAAGTGCCAATCCACCTTACCAAGATTACATTTATTCAGCAAATTAACAACCACTTGCGAATCTGATTCGCAGATAATGTTATACCATCCTCGTTGACAACATCATTTCACTGCCTCAAGGATAGCCATGGCTTCCATGAGGTTATTTGTATGATGTCCTTTGTA
This sequence comes from Torreya grandis, assembly GCA_037957365.1. Taxonomy (NCBI): domain Eukaryota; kingdom Viridiplantae; phylum Streptophyta; class Pinopsida; order Cupressales; family Taxaceae; genus Torreya; species Torreya grandis. The sequence goes on from JARHVA010004604.1 coordinate 1,016,313, forward strand.
GATCGAAAAGAGAAACTGTATACTCCTAGAGCTGTCCCATCCGATTCTGCCAATACCAGCATCCCCTGGGTTCCCCCGTGAGGAGCCATCAGTATTAATTTTAATGACCCCATCCTTAGGTGGAGACCAGCGTCCAACCTGATTAATAGGTCACAAATGTTGATTATTTCCCTTCACTGAATGGCTACTCAACTTAGTAGCGCAGGTCGTGGTCAGGTCCAAACCAAGTCATGAGCATATGCAAGCAGCTTCAGGATCCAGGCCACTACCACTTGCGCACTTCACTTGCAAGGTTTCTTGCAGCGAGCTAATGACTTTTGTCCACAAAACTCTCAGTTTCAGCTGGGCACCCCTAAAGATCCTCTTATTCCTTTCAATCCATAGATTCCATAAAATAAAAGAGGGGCCAACTAACCAGGCATTTTGTAGAAATGAAACCTTTGATGGCGCATGGCCAAGTCGACTCTAGAATTCAGCCAATGAAGAAGCATGCCAACAAAGAGAGACCCAGGCACTCCACCATAGATGCCAAATCTGTTTAGCATACGAACATTGAAAGAAAAGGTGAGATCTAGTCTCCTCACTGTTGTGGCACAAAACACATATAGATGGTCCCTAAAATCCACGCTTGCAGAGATTGTCCCAGGTAAGACACCTGTTGTGAGTAAGCAACCATAGAAAAAAATTACACTTTGGCCATGAAGCCCAGTTCCAAATTTTCTTCCCCCATAAGAACTGTCCCCTGCCAAAGAATTGCTTAGTCAAAGCCACATATCCTGAAGACACAGAGTACTGACCAGTGGCATCTCCTACCCAGGCAAGGACATCTCGTCCTTGCAGGGAGCTACATCCTCTGGAGGCAAGTATTTGAGTTAATTCCCTCCTATCCTCTTTCGAGCCCCTCGACGGCCAATCGAAGGAATTTTTCCACCTGTAACCAATAGTCGTGCCCATGTTAAAAGCTTCTTTGTAATGCGCCATTGTGTGCCATCCAGCAGAATGAAAAGAATCACCTAGAGGCTGCAAATGCAGGTGTGAAGATAAAAGAGGTGGCACTCCATCCCATGAGTCTCTCTAGAAGAAGGCCTCCACCCCACTATTGTAAACCCAAAAGAGGCTGCATTTCACTAACTGAGCTCCCAGCTTGAGAGTACTCCACACCATTGACCCTCTTCCCTCAAGAGGGAACCTAGAAATATCATGGGAATCAATACCCAGAAAGTACTTAGCTGACAGAATTTGAGCCCAAAGGGAAGATTGATTGGAACACCATCTCTAGTAAAGCTTGGCAGTAAGGGCTTGATTGGCCAAAATAGCAGAGCGCAATCTGAGGCCTCCTTCCTAATTTGGTCTACATACAGTAGCCCAATTAATAAGGCTCCATTTGGTATTTTGTAGGTTGTCGCTCCAAAGAAATTGTCTAGAAAGGGCATCAAATTCCTTCAGGAAGTGCGCTGGGGCTGCCTGGACCATACTGTGGTATATGGGAAGCGCCTGGATTATCGATTGTAGAAGAATCACTCTGCTAGCAGTAGAAAGCCACTAATGGGTCCAGTGACTAACTTTTTGCCTTAGTTTGTCCAAAACATTCTGCCAAAATAGCCTAGGCTGCCTTCCCACCACAATGGAAATTCCTAAATAAATTACTGGGAGGGTTTGAGTTTGAAACCTCAAAATGGCAGCAATCCTTCTCTGAATAGGCTTAGGAGTGTTGAAGAAGAAAATAGAGGACTTATGGTCATTAATTTTCTGCCCAGATGCCACCAGATAATTGTCAAGGGTGAGTCGAAAAGCTTTCGCTTCCCGTATTCGAGCTCTCCCTACCAGGATAGTGTCATCAACAAATTGGAGGTGAGTCAGGGTAGTTATCCCATTCCCCTATCTCCAGCCATGAAATAAATTCTAAGAAACATGAAATTTGAAGAGCCAACCAAGTCCCTCAGCCAGAATGATAAATAGGTATGGAGAAAGCGGATCCCCTTGGCGAAGGCCTCTAGAAGCACCAAAAAGCTCAGAAGGTGCCCCATTGATAAGGACCGAAAAGGAAGGCATAGTAACACAGCGTAACACCCAACGAACCCAATCCTGATTGAAGCCGAACGCCAAAAGGACTTTTTGCAGAAATCTCCAGCTAACTCTGTCATAGGCTTTGGCTAGATCGAGCTTAATACACATGGCACGCTCCTGAGAAGTACTCATAGAGTGAATAGCTTCCGAAGCTACAACTCCATCCAGAATCTGTTTCCCTGCCACAAAACCCCCTTGTTCCTTTGAGATAATTTTGGGGAGATAACCTTTAAGCCTCTGCGCAATTAGCTTTATAATGATTTTATAGACCACATTGCAAAGTGCAATGGGCCTATACAAATCCAACTTATAAGCCTATTCCTTCTTCAGAATTAGGATCAGAAATGTGGCATTCAAAGCTCTAAGCATTTCTTTGCTAGAGTAAGATTCCTGTATCACCTCCATCAGATCCTACTTGATGATATCCCAGAAGTCCTGAAAGAATTCAGCTGGGAACCCATCCAGACCTGGGGCTTTGCCTCTTCTCATGCTGAACACCGCTTCTTCAACCTCTGACATACCAATTGGCCACATGAGAAACTCATTCATTTTCGCAATCACCAAAGGGGGAATGCAAGTTAAAACTATATTTTTAGCCACCTCATCTGGCGGTGGGTCATCTGCAAATAGAGCTAAAAAGAACTGGACAGCTTCCCTTTTAATAGCTTGGGAAGAGGTTAGGCACGTCCCATCTTGAGTAACAAGAGAAGAAATAAAGTTCTTGTTACACTGCGCCTGCACATAATTATGAAAGAAGGCCATGTTCTTATCCCCTTCCTAGAGCCAATCAATACGAGCCTTCTATTTCCAATAGATTTCTTCCTGAAGTTCCCATTCCGCTAAGGTATTAGCAGCTCTAGATTCCTCCAAGCGAAGCACTTTTGAGACACCACAGTCTCTTATTTGTCTAGTTACCCCATCTAACTGGTCTTGAGCCTTCTTCTTAATATAATGTAAGTTGCCAAAATAGTTTCTATTCCAGATCTACAACTTCCTTTTAACATACTGAAGCTTTTTCAGGAAATAATTTATAGCAGTTCCATATGCAGGACCCCCTGTCTCCACCATTGACCAATGAAGTCATGAAGAGATGGTTCACGAAGCCACATCAGTTGAAACTTAAAGGGAGGCTTTTTGGGCCCATCAATATGACTGGTGGAGAGCTTAATAGGCCAATGGTCAGAGCCTCTCCAGTCTAGAATTTCAGAGTTGAGAGAGATAGCACTAGACTGCCAAAAACAAGAGACAACAAACCTATCAAGGCATTCAGAGATGGCAACATTACCTGTTCTTTTGTTACTCCACGTGAATAGCCCATTTGAGGCTCTAACATCGAAAAGGCACAGTAACTCAACATTATGGCAAAGACAATCAGAAGAGGGGCCTAAACAAGTCAACCCACCTCTTTTATCCTCCAGGCTCAGCATTGCATTAAAGTCGCCAGCTACAATCCACGGCAGGAATGGATGACAATTTCAGACATAGCGGATATGCTCCTAGAGCTGAAGTTGTCCATCAATATCAACAGGTGCATATATTGTGGTAACCAGAATCAGCTCACCAGTTTCAAGAGAAGAGGCAACCATTGAAAGAGTCGATAGGCAGGATACCCAATGAAGTGGCAGGATTTTCCTCAGGTCCCAACACATGGCCAAGCCCCCCGAGCTTCCCAGAGCACCCACACATTGACATTGGCCAAAAAACTAGATATTTGGCATATAAGCAAATAGTGAATCAATAGACAGTTTAGTCTCCTGGACACAAAGAATATCTGGAGAATGATCCATCACCAATCTATGCATAGCTTTTAGTCTGGGGAAACTATTCAAACCCCTTACATTCCATGATAAGAAATCATTGAGTGGATTGAGGGAAGTGTTCATCTAAGGTTTTAACAACCCTTGATTCAACCAATAAATCACCTGTAAGTTTGATTCTATCTTGGTCCTTTCTTCGCCTAACTTTGGAGGAAGTGGAAGAGGTGACTTTCTTGAATGGTCACTGCATTAGGCCAAGTGTCGAGGAAGATCCTTTTTCTTTCCTACCAGCCTCAACTTCCTTGACCAAATCTGCCCATCTAACATCCTTATCTTGCAGGACACGTGACGCCTCATGTATCCCCTCCTCCGACCTCAGAGAACTCCCTAAAATCAGTTGAACCATCATGTCCTGTACCTCATTAAGACCTAAAATTTGGTTATCTAACTCTTTAGCTTCCCCCTGATCTTCTGTTGAAATGCCATCCTTGAAGGCCATACTATCAAGGGCCTCAAACCTGTTGAACCCCAAATCTACTTGCCTATCAGCATTCCTTCGTTTCTGACCTTGACCTTTCGCACGACGTCTGACTAGTATAAATCCATCCATACCAGCGCTATTTTGATCAGCTAATCCTTGCACCATACTTGCATTGTTTGCAAGAATTTTCCCTTTACCCTCCCTATAAGGCTGGGTTTTTGTATTATCAGAAATGGCCGGTCGTCCAATCCTCTTGCTGGCATATGTTGTATTTGTCACTGAGGATTCAGGGCCTGTCCCATTATCTTTGGAAGCCTCAGGGCATTGGCGATGCAAATGTCCGTATACATGACAAATTTGGCAGCGGAAAGGAATATATTCATAGTCTATCTATTGGATCTAGGACGAGGAGCCCATATAAATCTCCATGGAATCTGGTAAAGGATTATTTAAATCAATGTCAACACAAATGCGTGCATAATAGATAACATTGTTGTCCAGTGATTGATGAGCAAAAGCAGTTGGTGTTCCCAGCATGGCCGCTATTTGCCTGAGGATGTCCTCCCACCAGAATTCCAAAGGAAGTCGCGGAAGGTGAACCCAGACCGCTACACAGGCTGGAAGTTCCTCAGCAGAGTTAAACCCCGCATGCCAGGGTTTGAGAAAAAGACCCACACGATCATAGAAGTAGGGACCACCCTCGAAAATTTGATTCTGATTCAAAGCAGAAGAAAAATTCACCAAAAAATAGCTATTTCTGGCCAACATAATGTCAAAATCCCCTTCTATTTGCCAAGAATGACGAATCCAAGCTTCCAAGGACGCCAGGGGGATTCGAATACCTAAGAACTTGCAAATCAAAGTATGTGAGGAAAGATATTCCACATCTTCCTACACTTCCTCTGGGGGAATGACCAGAACTGGTCAATCCTGACTTCGCAATAGACATCCGTTCACCTTGCTCAACTTCGAGCGCTCACTGATGTAGATCGTTTCCTATCCAAGAGAGCTCGCCCTAGGTAAAGATCCATCCTTCCTGGGGCTTGTTGACGGGCCGCCAATCGCTCCTCCGCTCACAGCGATCCCGCTATCCGATCGATACTATTTTATATATATTTAATTTTATATATGACAGTTATAATTTTAACTAATATGTAGGGTCGGTCAACATTTTATAAATAACTTATAATAATAATTTTGTCTCGCATATAGAGTCAATCATTAAATTTTGTGCTAACAATTTATATATAGGTCTTACAAATAATTATTACAAATTTTTAAAAATAATTATAAATTTAAAAAATAAATATTATTTTAATTAATACAAATATTTTAAATGTATTTGTTTAAAAAAATATTTTTAGATATATATTTTGAGTTTGTGATATAATATATTAATTAATGATTTTATTATTTTCTTTGATTTTTTTAATTTATTAATGATATATATCGTCAATTTAATTATATTATTATATCGAGTTTCAGAAAAAATAGGTTCCAAATTTTACTGTATATCTTATATATAATGATTTTTATATCTCACTTTCTTTAAGAAGAAAAAAGAAGAAAAGCTTTTCTATGACGATCAAATAGCCATCAAATTTAAGGTCAAAGTTTTTATTAGCATCTATCACTATTACACTCCACCACCCCAACTGCAATTGTAAGTTACATCTACTGATATAATTAGTACATATATCTTAAATATATTTATCTGAAATATACTAAGAAACACCAATCTCAAATTTCTTATTTTGGATTTTTCATATATCACATTAATTAATAATTCCATTATATTCTCTATCAATTTTTTACTAGATAGTGATAAATGATATTAATCTAAATACATTACTACATTAAGTTCGAGTAATTATTTTGAGAAAAAAAGGCTCCAAACTCCACTGTATGTCTAGGATATTAAGATATATTTTTAATGATTTCTCCAAACAAAAAGAAAAAAATTATAACTGACAATCAAATGAACGTCAAATTTAAAATTAAAATTATTATATAATGATCAAATAAATATCAAATTTAAGGTCCAATATAAGTATGAACAACTCACTCCATTACAATCTCTTATTATTAGAATGCTTATCACCATAATTATATTTAATATTAGTAAATAAATATTATTTATTTTATTTAATATATTGTAATTCATTTTATATTATTTTAATTAATAATTCCATTATATTTTCCATCAATTTTCTATTCAGTAGAGATACATTACAAAAAATTATAAGTGACAATCAAATGAACGCCAAATTTAAGGTTAAAATTATTATATAATGGTCAAATAAATACCAAATTTAAGGTCCAATATAAATATGAATAGCTCACTCCATTACATTCTCTTATTATTAGAATGCTTATCACCATAATTAATATTTAATATTAATAAATATTATTATTTATTTGAATTCGCTTTATATTATTTTAATTAACAATTCTATTATACTCTCCCTCAATTTTGTATCGAGTAGTGATAAATAACATTAGTCTGGCTCCATCACTACATTGGATTTGAGTTTTTTTTTGAGAAAAAAGGGCTCCAAATTCTACCGTATGCCTAGGATATTAAGATTTCTTTTATTGATTTCTCCAAATTAAAAAAAAAATTATAAGTGACAATCAAACAAATGTTAAATTTAAGGTTAAAATTATTATATAATAATCAAATAAATATCAAATTTAAGGTTCAATATAAATATGAATAACTCACTCCATTACATTCTCTTATTATTAGATTACTTATCACCACAATTAATATTTAATATTAATAAATAAATATTATTTATTTTATTTTAATATATTGTAACTCATTTTATTTTATTACACCAGAGGTGTTTATATTAACAGAAACACACCAAAGATTCATCCACAGATCTTTTGATATTGTTCTTGTCTTTGTCAATGTAGTTGTTAGTAATCAACATGTAGGCCTAGAGATGAACTTGTGATGGTGAGTGATCTGCACAACACTTTTACGCTATTAGAATCATCCACCTAGATGGTGTGAAAGGTAGTCCACCTAGGTTGGCCATGACATGTGGGAGTGGATTGAGAAACTGCACCCTCTCTAAAGCATACAACATGTCCCTGGATTGACTCCCCTGTAGAGTTGCTTCCGTAATATTCCCAAACAATGAAAAAGAGCCGGTGGAGGTGGTGGCCAGGGTAATGTGAAGCAAAGAAAAAATGAAAAAGAGCTTTCCATTAAGTTTAATTTGCTTAGGACTCAACCAAAATAAAATGCATATAAAAATTTGGGTCCAAATGAATAGTGATCTCACTATAATAATATTTCTTGAATTGAGCTTTTTTGATTGCAATGAAAACTTATCATACTCTTTGGCTTCTCTTTGGATTTAGTTTCTAAGTACATTTGTACTTCTTTTATGGATCAGAACCTCTTATCATGAATAGGGTTGAAATAACGTTATAAAAAAATTAAATATTTGAGCCCTAGCAAATGTTTTACCACCTTAAATTTCATATCTTAAATAGACAAATTTATAACCCCCCCAAGAAAAAAATAATGACCAACTTGTATGTATGCCCTACACATAAACCAAATTTTATGGTTCAAATATCTATTACCCACCCTCATATTTTCAATAATTTGGTGGGCAACTCCCTCCTTTATCCATGAAATCAAATTCTGGTGGCTTACTTTGCAAATGCAATCGCTCATTACAAGGCTCTTCGTCATCAATGAATATCACTTCCTTGGAGTCCATGAACATCTACTTTGTATACAAGACAGTTATATTATATATAAGAGTGAAAAAATATAATGGAAATAAGAGTGAATAATTATAATGGAAATCAGAGTGAAAATTGAAATTAGAGTAGTATACAAAAATAGTTTCCCTCATAACTAAGAAATTTTACCTCTATAATTCTTCTCGATTAACGACCATTTAAAATAAGTGGCAAAGATATACGTAAATACGTGGGTCAATGATATTCCCAACGTGGGAAATTCACCATCAATATTAACATTATTATTGGCATTCAAAAATTTACCACGACCTCACCTTTACTTTATTGGCCACATGTCTAATCAATGAAATGAGTTTAATGTTATATTAATTTACGGTATTAAGCAAGGTTGTTTGGTAGTAGCTCATTTCATTACGACAAGTCTTAATGGCATTATTTAACTTGCCCGAAAAGGTTTTGATTTTTTTTCCATAACTTTTACTAAACCCATATTCAATCAATTTTTTTATTTGATAGGGTAAACACTTTTGACCAGATCTATGAACTGGCTCTGGGGCACAAATAGGGGGCATAGTCCCTGAGACAACCAAACAAAGTGAACCAACAAAGAAACCAAAGCATCCAACAAAACTGACAAGACCCCACCTTCTAAGATAAAATGCCTCCACTTGAGAAAGGTAATAAGTAGTAACAGGTCACATATCCTCTACCAAATAGCAACATGCTACCTAAAAAAGAAACCAAGACCCTTCAATGAAACTTCAGCCAATCTGCCATGCAAAAACTTAGAAAGAACAACACAAGGGTAAAATTCAACTAGAGGGAGTCCAAATAGGAGTGTCTTAGCCCTCAACCATAGGATAAGTCATGTCTCCTCTCACACCTTGAAATAAAATCCTTCATTGTCTATTGAGGTCCATCTCTCACCAATTATTCTACTTCAAAACCTAGGAACGCTGAAGAGGATGGGACCTCTTCGCCTAGAAGGACACCTAGCGATTTGATGACCAAAAAGATTGTAGTAGAAACAACAGAAGGGAAGACCTTCATAGTTAAGGAATTGATTCCATGAGTTGCACGAAGAGAGCAGGTTCACTGAATGGAAGATCAATTTGGAGAGGTTAATGATAACACAAGATCTAAACAAATTTGAGGTCCCAAGAGGAAACATCAATTCTCACAAAAGAGCCAACTCTATTCACTAGCAGCTTGATGAACTTCTCATTCCTTAAAACTAGTGGGGTTGTAAAAGCCAATCCACATCAGAGCAATTGAGATTCAAATCTTATGCAAGTTAAATAAGGGAGACCAAGGGTATAAAAAGAAACCAAAGTTTTTGAAAAACCAAGGACTAGAACTAAGAATAAAATATTTATTAGAGGGGCTTTGGAACTTAACAAGGAAAAACAAGAACTCAATAGAGTAAAGAGGTAGCAACAATGGAATTCCAGATAATAGAAGTCCAAGAAGAGAGAAGAGACACAAAAAGAAAATTTCCCACACACTTTCCAAATAGAGATTTACAGCCAATCTCAATGTCCATTTCTTGAAAAGAAGAATCAGGAAGAAATAGATTCAATCATATTTAAACATATGCACCCTACATATTTATGGTTGTTGATGCATAACAATGTGATTTGACACCCAAAATTTTATTTATATAATGGCAAATCTTTAAAAATGAAAATGTTATCTAAACATACCTATTTAATTACCAACTCGTTCACTTTAAATCACTCTCCATTGAAGGGATCCATTATTTCCTCTCTCTCTCAAAATCAACTTTTATCTGTCAGAGCTCATTCATCCACCGCTTCCTTACATTTAACCATTCTTCTTCTCAAACCGCTACACACGATAGGTTGTAAGGGTTAAAAGTGTAATGTAAATATAAAAATTACATCTAATTAAGATTCACAAATATAATTAAAATACCACCCTAACATTCAATTATTAAACTACTATAAATAAAAATTATATATATATATATATATATAAAATAATTGTGTATTTAAAAATAATATCTAATAATATATACTTATAAATATATAATATAATTATCTATATAATATATTATATAGTATCACAATATTTTATATTTATAATTATTATATATAAATATATATTTTGTAACCTCAATGTCTTATCTTCATGTCAACTACATTATATGACGATTCGAGTTACACATCGGATGTAGAGTGAATTAACTATTTAGGGTTTATGGAGTGTAAATCCTAGGTTGTTAAAGGATTGAGTATAATAAATTAGGGTATAGAATATGTAATAAACATGACCATTGATTTTTGAAAGAAGTGATCTAATATGATGTTTTTAAAAATAGTAATGAAAGACATAAACAAGTACTTAGCTATAAATTGCCTAAGACGAAGGATCTAAAAGCTAAAAACTAGTACATGAATAGGTTCGAGTGTCACAAACAAGGTCTAGGTGTCAAAAATCCTCTTGGATAATAATGTCATACCCTGGATAGTAGTAATGTGGCATTAATGTCCACTTTTTGTGCTAATGTCCTCTATGCAGGGACTGATCTGCACTTCTAGGAGCAATTGTGCCTAAGTCTACCAAGCTTCTTTCTATGCGAACAAAACCCTACTTTATTGATTGTGACCTATTTTGGTTGATTCTTATCCAAACCTTAATGAACACCTGCACACATAAAATAAAAATAAGATAAAATGCAAAAAGGGGAAAACTAGGTTGTGGGATATTATGATCACATGGGATAAAACCCATTTTGTCCTAGTCACTGCCTACATTCACCCCAATGATAGGGATCTCAGATCACATGTAGTTATTGTTAAAGAAACGTGTACAATAAACACACATAGTATGTTATAATGACTTTCACTTAGGCTTTTATTTGATCAAACATATAAATTTAGGTGTGATAGTTGAGTAGTATGTAGTATGTCGAGTTGTATTATTGATTGATTTTATGTAATTATGTGCCAATATACTAATTGCTAGATGTAAAATGCCTTGTGAGGATCTTTATATATAAGGAACTTTGATTTTAATGTAATACCCTTGTTCACTAGTCAAAAATATGAAAAAGAGATATAAAATCATAAGAGAAAGCTCAAGGAAGGGTTAGGACCCAAAACATAATGTGAAAATAACTATTGGACACTAGCACAAAATTTGGACACTATCATTGTTGTGCTCATGTCCAATTATGGTGTTAATGTCTTGAGGTCACAAAACTGAGTAAAGACTAGACAAAATAGGTTAGGGGGGCTTGTGACTAGGAGGGGATGACATATGAACATTGGGGGTGCAACAAACAGGGAAATAAAAACATAAGAAAGACTAAAAGACCTAACATGACCACATGAACAAGAGTCACATCCATGATTAAGACCTTCCTGTACAAGAAAAATAAAAGACATAGTAATTGTGGTTGCTTGAGAAAATTAGGGCGTATACATCTTCCCCCCTTTATCTTAGTAATGTAATGAAATGAAAGTAATAGAGTAAAAGAAAAAGAGAAATGTGAACTTGTGCAGATTTGTTCTAAACCTAGCCTACTTCTTGGCTAGAGAAGTGGATAGGAATTGGAATGATGTGTTATGAATATAGAACACAGAGCAATATTAATGAATTAAAGATGGAAATAAAATATAGAAATCACAACATAATAGAGATACATATTTAACATGGTTCACCTGATATGGGTTACACCCACATAGAAAAAACTAGTTATTATTATTTAGTCTAATAAATGAAGAAAAACCTATAATACATCCACTATAATATCCTCTTCATTCACATACGTTATGTTTCCATGATTAAAATACCCTCATATCAAAGGAGGGTTACATATTAGGGAAAAAATGCATAAACATAATTTATACCATTAGATCTGCAACCTAATAGTGAATAATTGCCATCTCCCTAGACCCCCACGATGACCATCATGGGGGGGGGAGTTACCCCCACACACCTCCTTATTGACAACTATGCATTATAATAAGATTAGGCTCCACCATCCAACAATCTCCCACTCAGAGACTGATTGTTTCAACTCCACCACTACAAATCTTCCTTGAACTTTTAATTGAACTTTGACCCTAACATGTTTCTCATATTCTTTGTTATCCCTGAAGACCTATTGAATCTAAGCAACTCTCCAAATTATCTTTCCTGACTTTTTTTGTTAGCATATCTACAGGATTCTGAATTGTATGGATCTTTTCCAACTTTAGTTGACCATCTTCCAAAACTGAACGAATGAAGTGATACCTGGTTGTATATGTTTGGTTCTTGAGTGGAATGCCAAATTATTTGTTAAATGAATTGCACTCTAGCTATCACTATACAACCTACAATCTTCCTACTTATGCCTCAACTCTTTCATAAACCTTTGCATTGATATCATCTCCTTGCTAGCTTCTGTAAATGTAACATACTCTGCCTCTGTAGTTGATAAAGCAACTATCTTCTACAATTTTGAAATCCAACTAACTGTTGTGTCACCAATAGTGAATACATAACCTGTGGTGTTCCTCCTGCCATCTAAATCTCCAACCATGTTTGCATCAACATATCCTTATAAAGTAGTATTTGAACCTTTATATCACAACTATTTATCAGTGGTCCCTCTCAAGTACCTGAGACTCCACTTGACTGCATCCCAGTGCTCTTTTCCTAGATTATTCTTAAACTTGTTGACAACTCCCATTGCATGAGTAATATATGGTCTCATGTACACCATAGCATACATTAAACTTCTAACTACTAAATCATATGGAACTTTAGACATGTAATTGATTTCTTCCTACGTTTTAAGACATTATTCCTTGCTTAATTTGAAGTGCCCTCCAAAAGGTGTACTTATAAGTTTTGCATCTTGCATATTGAACCTGACTAACACCTTCTTGATGTAATATTCTTGAGATAATGCCAATTTTCTATTTTTCCTATCTCTTTTTATTTTCACACCAAGGATTTGCTTTGCAGCACCCAAATCCTTCATTGCAAAAGAATTTGCTAATTTTCTTTTGAGATCATTTATATCCTACATGTTAGACCCTATAACAAGCATGCCGTCTACATACAATAACAAGATAATATAATTGCCATTATCTAATCTCTTGAAATAGACAAAATGGTCAGAATGACATCTACTATAACCTTATTCTATCATAAACATGCCAAATTTCAAATACCACTACTTTGGAGCTTCCTTTAGACCATACAAACTCTTCTCCAACTTGTGCACCATTTTCTCTTTACGTTATACTTCATATCCATGTGGCTTCTCCATATATATTTCCTCCTCCGAATCACCATGAAGGAAAGCAATCTTCACATCTAATTGTTCAAGGTGTAAATCTTATACTACTACCAAACTTAAAATAGTTCTTATGGAAGTCATTTTTACAAGTGGAAAAATATTTCATTAAAATCAATACCTTTCTTTTGTGTAAACCCCTTTACAACAAGTCTAGCCTTGTACCTCTTTTTGCCTCCATCTTCTTCCTTCAACCTATAAACCCATTTATTCTGAAATGATCTTTTACCTATAGGCAACTGAACCAAATCCCAAGTTTGATTATGTACCAAGGAGTCCATCTCCTCTTTCATGCCTTGCTCCCACTTATTTCTGGTTTTTACCTGCATTGCTTCTTCATAGATTATTGTCTCACCATCATCAGTCAATAATAAATAATAAATTGAAGGAGAGTATCATTCAGGGAGTCTAATTACTTTGGTAGATCTTTTAACTACACTTCTAGGATTTTGAGGTACTTGTTGTATTTGTTGCACATTCTAATTTTTTGGCACTTTTAGAATTTCATTTCCTATGATTTCATCAAGTACTACATATTCTATATTTGGGTTTTCTTATTTCTTTCCCTAAAAATGATCTCTATATATGACTTTCTCATTAAAGATCACATCTCTACTCCTAATGATTTTGAGATTTTTAAAATCCCATAAAGAGTAACCAAAATCGTTAACTCCATATCCAATAAAAGTACATTTCTTGGGTTTTACTTCAAGTTTGGTTCTATTTTCTTTATCAACATAGATAGATGCTTCACAACCAAAAGTCTTTAAGAAGAAATAATCTACCTTTTTACCTATCCATGCTTCTTCTGGAATGCCACCATCCAAAGGACTTGAAGGCCTTCTGCTTATTAAGTAAATAATAGTATCCACAACATCTACCCAAAATTGTAAGGGAAACCCTGCATGTAATCTCATGCTGCATGATTATCTTATTCATCCTTTCTAACACACTATTTTTTTTGTGATGTTCTTGGAATTGTCTTCTCTTTACAAATCCCATGGGATGAATAGTAATTATCAAATTCTTTATTGCATTATTCACCTCCATTTTCTTATCTAACATACTTCAACTTATGTCCTGTCAAAGCTTTCCATTTCTTAAAAGTATCAAAAACATTATATTTTTTTGTATGCAATAAACCCAAGTTTTTCTAGTTGCATCATCCATAAAGTAACATAATAATAAGAGCCACCAAGGGATGATACTTGAGTTGGTCCCCATACATCTGTATATATAGGCTCTAAATTTTCATCCTTCTTTATTTTCCCAACTCTGAGAAATTTGACTCTCCTCTGTTTTCCATACACATAGTGCTAAAAAAAAATTGAATCCATCTTCTTCAAATTTGGCAACAAATTAATTGAGTGGAGAACTCACATCCCCTTCTCACTCATGTGCCCAAGTCTGTGTTGGCATAATTTTGCATCTACTTCTGTAGAAGCTAAAGCAATAGAAGAGTCAACATTACCATTAGATAAATATAATGTACCTATCTTCTCTCCTTTTGCTATTACCAATGATCATTTAGTGACCTTCCATGAATTTTATATAAATATAAATGTGTAGCCCTCACTTCCCAATTGCCTTGTTGAAATTAGATATCTTCTCAACTTAGGAACATGCCTTACCTCTTTTAGCAACTATTTGTTTCCATTATGTAATTTTATCTATATCTTACACTTTTCTACAATTTTACAGGGTTCACCATCACCCAAATAAACATGTCCAAAATCACCTTGAACATAGTCTTGAAAATATTTCTTATGGGATGTAGCATGAAATGAAACCCCTGAATATAACACCTAAGAATCATTAATGTTATCTAAATAAAGTATTAAAGCATATTGTAACAAATCACCTGCTACATTTGCTTCCTGATTTTTATCTTGTTGTCCATCTCCTTGTTTTCCTTTTTGAAACCAACAATATTTTTTTAGGTTTCTTTTCTTCTCGCAAATTTAACACACCAACATTCCTCTAGATTTAGATCTACCCTTCTTATACTTACCATGGTTCCTTGGGCCCTTTCATCTATCCTTTAATATTTCCCTGTTCTCTGTAGTCAAAGCATTACCTTATGTCTCACCTATGCTTTTTTTTCACATTTCTTCGCTAAGAATAACACCATTAACATCATCAAACTTTAAAGTGTTTGAATAAGAGACAAACTTACTCACAACCATGACCAAGCCATTCTAGCTTTTTAGCAATGAGCACAAAATCAAAAGAGCCCTAAATTCATCATTAAAATTTACTCCTATAGAGCTTAACTGATTTGTGACCATGTTAAATTCATTTAAATAATCAGCAACAAACACACTTTTTGAATTTTCCATATTAAATAAATGCTTCATAAGAAATACCTTATTGGAGATTGAGGGTATTTCATACACTCTATCCAATGCCTTTATCACATCCTCTATTGTCTTTTCTTTTGAAATATTGAAGGCCATCGACACTATCAAGCACATCCATATTGTTCCTAGTGCCTTTTGGCCAAGAAACTTCCAATCTTCATCCTTCATAGTTGCTAGCTTCTTTGCTATTCCACCCAATGGTAGGAAACTGTCCTTCTAATATAGATAGTGCTCAATTTGCATCTTTCATAGATGGTAGTTTTAATTGATTAAATTTTTGACCTTAAACTTGCCTTCTTCTGCCATTACTATCACTCGAACTAGGAACCCTATTTTTCTATGAGTTTATCTACTAAATAAACCTTTAGCTCTGATACTAATTGTTAGGAATATAGAACATAGAGAAATATTAATGAATTAAATATGAAAATGAAATGCATAAATCACAACACAATAGAGACACAAATTGAACGTGGTTCACCTAATATGGACTATGTCCACATTAGAAACAACCAATCCTTATTATCCAGTCCAAAAAATGAAAGGAAAAACCTATAAAAAAATCCATTACAATATCCTCTTCACTCACATATGTTATGCCGTCATGATTACAATGCCCTCATATCAAAGGAGGGTTACATATTAAAGAAAAAATTCATAAATATAATCTGTACCATTAGTTCTATAACCTAAAAGTGAATGGCTACTGCCCCTTGGACCCCCATGATGACCATAGTGGGGGGCATTACCCCCCCACACCCCCCATCAAGAATTAGGCATTATAATAAGATCAAGCTCCACCATCCAACATGAAGTATGTGAAGAGAAAATCCATAATGTGGGTATTCCTTGTACTAAATCTTAGTATTGAACTGAAACTAAGAATGCAATATGTAACTATAGAGAAACAAGACCTACTTTCCCCTAATCTAGTATCTAGACTGAATCTGAGAATGTAATCTGTAACTGTGGAGAAACAAGACTTGATTTCCCCCACTCTGGTATCTGGTACTAAATCTCAGAATGTAATAGGTAATTTTGGAGAAACAAGACTTGTTTACCCCCACTTTGGTATCTAGTATTGAATTTGAGAATGTAATATGTAACTATGGAGAAATAAAACCAACTTGCCCCCACTCTGGTATCTAATACTAAATATGAGAATGTAATCTATAAATAGAGGTCAAAATTGTTGCTCAACCTGCATAATCCAGGTTTGGAAAAAAACTATGGATAAACCACTATAGATGGCCATGTGACCCAAACTGGTGAAATCCTAGTGACATCTGAGTTACAATCTGATTGTAGTTTGGTAATGTGAATATAGAGAATTGTATAACTTGTCATTCCATCTGTACAATTTAGTGGAACCCTGTGGGATTGAGGACTTGTACCCTACATCATGCCCCCAAACTTGATATCTGAGTAATGGAATGGTATATCTGAGCTAATATCTGACAAGATCATGAAACCTTGGAAATCTGAGTCAAACTATGTATTTGAATATCTGAGCCTATTTGTGTGTCTGAACCAATCTATGTGTCTGTGCAAATGTATATTTGAACCAATCTGTGTGTCTAAACCAATCTATGTGTCTATGTAAATGTACATCTAAATGAATCTGTGTCTATATAAATGTATATCTAAACCAATCTCTGACAAGATCATGGAACCCTATAAATCTAAGTCAAGATGTGTATCTAAATATCTAAGCCTATTTGTATATCTATGTGAATGTGTATAGTATGCCCTATTTTAGTGAGAGAGCTAATATTATGGTAAGGGTGTTAAATGAAAATGGTGCTTGTAAGCTTGTCAATAATAATTAGCATTGGTAATGTTGTTTTAAGTTTGATTAATTTGGCAATTATAACATTGTTATTTTTAAACCAAGAGTAGGATAAACCTTTGGTCTATATTTACCTTGTTAAGGAAATATAGATTTTATCATTTTACAGAGTTGAATTGATTGGGATAGTGGTATAACTAGTACAAGCTGACGGATATCATGATCAAGCCTATGCACAAGAAATAAATTACAAATCAGAGCCACGGTTCTCAAGATACCATGTTTGGCATAATTTGGTATTAGTTGGTAAAATTGGCACCTAAGGTTAACCTTAGGTAGGTGGAATTTTTAAAACATGGATCAAATAGGTTGGTTGGTTAGTTTGACAAATCATTTGAACCATTTGAGTTGATATAGATTTTTTGCTCTGAGCTTAGATCATGTCAAGGAGATGAGGAGTGAGTGTGACCTGATATGAAGAGGTAGAGGCCCTTATCCAAGCTAGGGAAGAGGTTACCTTGGTAAGGAATCTTGTCATTTTCCCTATTTTTGGTACATTTGTTGCATTTTTAAAAATCTTTTTCATGAAAATTTAGCACTTTAGTCGCCTATTTTGAAATATGGCACTATTGTCCTAAGTATGGTGCTAGTGTCTTGGTCATGGCACTATTGTCCTGGGCATGGCACTACTGTCCATCACTAATGTCTAAGATGCAATGCTAGTGTCCACTAAGCCAAATTTGTTTGTTTTGCTTCTAATTTTTGTTTAATGACTATTATTACATGTTTATATAGTATTCCTAGAAGCTAATGCAATATTTGGTTGTATGTTGTAGGTGGATGTGCATATGAGAGAGTTTTAGAGTATGAGATGATGGAGTGTTTACGAGGATTGCCCTTGGCAAATGCTAAAAGGGCAATGGTCGATAGAGTGGGTTTGGGATACATGACATCATTAGCTTTAATGCCCTAGGATAAGCATATAATGATATCATTGTGTGAGAGGTAGAATGTTGATACTTTTACATTCTAGTTACCCACTAGGGAGATTACTATGACGTTGGAAGATGTGTATAGGATCTTGATATTACCCTTTAATGGTCAGAGGGTAGTGTTATAAGAGGCCACTAGAGATCAAGGTATAGAGTATTTCATGAGGTAATTTACCATGATGCCCGTGGGCACTCATCGGGTAGGGAGTAGCACTGATGTATTATTGTCTTTGATTGTCATAACCAATGTTATATAGTTTCAAAAGCTTATGGCAGTGCTGCTAGATTATTTCATTATTGTGGATGGGAGTGGGGTATCCATTTCATATAAGATGCATAGTATAATTTAGGACATAGAAGAGCATGGGACCATATACTCATTGGGTCACACTATGCTAGCCCACTTGTATCGAGATTTATGCTATTTCACTCAGGAGTTATGCATGGGTGGAATTGGATCTTCAAAATTATTACACTATTGGGCCTATGATCATATTTCAATAGCTAGATCAGAGGGGTTTACACAAGTGGATTGGGATTACCTATAAATGTTTGTAGAGAGATGGACTGTTATGGTTCACGTACCTAGGAGGGGAATGATGTTTTGTCAATGAGTGTTAGATAGGTTGACTACTAGATATGTTATTTGGAGACCCTATAGGGGATTTGATGGGTGGATTGAGGATGGTGTTTAGTTGAGATAGGTTAGGGTGAGTTGTTGGCTGCATGACCATTAGGTCAATATGTTCAAGATATTTTAGTATGAGTGAGTGACATGGTAGTTTGGTGTGGCTCAAGATGTTCCATCAACACCATGGGTTTGGGTGACGAGTTCTCAGACTTCAATGATGCCAAGGAGTAGGTATAGACCATCAATGATAGAGCTAGCTTAGATTTCATTGATAGATCAAGATCTAGTGCTAGATATACTAGATGTGGATAATGTAGGAGTGATTGATGCATACATAACATGGTGGGTGTAACATAGATGGGCACCATTATTTATAGGAGGTGGGGTTATCATGGAGGATGTGGTGGATGTCTATCCCATTAGGGCAATTGAGGGTAGGTTGATATTATATATTTGTATGTTTTATTTACTTTATTAGTTATTTATTTGGGTAGGTATCTGATTTATTATATTCGCATGTATAGTTATAGGTGAATATGAGTATTGGGAGACTACCATTGATTCTACACTCTGAGTACTATCATAACATATCCCTATTTAATTATATTCATTATTTAGATGTTGATATAGAAATATGTTATGTGTCTAAGTAATGGTAACCAACTATTTATTTGTTGATAAATGTTTAAGTAGATATGAATATTGGATTAGGATTGTTAGTTATTAGTATATGTGCTATAGGAGTATTTTAGGATATCTGGGTGTGGCTCATGTAACTGTGGCATGCAGTATCTTAACTCAGATGATATGGCGAACAAGTGACCATACTGCTCATGTTGTGTTGGTGTAGAAGTAGATTTTGAAACTGATACTACTCATGGTACACTACTAGTAGCTAGATGTGTAGACTCTATAGAAAATATCTTGATCAGTTATCGTACTTGAAACTATGCTTTGATCTCTGTGAACTCTACCAAATATCTTGATTGGTTATTGAACTATGCTCTAATCTTTATGATTTATACCAAATATCTTAATCAATTTATGGTGCTATAATCTCTATTATATTTGCCAAATATATTAACTAGTTATTGAATTATGCTTTTATTTCTGTGATCTTTACCAAATATCTTGATCAACTGTTGAACTGTGCTCTAATTTCTGTGATCTTTGTCAAATATCTTGATTGACTATTGAATTGTGCTCTAATTTCTATGATCTCTGCTAAATATCTTGATCAATGATTGAACTATGACTGGTGATTGAATTACTTTCTTTTTTTGTACAATGTTATTATAAATAGGTGGATCTCTATGAATTGGATTGCATTTATGCTGACTCTTTGGTGCATGAGATCTCTCATAATTAAGTGTCCTAAAAATTGCATGGATCATATGATGAATAACCAATGGATCCTTAAAAGGAACATCCTGGTATATATCAAACATAGAGGAGTGTGATTTAGGAGAGTGTGGAAACTGAGATCTCAATGCCCCATGTGTATATGTTAGATTTCTTCTGTTTACATACTGGTCAATAGGATCTCAGAGTGCATAATAGTTATTGTTTGAATGTCCATTTATCTAATGAAAATTGCAATATGGTTTATTCTTCTTATGTAGATGGTATGTTGTATGGTGATGAGTAGAAATAAATGTGATCATCTCTTAATCTAATAATGTAAATAAGATATCATGAGGTCTATCTCTAAATAAAAATTGTATAGCCGCTCTACTAGTGTCCTGTGCTCTACTCATTGTAGGAAATGCTCTGTGAAGTGGCTCTTTGCCCTTGTTGAGTATATTGATTGGTTATTTCTGTTCCAATTATTTATTAATCATAGGTGGATTAGGTTCTTGTACCATATTAGATGACTATAACTTTGGGAAACTTACATCCAAATATACCTTTGAATGTGTCTCAAGTAGTCCCAACTCTTTCTCTAATGCCATGGTTGTGTTACATAGATGCTAGCATGATTTGGATGTCTCATATAGTAATTTATCCTTAAGAGGAAAAATGAGGCCTCTAGAAAATATGTATTGGACCTCCAAATCTATCATCTAGTAAATCAACTGATGCATACATGAATTGAATCTTAGAATGTATCCAGTTACTATTTCTATTTCACCTTGGTGAAGTGAAGGTAACCTCTCATATGTGACTTGAGGTCCCTTATTCTATATTTAGTGCTTGAGAAAACCAACTTCTAACTTATCATATGTATGTAGTGAACCACTAGGGAGTGCATAATGAAACCCATTTAATGCCTCACCCTCTACAAAATTTGGAAATAACAGTAGTAGAGTCCAACTATTAGTGATATGTGCCATTGCTTTCCTGTAAGCTTGAAGGTGCAAGTATGGGTCTCCATGCCCATCAAATTTTGGTAACACTAGTATCTAAAAGTTTGGTGTCACATTTTTAGTGAAGATTTTATACAGAATAGGATTGCCATGGATGGCATTGGAATCAACCCAAGAGTGGTATGCTTTAATTTCCAATGTGAGATGGTGTACTTGTTGTTGCAAAGCACTCAAGATATGAATTAAGGAGATTAACTCTTGTAAATGTATATTATCATCATCAAGGGGTTCAATTAACTCTTAAATCTTATTATTAATCTTAGCCATTGGTACATTGCATTGGGGACCCTTTTTAGGGAAAATTGGTTTACTCTCTACATCCTTTGAAGGGGTTATAGCTTGGACATGGTGAGAGGAAATGGGCTATCACCCTTGTGGATGTTATGATGACAAACATGTTCTACTATAGTAAGGGGGTTAAGGGATATTCATTGGTATCTCTTATTTTTTTAATTTTTAAAGAAGTATCACATGATAATGGACTAGAAGATAAATTATTATCATGCGAATGTAAGCTATGTAAACTATGAACATAAGAATAAGTACATGTATATTTTTTAACATTTGAACTAACATTTGATAAGTAATCAGTTTGAACACAAGGAATGGGAGAAGTATGGAAAGATCTAGAAGTAGTAGACTCACTTTCTTCTTCACTAATATCATAATAATCATTGTTATTACATTGTTAATCAAAATTAGAGTTCAATTCACTAGTAGAGGTAAGAATAGAAGAATTTTCAGTCACTTGTTCACTAAAAAATAGAGTAGAAGAAGATTTTAACTTTTTGATACTATGCAATACATCATCATGTGTAGGTGTAATGCAATGCATGTCTTCACTAGCTATGTGTGGAGTGTATGCATGATTGTTACTTTAAATCTTGGATTCAAGGGTAGAATAAATAGAAATCATGTTTTCATTTGGCATATTATGACATGTAGGAGAAGAGTTAGAGATATTTCCATTATCAACATTTTGCAAAGAATCATTGTGTTGAGCTTAGAATGTAAAATAAGGTGATAAAATAATTTCATCTACTTTATTTTGTTCATTGGTAAAATGTGTAATATCATTTGTACATGATTTTTCAAATTTAACTGAGAAGGGTAACAAAGATTATATTATTCTTTTCTATATTACTTGAATCATTTGAAAGTAGATTTCACTTATTGCATGTATATTGTTTTAATTTGAATAAGAAGGTAGCAAAAGTGGTTGAAAATCTAGGGTCACATTGGAACAAAGCACTTCCAACAAGATGTTCTTTTGGAATTATGTTGTTAGTTTTATTTTGATAAGTAGGAGAAGAAGGAGATGAAAGAGAAGAAGATGCATCTAATATATCCTCATTAACACTTTCATTGTAATGCTCATATCATCATATACATCATTAAAAAAATAATTATCATCATCATTATAAATGAAATTGTTATCATATGCTAATGTGAAATCTTGAAAATCTGTCCTTTAATTCTTATAATTATGAGAAAAGGTTAGCAATTCATCAACTAGGTGCGGGGAAAGAGGCTTATTGGATGTCATTTTAAACTTGCCAAAGAAGATAATGTAAAAAATGAATAACAAAAACATAATAGATATAATGTAATCTAACATAGGTATATGTACAACTATGGAAAATATTCATCCCAATGTATAAAAAATCAGGTTTGTATTTGAAACCCCAAAGGCTAGTGTTTGGATGTATAGGGACCTAGTATGCAGATCTACAGTTTTGAAGAGTTTATAAGCAAAAATTTAAATTGTATTAAATTAATGAGACCCTAATAAAGGATTTATTTAGATCATTTAGGTTGTGCAAAAAATGGAATTTAATAACTCTAATTTAGTGCATAAGAATATAGAGGGTAAACTCTAGGATGAAACTAGGGTTTTAGGCAGTATTCAAAGTAAGTCGAGTTCACCAAATGAATTAACTATTTAGGTTTTATGGAGTGTAAATATTAGGTTTTTTAAGGGATGAGTATAATAAATTAGGGTATAGAATATGAAATAAACATGGTCACTAATTTGTGAAAGAACTGATCTAATTTGATGTTTCTAAAAATAGTAATGAATGACATAAACAAGTACTTAGATGAAAACTACCTGAGATGAAGGATATGAAATATGGAAACTAGCATAGAAACATGTCTGAGTGTCACGGAAATGGTCTAGGTGTCAAAAATCCGATTGAAAATAGTGCCATACCCTAGATATTAGCATTTTTGTGCTAATGTCTAATTTTGGTGCTATTGTCTGTTGTGCAGGGATTGATCTGCACTTCTAGGATTAGTTATGCATGAGTCTATCGAGCCTGTTCCTATGCAAAGAAAATACATATTTGATGTCAGTCACTTGTTTTGGTTGATTCTTCTCTAAAACCTAATAAACACCTACACACATAAAATAACAAAGATCAAATGTAAAATAAATGGGAAAAATTGGATATTACGATCATATGAGATAGAACCCCTATTGTCTTGGCCACTGCTTACATTATCCCCAATGATAGGGGTCTCAGATCACATGTAGTTATTCCTTAGGGAACATGCATAATAACTAAATATAGGTGTGATAGTTGAGTATTATGTAGTATGATGAATTGTACTATTGATTAATTTTATGTAATTATGTGCCAAGATAGTAAGTGCTACATGTAAAATTCCTTGTGAGGCTCTTTATATATAAGGAACTATGATTTGAATGTAATACCCTTATTTTATGGTCAATAGGATGCAAAAGAGAGATAAAATAATAAGATAAGGCTCAAGGAAAGGTTAGGACCCAAAACATGGTGAGAAAATGACCATTAGAAACTAGTGCCAAAGTTGGACACTAGCATTATGGTGCTAGTTTTCACTTATGGCACTAATTTACTAAGGTCACAAAACTGAGTAAAGATTGGGAATAAGTTAGGGGGCCCATGTGACTGGGAGGGGATGGAATAGGACCTTTAAAGGTGCAATAAATAGGGAAAACAAGACATAAGAAAGACCAAAAGACCCAACATGACCATGTGAACAAAAGTCACAACCATCACTAAGACCTTCTTATGCAAGAGCAACAAAAGACATAATACTTTTGGTTGCTTGAACAAATTAAAGTGTATACATAGAGCCCTTTCAAAATCATATCAAATCTCATGACGTCTTCATCCACCTATGACAATAAAAAATAACAAATATTATTTCTTAAAACATCATACATAAAAGGTGACATGGGTCGGTGATCATAGGTTTTAGGAGAGTTTAAAATACGGATTTACACTTTTATGCTTTATGAAACCTTGTTTTATTAAAACAAAAAATTACATTCCTTCCAACATAACTTACATTGTTCAATGTAGAAGTTGTAGTGTTCACAAAGGAAGTTGTAATAGTTGGGGTGATATCTAGTTTGAAATACATATTTTATGATATCACTTGAATAAAATATGCACACAGGAGGGGATTCAAATCGAGGGCCAAAAACTACTGAAAATTGACAGTGCTTGTGGTCTGGGTGATGATTTTACCTTTCTTCAAATAACCAAATAAAGAGAATTATGCACTATTGTTACGAATATAATGGCTTATATTAGTGTTATTGAGAATGGGAATTGAAAAGCTTGTAATTATTTACATTTGTATCTATTTTCATATGGCATCTTACATCGATCGATTAGATTATATTGGAGACAAATTTCATTGAAGAAGCATTTTCCATTTTTCATCTAAATAGTTATAGTCATCCAATTATTTTTAATATCTACTCAAATTTGTAGTTTTAATATAATTCATAGTATTAGGAGGAAACATTAGTAAAAATATATATACTTATTATAATCCTTTACAATTTTTAACGCTCTACCTAAAATTTTACATTACATCTAATATTGTCTCATTAAAAAGTTGATTATATTTTATGGGTTAAAAACATAAATACAAACATATGACCATCAAATGTAGTCCCTCCTTGGGACTACTATGATCATACTAATACATTCTTATAAACCTTAATATAATGCAAAAAAAATTGATAAATTTGTTTTTTGTATCTAGGATCTAAAACTCACTTTCTTTTCCTGAATTCCACACAAATCTTAGGAAATTTGATCACATTTATTTAAACCCTAATCATCTCAAAACACCCTAAAAAAACTTTAAAAAAGAGAGAGCCAATAAGGGGCTTGTGTTGTCCCTCCATTATAATTAGGCCCATGTTATTAGACATGTAAGAAAACCCCACTTGTTGCACTTCAGCAAGTAATTCTAGATACAAGCCCTAATCTTCATATGAATTTTCACTATCATGAATAAATGGTGCAATGAAATATGAAGACTTCAAATCGAATTCTACTCTAAACGCTTCAATTCTTCTTTTTAAATAAATACCAAACTTTTTGCATCACTCTTAACCTTGAAATTGAATTCTCACATGTATCTCTTGTGTATCACTTACATCCTATATGCATTAATGCATTTGTGTATTTATAGAGTTATCAATTTCAAATAAGGTCCCTATTGGTGCACAAGCCGACACATAATGGGTGGGAATGCTAAAAAAAAGGGAACACATGGTATACGAGACCCAAATAAAGTGCTATAAGGCCCCACAAAGCAAGAAACAAAGAATGTTGTATGTCCCTGGAGAGACCAGGAATGTAATGATACATTGATGGTCAATTAGGACTGTACTGTTACATTCATGGAAAAAACCAAGAAGATAGTAAAAAATAAGATGAATAGAGAGGAAATAAGGAGGAGAGAACAAACCAAAAAAATTGGAAGAAAATAGGGCCCAAAACATAGGAAACAAATGCCAATAATTGTTTAATATGAATCGATACTCAACAAACACAAAAGAACCCTATAAAAACGTAATGTGAAAACTAAAACTATCTTAAGACTAAAAAAGGTATGAATAGACAAAAAAAGGGTGGATATGATAGAAAAAAACTAGAAGTAACAAAAATACACCAATAAATACCTAATCTAAATTAATAACTCAAAAACACATTGGTCCCTAGAGTAATACATTATTACAACTAATAAATATGTAGACATTTTTTAGGTATATACATTATGTTAATAGAGTGATGCCACAATGGAAGTGGTATCAATGATACAATGTCATTAATGTGAGATAATACATTGAGGTCTTAGAGTCTATCTTGTTAATTTCATTTGCTTATTTTGACAATATATTAACACCTAGAGAGAGAGAGAGAGAGAGAGAGAGAGAGTTCCTTGTACCATCAAGGCAACTACTAGTTTTATTTATTTCCATATCCAAGTAAAGATTGTGGCTATGTTCAGAGGTTGGAGTCTTTGAGAGTGTTGATTTTAAGAAGTAAAGAGGAAACTCGAGCTATAGAGATTTTATAAATGCAATGTGCTGATTTAGATCAAATTTGAATGAAAATTCTTCTCAACAAAGTAAAGAATTAGCTTTTAGAAAGATTATAATTATTTATCAGATTGAATATTTGATTTCTAAGCCAAATGGCGGAGCCCCTAGACAGAGGTATAAAAATTCAATTAGATGCTTTAAACACGATAGATTGGGGGCACTCAATGGACTATGGAAGCACTATTTTATCAAAAATGAAGGCACATAATAACTTCTCATCATTGAGATTGCTCTTTTTGTAAGGGGTCTTCAGTTCGATGATATTCTTATTTGTAATTGTATAGGGTTATAATTCCTCTGTGATGCTTCTAGGAAGTTAGGTGTTCTAGTTTCTTCTTGACAATTCTATTTTTTTTGTCTCAAACATTGTTTCCCCACTATTTTTTAGATTTTTTAATTCTTTTTATGTTTTATGTAAGGGTGAGGGTCCCATCAACCCTCAAGCATCACTAAAAAATATTAATACAAATATTAGAATAATTAATAAAGTCTCAAAAAAAGGTGCCTCAAAAAGGTGATTAGGAAAATTGAGAGCAGATGGTTGTTGTGTATTGTCATGGAGTGTAAATATATTTGATTAGTTTGAAGAGGTTTTAATATTTCTCCAAATTTGTACATCTAGGACAAAAAAATCTTTTTTGTTTCATGAAGATTTGACTCTTGGCCACTTTAAAATGAATGAATTTGACAATTTGGGATTGGAGGGTTTTGTTCAAGGGATTGAAGGACATGAAGGGTTTAATAAAGTAGAGGCTAAAATTTAATATTTAATACAGTGGGTAGCTTTAAATTTTGCACTAGACAACTTTATACTTGTCATTCTTATCATAACAATCATATAAGTGTTATTAGATTTGTCATGTTTCAAACGAGTTTGTACTATTATATTAATATTAATAGAGGTTAATATGTCATTCATGAATAATTTTATTTAAAAAAATAATGAATATTATCAAAAGAAAAAAATAGATGCTACTACATTTGTCACTTTTAAAATGATTGTAATTATTATATTGATATAAATCGAATATTTTACAAAATTATGTAGATGAATATTCTTTATTTTTTTGATGATAAATTTTATAATTATTTTGTTTTATTTTTATATAGGTAAAGGTAGGTTTTGACGGGATCCCACAACCCATAACAACAAAAATAATAATAAGAAAATACAACATAAACAATTAACAATACATCCCAAAAAACAACCATACTGGAATCAACAAAGAAAACTAAATCAAAATCATCAACTATTTGCCAACCAACAAGTAACAATTTTTTGCTAAAAATCAACCTTCTATCAAGAAAAAGATGGCCAACAAGCAAGAAAGAAACTACCACAATAATAATTAGTAAAACACTGCAAATAAAACAACTCACCCCCAAAAGATAGAGGGGCAAACACAAATAACTAGTGGCCAAGATCAACCTCCTTCTCTATTGAGAGAGGAGACCCTCCATCCTTACGAGAGAGGAGACCCTCCATCGTCTATTTAGTGCTATCCTTCACCATTTCCTCTACTCTAGATCTCAACTTTTTGGCCTCTAATCTATGATCTTTCCTCTTTATTGACAAATCCAAAACAACTTTAGGTCTCACTGTCAGAGGAGAAGGAAAACAATGATCATCGACAAAATTAGAAGCCTTGAGTCCACAACAGGAGCAAGGTCCATCCTCAAAAGGACTTCCTTCCTAGGGGAGGAAGGAAGAACCCTATAAGAAAAGTGAGGGGAGAGGAACCAGACGAAAAAATAATTTTTAGTGATCATGCAAATAAAAGCTTGATCTGAAGCTCTTTCTTTCTTTCTTTCTCCAAATGAAACAAAAAAGGGAGGGCGAATATTGAAGGCCCTTAAAAAAACACCAGACAATACGATGCTCAAGAAAATTATAATGAAAACAAATTAAAAAAACCATTCGAAATTGAAAAACTATATCCACAAATCTAAAAAAAATAGAGAATAACATAAAAATTCTCCTCAAAAGTTATCATTCGTTTTAAAAAAAATATATATTTACTTCACTAATTTCTATAACAAAAAAGAAAAAATCGTAAACACCAAAGATTCTAAATCGTACAAGAAGTACACTTAATTGTTTATACAATCATATAAATACATAAATTAGTTATAAACCATTCAAAATATTGTATTGGAACATCACATTTAATAAACACATCCCTTGATCAAAAGGAATAATAATATAGTCCCTATTTTATATTTTTAAGTTGCAAATTACAAATCATTTTTTTAATAATTATATTAGACGAATCCTTTTAAAATAATTAAAAAAAAAATCTAAAAGAATATACTATTTATATATATATTCTTAATTTTATAGATGACACTAATAATTTTACCTAATATGTAGGGTCCCTCAACGTTTTATAGATAACCCACAATAATAATTTTATGACATGTATGATTAATCATTAAATTTTATGCTAATACTTTACACATGTATCTTTAAAAATAATTATTACAATTTTTTAAAAATAATTATAAATTTATTAATTTAAAAAATAAATATTATATTAATTAGTATAAATATTTCAATTATATTTATTAAAAAAATATTTTAAGATAAATATTTTGAATTTGCTATATATTATTTGATTTTATTTTTTTCGAATTTTTTAATTTATTAGTGATAGTTATATCGTTAATTTAATCATATTATTATATTAGATTTTTGAAAAAAAGGGTTTCAAACTCTACTCTATATCTTATATAATGATTTTTAGATCACTTTATTTAAGGAAGAAGAAAAACTTTTCTATGACGATCAAATAGATATCAAATTTAAAGTCAATATTTTTATTGACATTTGTCACTAGTGCACTCCACCACCCGATATAATTAATACATATATCTTAAATATATTTATCTGAAATATATAAAGAGATATCAATCTCAAGGCTTTTATTTTGGATTTTTCACATACTGCATTAATTAATAATTCTATTATATTCTCCATCAATTTTCTAATGAGTAGTGATAAATGACATTAATCTAGCTACATCATTACCTTGGGTTTAAGCAATTTTTTTGAGAAAAAAAGGCTCCGTATTCTATTGTATGCCTAGGCTATTAATATTTTTTTATTGATTTCTCCAAGCAAAAAAGAAAAAACTTCAAGTGATAATCAAATGAACATCAAATTTAAGGTTAAAAATATTATATAATAATCAAATAAATACCAAATTTAAGGTCCACTATAAGTAAGAACAATTCACTCCATTACATTATCTTATTATTAGAATGGTTACCACCATAATTAATATTTAAACAGAGAAGCATATTAAAAGTATTGCGTGAAAGATGTTTTAAACGAAACCAATATCCCAAATATTTTTATAACTAGGGTGCCCAAACCAACAGTGAATAGTATTCCTAGCTATGGGATGTGGACTTACCTTATTGCATTGAACATAGGTTTCAAGCCACATGCCAATCCCTATCATATTGAACACCGAGCCTATAGTCCATTACATTGAATACTTTTCACGAATAACCTAATGTAGCTTAGTGTAGAAACGACGCTAGAGAATGGTCATCCCAGGGATAGACTTTGAGACCTCCCACTTCTAACATTCAACTCAGTCACTACTAGGCTATCATGGCAAGGTTAATTAATATTTAAAATTAATAAATATATATTATTTATTTTATTTCAATATATTGTAATTCGTTTTATTTTATTTTATTTATTTTCATCTCCAAGTGGAGATGGTGGCTATGTTCAAAGGTCCGAGTCTTTGAGAGTGCCAATTTTAAGCAGTAAAGAGGAAACTTGAGCTATTGAGATTTTGGAAATGCAATGCACTGATTTCAACCAAAATTTGGAAGAAAATTATTCTCAGCAAAGTGAAGAATTAACTTCTAGAGAGATTCTAACTATCTATCAAACTGAATCTTTGATTTCTAAGACAATCGATGGAGTCCCCATATATAGAGGTAGAAAAATACACGCTGAACGTTTATAACTAGATGCTTTAAACACCATAAATGGGGGCACTCAATAGACTATGGAGGCACTTTTTTCTCAAAGAAGAAGGCGGGTAATAATTGCTCATCATTGAGATTGTCTTTTTTGTAAGGGGTCTTCGGTTTGATGTTATTCTTATTTATAATTGTATAGGGTTAGAATTCCTTTGTAATGCTTCTAGGAAGTTAGGTGTTTGCTATAGTTTCTTCTCGACAATTTTATTTTATTTTCTCAAGGGTTGTTTTCCCACTTTTTTTAAGATATTTTTATTCTTCTTATGTTTTATGTAAGGGTGATAAGTCCATCAACCCTCAAGCATCACTAAAAAGACATTAATAAAAAAGTTAGAATAATTAATATAGTCTCAAAAAGTGCACCTCAACAAGATGATAGGGAAAATCGAGAATAGATGCTTGTTATATATTGTCATGAAGTGTAATGACACTTGATAAGTTTGAGGAGGTTTAATAATTCCCCAAATTTGTACCAGTGAATTGGAGCTATCAAGAATGTAAGATTTGTTTGAATAGATATCTAGGACACAAAATTCTATTTTCCTTTATGAAGCTTCGACACTTGGCCACTTTAAATGAATGAATTTGACAATTTGGTATTGGAGGGGAAAGGAGGGCTTTGTTCAAGGATTGAAGGATACGACTATTTTAATAGAGATTAAATATTTAATACTTAATAGAGTTGGTAGCTTTAAATTTTGTACTAAACAACTTTACAATTGTCATTCTTATCATAATGACCAAATAAATGATATTAGATTTGTCACTTTTCAAATGAGTTTGTACTATTATATTGATATTAATAGAGGCTAACATGTCATGCATGGATAATTTTATTTTTAAAAATATATAAATATTATCAAAAAGATAAAATACATGCTATTACATTTGTCACTTTTAAAATGATTGTAATTATTATATTGATATAAATAGATTATTTCGTAAAATCATGTAAATGAATACTTTTTATTTTATATGCTAAATTTTATAATTGTTTTGTTTTGTTTTTATTGGGGTAAAGGTGGGTTTTGACGGGATCCCACAACCCATACCAAAACCAAAAAAAATCTTAGAAAAGGCAACATAAACAATCAATAATGTGTCCAACAAAACAACCTTACCGCAACCAACAAGGAAAACTACATCAAAACCATCAACCATTTGTTAACCAACAACAAATAATAGTTTTCGACTAAAAATCAACCTTTTGTCAACAAAAATTTGGCTAACAAGCAGCGAAGAAACTACCATAGAAACAACCAGTAAAATGTTGCCAGTAGAAAAAATGCCCCCTAAAAGATAGAGGGGCAAACACAACCAATCAATAGCTGAGATCAACCTCCTTCCCCATTGAGAGAGGAGACCCTCCATCATCCATTTAGTGCCATCCTTCATGATTTCCTCTGCTTCCGATCTCAACTTTCCAGTGACTGATTTCTGATCTTTCCTCTTATCCAATAAATCTAAAATAACTTTAAATTTTGTTGTCAGAGGAAGATACGGGGAACAATGAGTCCACAACAAGAGTAAGGTCCATCCTTAAAAGGACTTCCATCCTAAGGGAGGAAGACCCCTAGAAGAATAGTAAGGGGGAGAGGACTTAAATCTTGATTAAAAGTTCGTTTTTTCCTCCCCAAATAAAACAAAAAATAGTAAAAGTTGAAAACCCTTAAAATAACACCTGACAATACAATACCCGAAAAAATTATAATAAAAAACTCTTAAAATAACCCGTGATATTACAATACCGGAAAAAATTATAATAAAAATATATTAAAAGAAACCTTCGAAATTGAAAAACTATATTTACAAACCCTTAAAAAAATAGAGAATAATATAATTGTTACCATTAAAAGTTCTCATTGAAAAGTTATTTGCCTCACTGATTTCTATAATAATAAGTACCCAAAAAAATCGTAAACACCAGAAATTCCAATTCGTACATTTTAAAGTTATGAACACATTCCTTTCACGATAACACATTTCATATCCAAATAATACCATAGTCCTTATTTTAGATTGATTTATTTTAAAATTATATTATAGAATTCTGTGGGAATACACTATTTATATATATATATATTTTTTTTTTTATAGATGATTGTAATAATTTTACCTAATAATCATCAACATTTTATTGAAAACTTACAATAATAATCATTCAATTTTGTGCTAACAATTTATATTATTTTAGTGGTCAATCATTAAATTTTGTGCTAACAATTTATATATAAGTCTTAAAAAAATTATTATAATAGTTTGAAAATAATTATCAATTTAGGAATTTAAAAATAAATATTATATTAATTGAAATATATATGTTGAATTTATTATATATTACATTAATTAATGATTTTATTAGTTGTTTTGATTATTTTTATTTATTAGTAATAGATATCGTTAATTTAACCATACAATTATATTAGGTTTTAAGTTTTAAACTGTATTGCATATTTTATATATAATGATTTTTAGATCATTTTTTTAAAAAAAGAGGAATTTTTTTCCTATGAAAATCAAACAGAGATTAAATTTAAAGTCAATATTTTTATTTACATTTATAATTATTACACTCCACCACCCCATTTTAATTGTAGGCTACATCCATTGACGTAATTAGTATATATATTTTAAATATATTTATTTGAAATATACTAAGAGATACCAATCTCAAGGTTCTTATTTTAGATTTTTCACATCCCATATTAATTAACAATTTCATCATATTCTCCATCAATTTTCTACTCAGTAGTGATAAATGACATTATTCTAGCTACATCACTACATTATGTTCGAACAAATTTCATGAGAAAAAAAGATTTAAATTCTACCGTATAGCTAAGATATTAAAATTTTCTTATTCATTTCTCCAAACAATAAAGAAAAACATTATAAATGACAATGAAATGAACATCAAATTTAAAGTTAAAATTATTATATAATAGTCAAATAAATACCAAATTTAAAATTTATTATAAATATGAACAACTCACTTTATTACATTATCTTATTATTAATATGTTATCATTGCAATTAATATTTAATACTAGTAGATATATCTTAGATAAATCTAGGTGTCTCGAGAATAATATCTATCGATATATTTAACATAGATTTATGTAAGATATGTATGTTAGTACTACATGTCGTCTATATATTACTTATAAATTAATTATGATTA
Source organism: Torreya grandis (assembly GCA_037957365.1). NCBI lineage: Eukaryota > Viridiplantae > Streptophyta > Pinopsida > Cupressales > Taxaceae > Torreya > Torreya grandis. The sequence continues at coordinate 1,050,377 of JARHVA010004604.1, forward strand.
TATTGATGTTATTTATCATGTGGTGATATTTATTATATATAAATTAGTTATTTTTACGATTTCATTGTCATAATTATTTATAAATATAATGTGATAATCTATACATTATCTATAAATTAGTTATAATTATCTATATATTATTTATTTATTTAATATCATGTGATAATATTTTTAATGATATTTTATTTTTACAATTCATTGTTATGATATGATTATTTATAAATATGATGTGATTATATATATATATATATATATATATATATATATATATATATATATATATATAAATTAATTATGATTATCTAATTATTTATAAATATAATGCGTTAAAATTTATATATTATTCATAAATTAATTATGATTATTTATAAATATGATGTGGTAAAATCTATATATTTTGATTATCTTATTATTTAAAAATATAATGTAATAAAAGAAGAAACTAAATGTAAAAAGTTTGTATTTTATTTGCTCAATATGGAATGACAATTCAAATCACTCATTTTTTACTCTTCTCTAATTTTTATTTCTCTCACTTTACTTTATATTTTTGTTTATCTTTTTTGTTTGAGTTTATTTGTATTTATATGTTTTCTATTTTTTTAACCATCATCTTTGTTGTTTTATTTTTTTATTTAATCATGATGATTTTGATATAATTATATTATATTATTTTTTATTTTATAATGTTAGCTTTCAAATAATTAAATGCTAACATTCTCACACCATTACACCTCCCAACCATCTCCCCTAGATATCATTGTAGGAAAACCTTCAATGTAATTAACTAGCATACATATCTTAATAAATCTATGTAAAATACACCAATATATATCAATCTTAAGGTAAGTCAAAATGTATGCTAGGTGTCTCGAAAATGATATATATCAGTGTATCTTACATAGATTTATTAAGCTATGTATACTAGTAGGACTTACCTCCATGTAAAATAAAGGTAAATTTCTATTGTTCATAAAAAAACTTAATATAAATATTTAATACAATTTTAAAATGAGAAATAAGGTATTAATAAAATATAAATATACACATGATATATATAAGTAATATAAATGTAATATTAAAATATAAATAGGGAGTATTTTGGTATAAATAAAATATAAATATATATATTATCTATAAATTAATTATGATTATCTATTTATATATTATGATGTAATAAGTTATTATTGATCGATGCTCAAGAATTTAACGGGTCTCGAACCCTTACAACATAAGTGCAAAAACAACATAGTGATCTGTCTTAATATTAAAAAATGTCAAGGTAAAATGATCAAACTAAAGTAGACTGAGATTATTACAATGAAAACCAACAATCACTATTTGTTCAAAACTATCCAACAGTTACCAAACTATCTTCAAAGCAACAAATTGCTATAAATTATAACAACTATAAACACTGTTTACCATGCTGAAGAAGCTAAAAAGGACAACAAAACACTGTCATTCCAAAATTACTAGCTCAACCAACTTTCCATTATTGGGCATAAAGGTGCTTGATTTGATAGGATCACCCCACTTATTGAAACTTGTAACACGACCTTCCTACTCTTTTGCTTCTAGAACAACTCCTAATGATGCCTCCAACTTGCCAGACTGAACCCCTTTTGCATCCTATATTTTAGAGAAAATTAACCGTCTTTGAGAGCTCGATGAGTCCTTAATCAACAGATTTTTACCTTGCCACCAAGGTAGGGCCTTAAAATCCCCTCACACCACTCCCTTTGCAAGCCACTTGATAGCCTTAACATGCTATGGAGACCTTCTCATAGCCAGCGATTCTTCCAAGCCCAGATTGGGTTGTAAAATCTCTTGGACTTCGAGCATGCATATGTCCCTGCTTCTTATTGCTATTTGATTATATGCAAAGACTTATTCCACTCCTGCATAAAATTCACCAGAGCTAGGAACTTGGATTCTAAAGTGCAAAATGTAGACAAAGAAATGAAACCCAATGAATCCCTATCAGAGAAGGAAAGAGTGGGAGACGGGCCTAAAAGAAGAGTTTCTATCTCAGATAAGAGACCTTGTCTATCTTTCAGCTAAATGAAGAATTATCAAAGATTTTGGACCTGCTCAGAGTCAGACAAAAGCAAATAGAGATTACTAGTAAAGAGAGAATCTAGGTCAAAATTGACTTGAATCTTGTTGCTCGCCACTAACATGTCCAGCCCCAGAACTTGTTCAATGGCTTCCACCACCTTTACCAACATAATCCAAAAGACATTGAAAAAATGCATCCTAGATACCGTCCTTAAAAAATCCATCTCCCTTGTCTTTGCCTTGTCAAAAACCAATGGCTAGCATGCTGATTCAACCCAAAAATTATCCATCTCCTGAAAATGCATAAAAAAATGGCCACCTACCAAAAGCTCAGCCCCAAGAAAAATCCACCATGCTATCACTCCAATCACCAACCCCACTCAATTCATTAGTGCACCTATTGTAGATCTTACAAAGCCTTGATTTCTAACTATGGCAAATCATTCCACTTGAACATGAAATTACCTTCGTCATCAAATCCCCTCAAACTTTAAGCATGTAGACACCTCATCACTTAAAATAGAAATCCCAATGCTCAAAACAATATAGGAGGAATTTAAATTATTTTAAAAATAAAAGACAAGACTCCTACAATCTCCAAATAAATTTCAAAGGTTAATTTGATCAAAATTTTGACAGTCTTCCTAGCTAGCCCTGACATTGTCCATTCTGACCTCCATAGATTGATCTATAGCAACACTAGCCAAAAAATCTACCATAGTATTGCTTTTCCTAAAGCAATGCGAACAAGACCATGCATCTAAATTTTCCAATTTAGGCCAGATTATATCTATGATATTAGCTATTGTCTAGGATTTTAAAGACTAATTAGTTAATGCTTAGATCACAACCTGAGGGTCACTTTCAATCTCAAGATTGGTAATACCACATTATAAATCCATCTGTATACCAACTGCCAAGGCCTAAACCTCTGCTTCATTATTATTCCCATTTGGAGGCTTCAAAGATAAAGCTCTAATAATAGATCCACTATAATCTTTTATCACACACCCTGCACTTGACACCCCTGGATTACCTCTACAAGCCCCATCGAAATTCAACTTAAACCAACCAGGTTTAGGTGATTTCTATATTGCTTTTTTATGATTATTCTTCACTTTCTTATTTACTAATGACCCCTGAATGGGAGGCTATTTGATATATTTCTAATTTGCATACATTTCCATATCCCATTGAATTAGAATTCCTTTTTTCCTTTGAAAGTGTGAAGAAACCACTTTCGAAATGGATATTTACATTCCTTTCAGAACTGCATGAAGAGGACGTGATTCATTAGCAAAAATCCAAGCATTTCTTTCTCTCCAAACTATGCAAATTAGAATGGTTGGGCTGTATCTCCAAAGGGAATAAAGATAACTATTAATATTCCCTATTGGCCATGAAGCAAAAACTTGAAAGACTGTCTACAGCCAAGCCTAGGACTAATTAAATTTATTACACAACCAAACCCATCACCAATTAGCAAATTGACACTTAAATAGTAGGTGATCCACACATTCTTCTTCTTGCTCACATAAACAACACCTTAAGGGGCCTACAAACCCAATTTTATTCAAATGATCTTGTGTGAGAATGCGGTTAAGAACTCCCAACTAGGCAAAATCACCTACTTTTTGAAGACCCTCTTTATTCCAAAATAGAACACTAGCCGATCTCAGAGAGTCATCTTCTGCTTCCACCATTTGATAGCCTAGGCAAACTAGATAAATACCTATTTTATCCCCTATCTAATACAACTGATCTTACATTTAAAAAAAAAAAAAAAAAATTCTGAGCATGAGACAATCTTCCAATGATCGAGCCTCTTCAAGGGGGATAGGAATATCTTGTAAACTTTTCCATCTGTAAACCACTTTACTTGAAGGACTATAAAAAAATCACATAATCACTAATTTTTACCCCCACAAGTTTTCCAGAAACGGTTTGATCTAGCTATCTACAAACTCCTTTGCTAAAGGGTGATGACCATTCCAAGAATCATTCTAAAATTCTACCTTTCTACCATTGTTAAAAGTCCAAGAAACATGTTGAGAAATGATCGATCAATAATACAACATAAAATTCTATACATGGGATCCTCGAAAAGGGTTCCTGATTAAAACCATTTTCTCCAAAAATTTCATATCTAGATACTTGGCTCTAAGAAGTCTTCACCATAATCTGTCTGGATCAGAAACCATTTTCTAAACTAATTTGGCTCCCAATGCTATATTTTGAAGATGAAGAAATTTGATTCTCGCTTTGCCTTTTTATTTTCTTTTGCAAACCCTATCCCATTTCATCAATGGAATTTTCCTTTCTTCTCCACAACTTTGCCATAGAAAATCTTTCATAATCTTATTCATGGAGTTGATTACCTTAGCTGGAGGGCTGAGAACTGAGAAAAAATAAGTCGATAGAACACTAAGAACTGTTTTGATCATAGTTAATCTAAAAGCCAAAGAAAGCCATCTGCCTTTCCATGAACTCAAATGGGCCTTAGATCTTTCTAGCAAATAATTCCAAATTCATGTTGATCCAGACCCTTTAAAAAATGGCAATCCCAAATATTTGCTTGGAAGTTTTCCAATTTTAAAGCCTAGAAGATTGTTAATATTCCTTTCAATCTTGTGTCAACAATTCACAAAATAAATTTCAGACTTACCATCATTATCTCTTTGACTAGAGGCTTCTTCATAACACTTCAATATTATTTTAAACTCCATAAGTTCTACTATCACTACTTTTCCAAAAAGAAAAGTATCATTTAAAAATTGATGATGTGTTTGAATATCAAAATTATCAACAATTTGTAATCCATGGAACCTATTTCGATCCTAAGCATCTTGAACCGCTCTACACAAGGCTTCAGCCATGATAATGAAATGAAAAGGAGACAAAGGATCCCCTTGCCTCAAGCCTCTAGAAATAGAATAAAAACCAAAGGGACTACCATTAACTAATGCCCAAACCTTAGGGTTAGAAACACAAATAAAATTCCATTCACACCAATCATTACTAAAACCAGACTTCAGTAGAATTTGAAACAAATATCTCCAATTGAATCTATCGTATGATTTACTTATATCTAATTTTATCATCATCCATTTTTGATGATTATGAGACAGAGAGTGCAAAATCTCATGCACCACAATGATGCCTTCCCGAATACTCCTCCTTGGAACAAAAATCGCTTGTTCTCCAAAGATAAGACTATTCAAAAAAGGTTTCATTCTTTTAGCAATTGATTTAGAAATGATCTTATAGACTGTATTACATAATGCAATTGGTATGAAGTCTAGGAAAGAGGATTGCACTTCCCCTTTATGGAAAAGAGAGATAAAAGTCATAGTTAACTCGGGTTTCAATTTTTTCTTCTTTCTAGATTCTTCTACCATCTCCCAGACATCTATTCCCACCACTTCCTAGAAATGTTGAAATAAAGCTGCAGGAAAACCATTTCGACCAGGATCTTTATCTTGGGCCATGAAAAAAACTACCCTTGTGATTTCTTCCAAAGAAAATGGAGCCATCAACTTATCATTCATATTTTGAGAAATAATTTTAGGGATGAATTAAATAAATTCATTTTGAGCTCTCAAGTTAGAGCACAATTCATCATTTAATAGGTTTTTGAAGAATTGAATTGCTTCCTATCTAATTTATTCTGGGGATTCTAGATCCACTCCTTGATTGGGAAGGATATGGGCGATTATGATCACATTCCTTCTTGCCTTCACTGAATGATGAAAAAAGGTTATATTTCTATCCCTCTCTTTAAGCCAATTTTCTCTAGATTTCTACTTCCAATCGATTTCTTTCCTACAAAGACTTTTCTCATAATCCGTTGTCAAATATTTCTCCTGATGATGAACAGTTATGTCCATCCTTTTCTTAAAAATGGCCTCATTCAACAACTTTAATTCTTCTTCAATTCTTGATTTTTCTTGGAAGATATTTTTGAAGTGTTCTCAATTCTAAATTTTCTAGTTTTCTTTCACAAATTTTAGTGTTTTGAACATCTGAACCATTTTAGATCCTTGAACTGTCAAACATTGAAGCCACCAATTTTTGACATAGTCAAAGAGAGAGGAGTCTCACAACCAGATCAATTAAAATTTGAATGGACATATTTTTGAAGGGGTGTCAAAATCAATATTTAAAATAATTGGTCGATGATCTGAGCCTACAAACTGAGAGACCGAATAATCAAATTTTTTGTTACTTTGAATCCAATTAGGAAAAGTCAAAAACCTATCCAACTATTCCAGAATATTATCCTTACCCAAACACGTATTGTTTTAAGTAAACCAACCTAAATGTAGAGAAACATCTTTAAGAGCATTCTATTCAATGAACTTACCAAAATATTGAATCACTTGGGAGTCAGAAAATACTCGACCTTTTTATCCTTGAAGCTTAAAATGACATTAAATTCCCCTCCTAAAACAAACTTTTCCAGCGAGATTTTTTGAAGAAAAGATGAAATGTTTAACCAAAAGGTAGATTTGAGTTGAACACCTTGAGGACCATAGATATTGATTAGTACAAACTGAAGATTTGAATGTAAACTAAAGATTTTGCCCGCTTACCAATTCTGTCCAGAAGCTAATACTTCTACTTTAAAAGAAAAAGGAGACTAGGGAATCAGTAAACCCCCTGATGCTCCAACTACCTACATAAATACCCCATTCCAATTATTCCCAAATGAACTCAAAAAAAATTCTCTTTCCTCCTTATCAATATTTGTTTATTGAAGCAATAAAATATTGGGTTTTCTACCTTCATTAGATGCTTTACCAAACATATTTTGTTAGGGGCATTTAGTCCCCTAACATGCAAGGATATTAATTTCATGATTCCTAAGGGAGGATTTCCACCCCCGACTTTACAACATCCATAAAGCTCTCTAATGTACCCTGTCTACCCATTAACATTTCTCCTTCAGTGCGATCTTTTTTCTTTTTTCTGCTTTTAGCCTGCTGAGGACTCTAATTCACATTCACCTTATTGTTGTGGGATTGAGAGATGGATAAAATATATTTAGAATTCAGATCCCCTTGAAAATATTCTTTCAATTCTACTTCCTCTTATGATTCTTCCTTATCCGAATAATGGATATCTTAGGCTTTAACCTCTAAAAAACTCAACATCTTATTTCTAAACTTCATTTGATTTTTCAAGACTATCTCTTTAATAAAAAGAGATTATTTACCAATAATGTCACAACTCTTTAACATCGAAGCTAGGGAAATAAATTTAGATGTTCTTATATTAACCAACAGATCCTTAGTGGCCTTAATTTTATGAGCTTTTGAAAGCCAAGAGTCTTACTGGATAGCTGATTGATCAACCCTGTATTCTTGGTCCTACTAATTAAGTGTCTTCCCTTTTAAGGCCTTCTTTTGTTTCCTTATGGCTTAAACTTGATCACTTTAGTTTGAAACAAGCTCCTCTTATTCTTACAAATTTTTTGAATGTGCCCTGGTTGATGACAATTATAACATCTGAAAGGAATATATTCTAAATTGATTCTCTGGTACCAAACCCTATTTTTTATTTTTATGATCACAAACTTTGGAATCTCTTAGTCCAAATCTAATTCCACCTTGACTCTCCCATAAGCAACTCTGTCACCTTTAAGTGAAGTTGTATCAATTTCCACTTCTAAGCCTACTAGCTCTCCCAAGGCTATCAAGCAATCTTCACTCCATTATTCTAGGGGAAGACCATAAAATCTGATCCAAACTAGATAACTACCCTTTCTTGCGTTTAACATAGAAAAATTAGGGCTCCAATTTTTAACCAAAGATCCAAACCATTAACGGACTAGGTTTTAACATCAAAAACCTTTTATTTAGTTTCAATCAAGCTAAAGATCACCACAAAAAAACCTTTGGGTAAAAAACTTACCTTCACTTTTGAACCCAAATTCTCTTTAATCCAAAGTTCAACTACTCCCACTGCTGGCCGTTTCATATTGCATTTGTAGATTATGACACATTCATATAATTGACTAATCTTCATAGTAAATAACTCAAATGAACATTTTAGGGTTTTAACTTCTCTTATTTTCACTCCATCCCCCAAGAGATCCCCTTTTTGGACCTCTTGACTTGCTTGAAAATGTTCACCTACCATCTTCTTCTGAGACCCTTCTTGCGGTCCCAACCCAGCCTCCTTTTCCACTTCAACAGATTTTGAGATTTGATTAAGCCCTTCATTTTGATTTAGATAATGCTAAAGTGTTCCTATCAGTTTGCCTTTCTAAATGGCCCAAATCTTACTGGTATTTACTTCTTCATCCCACCATTCTCTTTTTTCCTCTATCATAGCTTCCAAATCCTTTCTTTAATCTTTTTTACCATTATTACCTTTAGATTTTTATTTTATACTGGCAAAACTTGAAATTTTCACTTGAGCCTCCATTCGCTCTGAGCCTGTTTCCCTAGGTTTTGCCCACAAAAATCCTCTCTTCTATTCCTTCACCTTCGCTCCCTTCTCTTTCTCCTTCACTCTAACCTTTACATACTCCTTGAACATCTACTTTGTGCTCGCCATCTTGATCTTGTCCTAGACTAAGACATCATTATTTATAGACATTTCAATTGCATCAAAATACTTAGATATTAAACTGTAATCTACATCTAAAGCTTAATGGGGGTGGGCATGGGTTTGTAATGCCCACCAAATGATCCGTAGATGAATCACCCCATTGTGATCCACGTGGAACACATGGAGAAGTTTTACCCCTACCTCAAGGTATTCGCATGGCCGTTTCAGAATGTAGGTGCATCGTCTGCTCCTAAGCCGTGATGCATCAAATGGTGCTTGACAGGAATTCAACTCGAGACCTAGGAGATCGAAGTCATTAATCCTATCCACTCGAACTAACCCTTGGGACTTGATGTGATAAGTTATTTCTAATCATAATAATATATATATGTGTGTGTGTGTGTGTGTGTGTGTGTGTGTGTGTGTGTGTGTGTGTGTGTGTGTGATGTGATAAAATTTATATATTATCCATAAATTAATTGTGATTTTCTATATATTATGATGTGATAATTTATTTTTATTGATAATTTTTAAATGTTATATAGTAAAATTTGTTAAGCACAAGCTTATACTGAGAGGGGGGGGGGTGAATCAGTATAAGATATTTTTAACTTTCGGCTATTAATCTTAAATTCAAAACCTCAAATTACTCCGCAATTAATATATTCAAAGCAATCAAATGCAAAACCACACAATGCAAATAAACACAGATTTGCGTGGAAACCCTTTCGGGAGAAAACCACGGAGAAATTCTCTTAATATAAATATTCGTAGGCACCAACCTACTGGAGCACCAACCCCAAAAACAATTTTGTAGGCACCAACCTACAGGAGCACCAACCCCTTTTACTGAGCACCAACTCAGCAAGAGACACCAATCTCTTCAAAACGAAGGCACCAACCTTCTCAAAAAAAATCACTCTTCTATCTCAAATTTGTTGTCAAAACAACAGATGATAGAACACTTGCTTTATCTCCTTTAGATTCGATCTACGCTTTAGTGTTTTCGCTGCTATACTCTTTCTTATACTTGCTGATTTTTTCTTTTCAATATTCTCACAAAAATTTGCATTTAAAAATTCTGCTCTTCTTTTATATATCTTCTACTTTCGAATCTACTCTTTTGCCATTCGTTATGGACTTATTTATAACCCACGGAAAGCCACAAATTAAGGTCGTGACTCTTCAAGTGAAAAGGTCCTTTCGAACGGTCACACCTCCTCCCAATAGGTCGGCCAAGGTTGACAATTCCGTCAACATTTCCTTCGACAATTCCGTTCACTTCCGTCGACATTTCCGTCAACAATTCCGTTCACTTCCGTCGACATTTTCGTTCAATTCCGGCAACAATTCCGTTCACTTCCGTCAACATTTTCGTTCAATTCCGGCAACAATTCCGTTCACTTCCGTCAACAATTCCGTTCACTTACGGCCATCAATTCTGTTCACTTCTGGCAATCAATTCCGTTCACTTTCGGCAATAGTTCATTTGACATCAATGACAATATTCCAACAATCTCCCCCTTTGTCATTGATGGCAACCACATACTGAAACTGCTCCCCTTTGCTGCACTGTCTCTTCTGTTTGAATCCTCCTTTTTTTTTTTTTTTTGTTGTAGCTCCCCCTTTCTGTGACATCTTCTTTATGTACTTCTCCCCCTTTGACATCAATGGCAAAGGGTCTATCCAAGAGCTAGTACTTAGCTCCCCCTTCGCTGATGCTTCCCTTTAGTGGCAAGACGCAAAAGAAATTACTCCCAACTTCTGTCGTAGGTACTCAAATGTTTCCTTTGGAAGTGGCTTAGTGAAGATATCTGCCATCTGTTCGGATGTGGAAACATATTCCAATTTTACTTGTTGTTCTGCCACCTGTTCTCTCAAGTAATGATACTGTATAGGGATATGCTTAGTTCTGGAATGCATAACTGGATTCTTTGAAATACTTATCGCACTAGTATTATCGCAGAATATAGAGATTGGATGATTATACTCTACTTTGATATCTTTCAAGGTTTGTTTCATCCATAGAACTTGTGTACAACATAGCACTGCCGCTATGTACTCTGCTTCCGCTGTGGATAGAGATACAGAATTCTGCTTCTTACTCAACCAAGATACTAGGCTATCTCCAAGAAAGAATGCTCCTCCACTTGTACTTTTTCTATCATCTACACAACCTGCCCAATCTGAATCCGTGTACGCTACCAATGTGAAGTCTTTACCTCCTGGGTACCACAACCCATAATCCAAGGTTCTCTTTAAATATCTAAATATACGTTTCACAGCTTGCACATGTGTTTCTTTTGGAGCTGCTTGAAATCGTGCAACCATACCTATTGCTTGCATGATATCTGGCCTAGATGCCGTCACATATAGTAAACTCCCAATCATTGATCTATAAAGTGTTTGATCAGTATTCGGAGATTCATCATCTTTGCTCAACTTCGTACCTGTAGCCATAGGTGTGCTAACAGGGGCACACTCCTCCATATGGAATTTCTTCAACATCTCCTTCACATACTTGCTTTGGGATATGAATATTCCTTTGTTAGATTGAGAGATTTGTAAACCAAGGAAAAATGACAACTCACCTAACATGGACATCTCAAATTCCTTTTGCATATCTTTGACAAATATCTTAGACATTTCTTTATTGTCTCCTCCAAAGATTATATCATCTACATACACCACAACAATTAACTGGTGATCTCCTTCAGTTTTGATGTAAAGATTACTATCAGCATATCCTCTCTTGAATCCTTGGTCTTGTAGGTATTTATCAAGCCTAGCATACCATGCTCTAGGAGCTTGTTTCAATCCGTATAAAGCCTTCTTCAACTTACACACATAATCCTTGTTTTCTGATAAGAGAAATCCTTCTGGCTGTTCTATGTAAACTTCCTCTTCTAGATTGCCATTTAGAAATGCTGATTTAACATCCATTTGATAAACTTTGAAATTTTTGAATACTGAAAATGCAAGAAATATTCGAATTGCTTCTAATCTAGCAACAGGGGCAAAAGTCTCTTCAAAATCTACACCTTCTACTTGAGCATACCCCTTACATACCAACCTTGCTTTGTTTCGAGTGACTTGGCCATTTTCATTCAATTTGTTTCGAAAAACCCATTTAGTGCCAATTACATTCTGATCCATTGGCCTCGGCACAAGTTCCCAAGTCTCATTCTTCTCAATTTGATCTAATTCTTCTTCCATTGCTTTTACCCAATGTTTATCATGACTAGCTTCAGAAAAATTCTTAGGCTCTACCTTGGATAACAAAGAAAAATTTACATGCTCAGGGATACTTACAATTCTTCTTCTGGTTTGCACCCCAGCATCAATGTTGCCAATGATCTGACTTTCAGCATGATTCTTCTGAACAAAGCGAGATGGTGCTTTGGTGTCTTGCCTTTCAGATTTACTCAATTTTTCTACATTTTCTTCCTCCCCTTCTTCTACAAGATTGGGTATTTCTAGAGGCTCTTCTGAAGGTTCTTTTGCCTTTTGATTCATGATCTCATCTATTCTAACACTAGCACTTTCTACGATAGTTTGTAGCCTTTTGTTATAACATCTATAGGCTTTGCTTTTGATGGAGTAACCAAGAAAAATTCCTTCATCAGCTCTTGAATCAAATTTGCCCAAGTTTTCTTCATTCCTGTTGATAAAACATTTACTTCCAAACACTTTGAAATGTTTGACCGAAGCTGGTCTTCCTTTCCACAATTCGTAAGGAGTTTTGTCATTATTAACTCTGATTTGCCCTCTATTCAAGATATATACTGCTGTATTAACTGCTTCTCTCCAGAATCTATCTGATAGCTTAGATTCATTCAACATAGTTCTAGCCATCTCTTGAACTGTTCGATTTTTCCTTTCCACCACTCCATTTTGTTGTGGAGTCCTTGCAGCTGAGTATTGTCTCTTAATTCCATGATCTTCGCAAAACTCAATGAATTCATTTGAAATAAACTCACCTCCTCGATCTGACCTTAGACATTTTATTTTCAGCTCTTTTTCATTTTCTACTAATGCCTTGAAAGCTTTAAACTTTTCAAATGCTTCTGATTTTTCTTTTAGAAAGGCTACCCATGTCATTCTAGTATAATCATCAATGAGCAACATAAAGTAGCTCTCACCTTGCATGCTTTCAGTTCTGGTAGGACCACAAAGATCCGTATGAATCAGCTCTAGTGGTTTGGTGGTCGAATATTCCTTCGTTCTGAACCTTGTTCTGGTTTGCTTCCCGTGTTGGCATTGCTTGCATAGAGTGCTTGAAGGTTTTGTTATCTTTGGCATATCTCGCACAGCCTGTTTGTTGCTGATTTTCACAAGATTATCAAAATTTATGTGCCCTAACCTTCTATGCCATAGCCAACTTTCTTCAACTTGACTCAGACAACATTTCTCTCCTCTCATTTCTCCAAGCATGTATAGGTTGTTTGTAGTTCTATGAGCATCTGCAATTAGTTCTCCTGTGTCTCTTTTTCTGATCTCACAACCTTCAGAAAAGAACTTGAGCGTGTGTTCTTGATCACACATTTGGCTAACACTTAGAAGATTATGCTTTAACCCTTCCACATATAACACATTTTCTGTTTTGGTTTTTCCATTATCGAGACTAAGTGTACCTTTTCCTGTTATTCTGGCTGTAGTGTTGTCTCCAAACTTCACCGTGCCTTCATTGACCTTTTTTTAACGAGATGAATTTGCTTTTATCTCCAGTCATGTGTCTCGAACATCCACTATCAATGAACCATTGTTGTCCTTCATCTCTAGCATGGAATGCTGTTTGAACAATCATGGATTCTTCTTGCTTCTTCTTCCAGATCTTTGATGGTTCTCTTTTCTTTATCACTGGAGCTTTGAACTTTTGATCTTGTCTTACAGATTCAAAAACACTTCTACAATAGCGTGCTATATGTCCATAGTTGTTTTACTTGTAACAAACTATAGCTTCATCAAAGTTTGATAAGGGAGCAAATGAATTGTAGTTTCTGTTCGAAGCTCCATAGGTTCCTTTGTTTCTACTCCTGACTTCAATATCCTTGGCTCTCTTTCTACAATCTAATTTCTTATGACCAAAATGATTGCAATAATAACAATATCCATTAAAATAATTACTAAACCTAGTTTTATTTGTATATCTTGGAGCAAATGGTCTTCTGAAGTTTTGTTCTCCTTTGCTTTCTTTGTTGATAGAGTTGGTTTTTGTATTCTTGGCTTCTTCCTTCTTGGTCTCCTTTTTCATTGGTTCTTTAAGAGTTTCAACGTAGCTCTTAGCTTTCTCTTTTTCTTTCTCATACCCAATACCTAACTTGTTAGATGGTGATCTTTGACTCTCTAGAATCTTATTCAAAACTTGAGTGCTTTTTTCAGATTTCAATTCACTTGTTATTTTAGAATTCGCCTTTTCTAGGTCCCTTTTTAAAACATCTATTTCAAATTCATACCTTTCATAGTCTTCTCCTTTCTTCTTTAGCTGATCCGTTAGATCTTCTTCAATTTTCTTTGCTTCTTCGATTTGGACTTTTAGATCAGCAATTACCTTGTTTGATTCCTCAAAGACTTGTGATGTCTTCGTTTTGAAGTCTCGATTCTCTTCTTCATATTTTCGGAGTTGTAACTTTAGTTTCTGATTCTTCTTCTTAAATGCTTTTATTTCTTCCAACGCGCAAAGAAGTTCTTCTTCAAGGTTCACTTCACCTTCTTCTTCCATGTCTTCGTCTTCCTCCAAATTATCTTTGCTGGTGGTGACATTTTCCTCTGTAGCCATGAACAGAATCTCTTCATTATCACTCTCAACATCACTTTCTTTGTTTTCTTCGGATGAGCTGCTATACCTCTTCGAGTATAGGCTTTTCTTTTGTTTCTCAAATCTTTGCTTGTCTTTGCTCGACGTGAATCCCTTTTTGTACTTTGATTTGTTTCTCTCATCATCGCTATTTCCTTTATTTGGACATTTGGCTGCAAAATGACCAATTTTACCACAATTAAAGCATTTAAATGGTAACTTTCCTTTATATTTGCCCGATCCTTTCTTTAACTTCCGAATGAATAGAGCTTCATTTTCATCTTCTTCACTACTTGAATTTTCACTTGATTCTGGTTCTTTGATCTTCTCTTTTTTCGAGACCTTGAATGATGCTTCCTTCTTCGACTGTCTCTCAGATTCGGTTCTCATTTCGTAGGCCGTAAGAATTCCATGGAGCTCGTCCATTTTCATCATGTCTAAATCCTTCATTTCTTCAATGGCGGAGATCTTCGCATCAAATCTCAATGGTAGGGATCTCAGGACTTTCTGAACGATCACAGATTCTTCAATTTTCTCTCCGAGTCCTCGAATGACATTAACAATTTCATCGACACGAAGAAGATACCCAGCAATGTTTTCATCATTCTTCATTTTTAAACTTTCAAACTGCCTCCGATGGGTTTGGAGTTTTGCTTTTCTAACCTTACTATCACCTTCATAAATAGTGTTGAGTTTATCCCAAATCTCTTTTGCAGATTCACAATGCATAACCTTAACAAACTCATTTTCTGAAAGCCCGCATAAGATTGCATTCATAGCTTTCGCATTGTTCTCACTGGCCTTTTTCCCGGTGGCATCCGTTGGTGCAATTTGTGGCGTTGTGTATCCTATTACCACTGCTTGCCAGATATCAAAACCTAGGGCCATCAAGTAAGTCTTCATTCTTATGCTCCAAAATGCGTAATTCGTTCCATCGAACAAAGGAGCCTTGTTGGTGGAGAAACCATCTAGTGCTTGAGATCCTGCCATATGTGCTTTCCAAGATCTACCTTCTAGCAGTTGTGCTAACACCGAAGGAACCGGCTCTGATACCAATTGTTAAGCACAAGCTTATACTGAGAGGGGGGGGTGAATCAGTATAAGATATTTTTAACTTTCGGCTATTAATCTTAAATTCAAAACCTCAAATTACTCCGCAATTAATATATTCAAAGCAATCAAATGCAAAACCACACAATGCAAATAAACACAGATTTGCGTGGAAACCCTTTCGGGAGAAAACCACGGAGAAATTCTCTTAATATAAATATTCGTAGGCACCAACCTACTGGAGCACCAACCCCAAAAACAATTTTGTAGGCACCAACCTACAGGAGCACCAACCCCTTTTACTGAGCACCAACTCAGCAAGAGACACCAATCTCTTCAAAACGAAGGCACCAACCTTCTCAAAAAAAATCACTCTTCTATCTCAAATTTGTTGTCAAAACAACAGATGATAGAACACTTGCTTTATCTCCTTTAGATTCGATCTACGCTTTAGTGTTTTCGCTGCTATACTCTTTCTTATACTTGCTGATTTTTTCTTTTCAATATTCTCACAAAAATTTGCATTTAAAAATTCTGCTCTTCTTTTATATATCTTCTACTTTCGAATCTACTCTTTTGCCATTCGTTATGGACTTATTTATAACCCACGGAAAGCCACAAATTAAGGTCGTGACTCTTCAAGTGAAAAGGTCCTTTCGAACGGTCACACCTCCTCCCAATAGGTCGGCCAAGGTTGACAATTCCGTCAACATTTCCGTCGACAATTCCGTTCACTTCCGTCGACATTTCCGTCAACAATTCCGTTCACTTCCGTCGACATTTTCGTTCAATTCCGGCAACAATTCCGTTCACTTCCGTCAACATTTTCGTTCAATTCCGGCAACAATTCCGTTCACTTCCGTCAACAATTCCGTTCACTTACGGCCATCAATTCTGTTCACTTCTGGCAATCAATTCCGTTCACTTTCGGCAATAGTTCATTTGACATCAATGACAATATTCCAACAAAATTTATATACTACCTGCAAATTAATTATAATTATCTTCATATTATCTATTTATTTATTATGACGTGGAAATATTTTTTATGATAAATGATTTATGATAATTTATTTTTACATTTCATTGTTATAATTATTTATAAATATAAAGTGGTTGTTGTTGATGATTTAAATTTGTGCTTGATTCTAATCAATAACAATGAGAAGTTTCAAGCTGTGGGATATTGCGGCTTGAAACAACCTCCAGATTTTAGAGAAGCCGGTCTCTTTTGTTGTATCAAGTATTTGGGAAAAGGGATAGGAAATTAAACAAAAACGTAAATGCAAGAAATGAAACCTAACTATGGCGATGCGCCTGAGTGTAATCCTAATCCTAACCTAAGCACAATGAGACTATATATAGGATTCAATTACATTTAAGAGCAGACAAGTGCATGATCAATTTAAAAGATTGAAACAATAGAAATAGAGGCTTCTTTTGCTGAGATATAGAAAATGTCAATAAAGGCATAGTGTTCAATCTTCTTATAAGAATATTTCAATCACATTAGAGGCGCAAAAACATGTACAATTATGTAGAACTTCTTATTCAAGAAAACGAGACAAAAGCAAATGACATTCCTAATCACAACTCTAGAAAATCCATAGTTTAGACTACTTTTGAAAATGACACAGATAATATCAACCAAGGCATAGAGTTCAATCTTCTTAATTCATTCAGCCACATAAAAGGCACAAAAACATGCATAGTTACATCAACTTTACAACTCAAGAAAATGAGACAAAATCAAATGATACTACTTGGTCACCAACTCTATAAAATCTAAATTCTAGAAAGTCACCCCCCTTTTCTACAAACTGATCCTCTTCTTTTATAGCCTCGGATGTCTCCTTCCATCATCCCCTTTCCCGCACAATTCTACTCCGTCCTTAACTCACATGGGACAAACGGACGGCGCTATCAATGCCTTGGATGTTACCCTGGTCTTATCAAAAAGGGCCATGCTGGAGCGGGGTGATTGCCCTGACTGCAGCATGGCAATTCATGTTTAGTACCTACTTCCATGCCTAAATTTCCTCATTCCATCCCCTGCTTAGCCGCACAACTATCCATTCTCCTCTACTTACAGGGGACATAAAGATGGCACTTTCAATGTTTACAGGCCCCAAAAATTTACTCGGTGAACTGTTCTATCTACCAAGAATAACTCTCACCGAGTTTCCCTCCATCTTACTTTGTTGTAATAGATACATGGAACACTCTGTTTTGTTGGAATGGAAGAGGACACTTAGTTTCTGGAAATTCTCCTTATTGCTCAGAAGGCACTGGAGAATGACACTTGGCACTTTCCACCTGATTTATCAAAGACATGTGGCATTTTCTGCTTTCTCTATGTTCTACTCAGGAACACTCCACCTTTGACACCTGTTGCAATCTGCTTCCTCGATACTTCTCAGTTTTAACAAAATAAATCTCACCGCATTCCTTGCCCAAGTAACTTTAAAAAGGGGATGGATGCATGTGGCAGTCTTCGCATGTTGACACTTGGCGCTGTGAAGGTCTTTGAAATAACACCCAAGAACCACCACAATTTTTATTTGGAAATGAAGCTCGAAGATGGTCTCTCAGAAGTTGACACGTGGCAGCCCCCATTGTTCTTGGGAAGATACGTGGCATCTTCCACTTCTCTTACTAGGGGTATGTTGCGTCTTTCATTGTTCTTAAGGATGGAGTAAAAAGGGGCTCAAAGAGTGACACTTGGCAGCCTCCATTGCTCTTCGATACTTAGACAAAATGGAATGACACTTCTCTACCTTCCAAAAAGGTACTTGACCCCTTTGGTTTTTTAGGACACTCCCTTGAACCGCTCGATGAACCAAAATGGTTCAATGGTTCAACGGTTCAACACTGTGTGCCATCTACTCATTGACTGAGGTATTGAACCAAAACATTGAACCCCAACGTTGAACCGACTACCTCCTAGATGTCGACACGTGGTGCATTTTACTTTCCTTTGAAAAGTAGTTTAGGACCTCCCACAACTGCCACCTGGCGCTTTTCGCTTGATCCTGTTGCTTAGCTTATTAAAACCTTTTCAATGAAAAATAGAAGAAATGTGGGTGCCGATATGAGATGCAGATGCCGACACATGGTGCATTTTACTTAGCTTCTATTAGATACGTGGCATGATCCATAGCTTTCTTGAAAATTATGAAAAGTGTCTCAAACGATGCCAGCTGGCGGGCTCCGTGTTTCAAAAAGTGACACTTGGCGGCTTTTGTTTGAATTCAATACTTAAGCAAAAATGAAATGAAGGAAATGAAAAAGGGGAAAGAGAACCTATGCTCAGACTACACCACTTGGTAGCTTCCACTGCACTTCGACACTTAAACAAATATGAAATGATGAAAGCAAACCCGCGCTCTGCTCCAAAACTTTGCCGCCATGACCAAGGTATGCGGGAAACAAAATTGCAGTGTGCAATTGAAAACTAAATACAACTTAGAGTAAAAAATTACTCTATAATTACTGGTGACCCCCAAGACATTTGAGCTTGCTCAAAAAGAAACTTGACTCCTGCTCTGTCAAAATTTCAAAATTTTATAGCTTCAAAAGTGTTGTCTGGTAGATGGACCATTCATGGCCAGATAACGCTTGCTTGTTCTACAATTTAACGAAAGCTAGATCAAGATTAATGATATCCTTGTGCAAAAAATTTGGAGAATATGGACTGTAACTTTCAATTTGAATTCCATTTAGGAAACAGGAACCATAACAGCTTCGACTTCTGAGACTGAGGAATCATCCCGCAGGTCCTGGAAAATTGTTTGATCCCTCTATTTGGCCAGTAGCAATGGTTCAATTGATCAACCATTAGCACCATGTTAGCATCCAAAAATAGAGAAGGAAGGCCTAGTTGCACTAGATCTTCATGACTTCGAGAAGCTCTTTGCAACTGTTGGCCGCGACATTGCAACTGAGCACCTCATTGACCTATTTCACGATGACCATTCTGTCAATGATTCCCATGGCTACCAATGTCACATCCATTGCATCGTAGAGCTTCTGCAACAAGGTTTGGGAGCCTGTGACTCTGTTGGAGACTGTAGCCAGAGTGTTCTTCACTGAATCTTCAACCTTCTCACATAATTGCTGTGATTTGAGCAGGAAGGTGAGAGATGGCTTGAGCTGAATAATATCTAAGGAGATTCTTTTCCACATTGACTTGTAGAGCTCCTTTACTAGTTTTATCACTATAACACCTTGTGGCCTATTAGCCAGTTTTAGCGTTAGTTGTGCTACTTTTTGTTGCTCTGCTTGAAATTGGGCTTGAAAAGCCATAGCCTTATTTTGTTCATCCAGTAGCTTCTACTGCGATTGGGTAACTTGCAGCTGAAGTCCTTCGACTCTTCCCTGAATGTTGTTTTCTCCTGCCTAAGGGCCGTCATTGCATCTTTTGCATGTGTGAGCTCTACCTTTAATGAATCATTCTGGGCTTGGACTGCCTGGTGAGTCTAAAGGGAAACAATATCTTGCAATTGTTTATTCAGACTAGCTATTTCATTATTTTTCTTATTGATTTCTTCAGCCAAACTGTTATAGTTTGCCTTTTTTTTGGCCAAATCGGCCTCCATCTTCTGTATTCTTCTTGATATTTTCAAATAATCTTTTGTGACTACAGAAGCAGATTCTGTCAATAACTCAACTCTATCTTAGGGCCTGAACAAGGACATATCAATGGCCACTATGTTCATTGTATAATCCTCCGTCTGCATTTGCTTGCTTAGCTTGACAACGTTAGGTGACAAATGGGTCACCGTCAACTACTGTTGAATAGGGTCAAATTGTGATCACAGGTGTGGGACAACTAATGCTTTATTCTCCTTAGTTTTCTTCTTCTCCATCCGGGCTTCTCTTGCCCTCCTGGCAGCATCGACCTGTGTCTAGAAGGTGGAAGGAGATGTAATGTGTCCTCCCACAAAAAGATATCCCTGTGGTAGGCCATATTGAAGAGGCAGTGGTTAGCTAGGGGTGAGCTAAAGGGTCATATTTTTGGGAATAGATGGGGAGAAATGTGGTAACATTAGGGCTTGAGGTGTGAAAGATGGGGTGAATTGTGAAATGGGGATGGCAGAGGTGATAGGAGGTGTCATTTGGTTAAGTGGAGGCATCACATCGACTAGAAAAGGAACAGTCTGAGAGGGAGGAGGAGAAGTAATACTTACTTGCAAGGGAATTACAGTGCTCTATAACTGACACTGTGAAGGTTCCTCTTCCTCCTCTGAATCAAAATGGAACTGCACCCTCTTCCTCTTCCTGGGTGTCTCTAATTCTAGCTGCGTCTGCTTCCCTTCCACATCTTTTGTTGTCGATGGTGCATGTGGAGAACCGGGGACTTCAATCACTTCTGATGATGGGGAAGCTTTTGGTGGTGACGACACCACACTCCTTTGTTGTTCCACAATGCTAAGAGGTTGGGGCCAGGTTGATGTAGTGACTGTAGCTGCAGCTTGCTTTGAGGCCTGTGGTTGCTGGCTTGGTCCTGCTCTAGCTTCCTACCTTGTATCGAGTGTCGGCAATTGACTTGTTTTTGGGCTAGATGCAGGGGAGGGATAACATTCATCCCATATTTTTTCCCCATCTTTCATCTGAATCCATGCTTCTAAAAGTGTGGGTGGTTTGAGAAATTTCTTGCCTATATTTCCAATAGGCTTCAATCTTCTCCGCATCCCAATCTTTGTTCTTCAACGTCCTTCTCAAACTATAAGTCATCTTGACTTTGGGATCATAATCCCTCTATTTATCATAGAAGGCATTCCATGACCTATTCTGTGGTTTGGGCAAATCTGTCAATTCAACATAAAGACCAGGAGCATCTTCTCTAGGGTTTTTTCTAGTCTCCCAAAAGGGGCGACCTTCATGTGCAATCATGGCCCCTATTCTATTGGTCCTTACCCAAGAAGCTATGTAATCACTTGGGTCATAAACCCATTTGTCTTCGACTAGTAAGAAACCTAGAAAGGCCAGCTTTCTCAGCAACATAGTCTCAACATCTCTAGCTTCTAGGCTTATGTTGCTTGTCATCCATTGGAGATTGTACATTTTTCTCTTCTTCTTCTCGAAGCCATACTCATTTTCAACTACCGACACCTACCTGGTGACTTTCAAGAATGCCAACCTAAGAGTTAAAGTCTTCGGTAGCAACACTAGTTCCCCATAAAAACCATGAACCCTTATGATCGTGTGGTGGGAGCCAAAATAGAAGTCACACGAGATTGGACAACTGACTAGGAGGTTTGAAACACTTGGAAATAACCTATTTATGACAGGTTTAGGGCTAAGGCAACAAAGAATGGGGGTAATGAAGAGTTCCCAAAAATCATATAGGTCACTAGTTTTTGATAAAATTTGTGTCCATGTAGACATACGAATGGTCCTTTGGGGGTCAAAACCTGGGTCATACAGGTTCAGATTCATATGTTGGATGAAAAGGTCAGGGTTCTGATACAGTATGAGATGGAACAAACAAGAGGAATACATGAACACCCCTTTTGATCTGAACTAGGTCAACTGTTCCACTATTGAAAAGGCGATGTGCTCTGAGAAGTCAAGTCAATACTCCTGCATCTTGTCGACTGTCTTTAACCTAAAAAAGATGGACTTTTGTTCTGCATACATCGCTATATCATCCTTCATGCCAAAGATGATAGCCATCATTGATAGCGCATCTTGGCTGGTTTATGTGAATTGGCCCCTTGCTGTGGGGAGCTTGGGTACCGTAGTATCACTATCAACCATTTACAACTCAGACCTCAAAAACCTTGTCTGAGTGTTGACATTCACCCACGTTCTTTGAATCCTATCAATAGTGGGGAATGTAGCAGTATTGTCATAATGCAGGGCTAGCATGTCCCTGATAGCTTGTGGTGTGATTTGCAGCCTGAAGGGACCCTATTGAATGGTGCAAGATGGTGCATGGAGCAAGTTTGCACATAATTCAATCAAATCAGGGCATGGATGCATAGCTAGGACAATGAACTGAGCCAGTTGTGATGTCCATATCCTCATTTTGAATGTCTCGTATTGCCCTGCTTTGGCTCTTTGAAGATACCTTTGGTGTGCCCCTTCTCTAAGATTCTTGCTACTGGTTTTTTGCAAGATTGGGTCCATGATTTCATCTACATAATCCTTTACCTTTGAGGGGTCACTGGCTTGACCAACTCCTAGGATTCTGGTTCTCGACAGTTGCGCAGGAGCTAAAACATATGACTTACTAGCAAGAAACCTATCAAGAGATTTAGACGTCCCAGCTCTTCATTGTGAAGATGATGCTCCTGCCATCTCTATATCTTTTATGTAATACCTGGTATGAACCTTGTGCAAGACAGAAACACTCTTGTTGAAGCAAATTTTACTAGGTGCTAACAAATCACAAAAAGCAAGATATTTTCGCAGGTACAAGAATGCTTGAGAATTTTTAAGCTTTCAATCTTGCTAAGGGATATTTATGGGCCCATCAATTCTTAAATAACATTAAATTTGGATGACCGTTAGCAGATCCTACTCAATATTCGGGAAACAGTGAGGTGGACATGCTATGCAAGTTGCAACACAAGATACCTTAGAGATTTTGAAAGATTTAGGAAGCATTTAATGCGGCAAAAATTTAAAGAATTAAAAACTTTCTAAGATGCCAACTCTGTGTTTAAAACACTTATTTAAAAGGAAAGTGAGAAAACAACAGCGAAAACAAAAACAATGCGAGAATGGGAAACTACCTAACTACATTAATTAAGCATCCTTATCTCCCTCCGGGGTCAAAAACAAAATTTATAATGTCTTCTTCATGACAAGCCAGCTTATGTTGCCATACAAGTGATTGAAACAGGTATATCTTTGGTGAAATGTCCTCTGTATAGGCCATACGAGTTTGTCTGCATTCAAACGAGTCTGAGTCAAACATGCTTTCGACATCCATAAGATCTTATTCTTGAAAGACCATCAAATACTAGTCCTTTATGCTGTCGTGTCTCATCAAGAAATCGATGGCTATTGGTTCTCCACTCTGTGTCTTTTGATATCCATCATCTATTGGCTTATCTCTTTCTGCCTTATTTTCGGGTTTCATTGCGTCATCATGCTCCTTAATGACTTCAACCTTTTGAAAGGATAAATCTGAAAGCTGGCATCCTCTTTGCATACTTAGCTGACTCTCAATGTTGTCTTCTCCACATCTGGCCAGTTCATGGTCTCCTTGAAGGATAGTGTAACCTGTCCCAATGACTTGATCAAGGAAGTGTCCATGCTCCTCCATATCTTCTTGCAAAGTGAGGAAAAAGTTAGAAATGATCTCCTCCTCATTAGAGGTTAAGGCAAAAGCTTGTGACTTGTCCTCTTGTTTATCAAAGGGGGTACCTATGGTGATTTCCTCCTCATCTGTCATGAAATCTTCTTGACTAGCCATGAACCGAGTATACTCTTCTTCAAAGTTTTTAGCTGATTTATGATCTTCTTTCTTCCAACTTGGAATCTTGCTGTCATGCTGAAGGACCTGAGGATTGGTATAAGAGGTATCTTTTGGTGTAGGCTCCCCTTTAAGGTTTGAAATCTCTATCTCTCTCTCTCTAAGCAATCTCATCTTTGCCTCTAATTCCTCAACTCGCTTAGCTAGATTTTCTTGAATAAGTTTTTCTTGGAGTTCATGGGAATCATCATAGGAGTGGGGAGTGTATGAAGGTTGAGATGAAAAGAAAGAATCTTCTTGAGGAATGGTGAGAGGGACTTGAGGGGGAAGTGAGGGTTTGGAGTCCACTTCCCTTGCTGCTAACATAGACTCAACATTATTGGGGAAATGACCTTGACAGGTTCGACTTGGTTCATGAGCAGGGGCTGCGTATGTCTGATATGAAACTTGTGGTAGTGAATGTGCAAGTTGATAGACTTGGTAAGGCTGTCTCTCGTGAATACTCAGTTTCTCTTCTAGAAATGCAATCAAGCCACATACATCTAACATCTCATATGTAAGCCTTCGCCAATTTGCTCTTTCAATGGGATCCCATTCACTTTTAATCAAATCTACTGCTTTTCTTATTTGATGGATGACATGATTAGGAATTTCTTGGCCACATCCCCTTCTGTCGTCAAGCTCCAATACATGTTTTTTATATCCCAGTAATGCTTTTTTAAAGGTGTAAATGAGATTAGGTTGAGCATGGGATGTGACATATTGGGGAGACTAGGCATAAGACTGGTATAGCTTATGACAGCTCTGAGGCTGGTCATATCGGACATGTGAAGGGAGAAACTCATAACCATATGCATCCTTATTACTTGACGCGATTCCATGATAAATTTGATCTTGATTAAAAATATATGAAGGAGAATAAGACTCATAGCTATGAGTAATAGAATTATACATACCAAACGATGATTTCTTGATGATACCAAGGTTGCTTAACCAGCTGATTCAACTCAGAGTTGTTGCTGGTGTTGATAAAACCTTCAAAGGCTGGCTGGCCGAATAACACACCAAAATTCTTCAATTCCTTGAAAGATTGGTCCCACCGGGCATGTCAAAAACTGTTGATGATTTAAATTTGTGCTTGATTCTAATCAACAACAATGGGAAGTTTCAAGCTGTGGGTTATTGTGGCTTGAAACAACCTCTAGATTTTAGAGAAACTGGTCTCTTCTTTTGTATCAAGTGTTTGGGAAAAGGGATAGGAAATTAAATAGAAACGCAAATGCAAGAAATGAAACCTAATTATGGCGATGCACTTGAGTGCAATCCTAATTCTAACCTGAGCACAATGAGACTATATATATGATTCAATTACATTTAAGAGTAGACAAGTGCATGATCAATGTAAAAGATTGAAACAATAGAAACAAAGGCTCATAACAGAGGCTTCTTTTCCTGAGTTACAAAAAATGTCAACAAAGGCATAGTGTTAAATCTTCTTATAAGAATCTTCCAATCACTTAAGAGGCGCAGAAACACATACAGTTATGTAGAACTTCTGATTCAAGAAAACGAGACAAAAGTAAATGACATTCCTAATCACAACTCTGGAAAATCCATAGTTTAGACTACTTTTACAAATGACATAGATAATATCAACCAAGGCATAGAGTTCAATCTTCTTAATTCATTCAGCCACAAAAAGGCACAGAAACATGCACAGTTACATTAACTTTACAACTCAAGAAAATGAGACAAAAGCAAATGATACTACTTGGTCACCAACTCTAGAAAACCTAAACTCTAGAAAGTCACCCCCCATTTTCTGTAAATTGATCCTCTTCTTTTATAGCCTCAGATGTCTCCTTCCATCATCCCCTTTCCTGTGTAATTCTACTCCATCCTTAACTCACAGAGGACAAACAGACAACGCTATCAATGCCTTGGATGTACCCTGGTCTTATCAGAAAGGGCCATGCTGGACTGGGGTGGCTGCCTTGATTGCGGCATGGCGATTCATGTTTAGTACCTACTTTCGTGCCTAAATTTCCTCATTCCATCACTTGCTTAGCCACACAACTATCCATTCTCCTCCACTTACAGGGGACAAATAGATGGCATTTTTAATGTTTACAGGCCCCAAAAATCTACTCGATGAACTATTCTATCTACCAGGAATAACTCCCACCGAGTTTCCCTCCATCTCGCTTTATTGTAACAGATACATAGAACACTCTATTCTGTTGGAATGGAAGAGGACACTTAGTCAGTTTTTAGAAATTTTCCTTATTGCTCAGAAGGCACTAGAGAATGACACTTAGCACTTTCTCCCTAATTTATTGAAGACACATGACATTTTTTGCTTTCTCTATGTTCTACTCAGGAACGCTACACCTTTGACACTTGTCGCAATCCGCTTCCTCAATACTTAGCAGTTTTAACAAAATTAAACACACCTCATTCCTTGCCCAAGCAACTTTAAAAACGGGATGGATGCACGCGACAGTCTTCGCATGTTGACACTTGGCGTTGTGAAGGACTTTGAAATAACACCTAGGACCCACCATAATTTTTATTTGGCAATGAAGCTCGAAGATGGTCTCTCATAAGTTGACACGTGGCAGCCCCCGTTGTTCTTGCGAAGATACGTGGCATCTTTCGCTTCTCCTACTAGGGGGTTGTGGCATCTTCCATTGTTCTTGAGGATGGAGTAAAAAGGGGCTCGTAGAGTGACACTTGGCAGCCTCCGCTGCTCTTCAATACTTAGACAAAATGGAATGACGCTTCTCTACCTTCCAAAAAGGTACTTGACCCCTTTGGTTTTTTGGGACACTCCCTTGAACCGCCCAATGAACCAAAATGGTTCAATGGTTCAACGGTTCAACACTACACGCCATCTACTCATTGATCGAGGTATTGAACCAAAACATTGAACCAAAACATTGAACTGCGACATTGAACCGACTGTCTCCCAGATGCTGACACATGGTGCATTCCGCTTTCCTTTGAAAAGTAATTCAGGACCTCCCGCGACTGCCACCTGGCGCTTTCTGCTTGATCCTGCTACTTAGCTTATTGAAACCCTTTCGCCAAAAAATAGAAGAAATGCAGGTGCCAATATGAGACGTGGATGCCAACACGTGGTGCATTCTACTTAGCTTCTATTAGATACATGGCACAATCTACAACTTTCCTAAAAAATACGAAAAGTGTCTCGGATGACGCTAGCTGGCCAGCTCCGTGTTTTGGAAAGCGACACTTGGCGGCTACCGCTCGAATTCAATACTTAGGAAAAAATGAAATGAAGGAAATGAAAAAGGGGAAAGAGAACCTACGCTCAGACTACACCACTTGGCAGCTTCCGCTGCACTTTGACACTTAAACAAAAATGAAACGATGAAAGCAAACCCGCGCTCTGCTCCAAAACTCCGCCGCCATGACCAAGGTATGTGGGAAACAAAATTGCAGTGCGCGACTAAAAATTGAATACAACGTAGAGTAAAAAATTACTCTACAGTTACATACACACACACACACACATATATATTATGATTATCTATATATTATCTATTTATTTATTATCATGTGATGATATTTTTAATGACAATTAATTTTTAAATTTTCATTTTTATAATTATTTTATAAATATTATATAATATTTTTTATGATATTTTATTTTTACAATTCATTATTATGATATGATTATTTATAAATAATGTGATAAAATCTATAAATTGCTTATAAATTAGTTATAATTGTCTAATTATTTATAAATATAATATAGTAAAATTTATATATTAGTCATAAATTAATGTTATAATATTTTTTATGATAATTTATTTTTACAATTTATTGGTATAATTATTAATAAATATTATATGATCATATATATGATATGGTAATATGATTATTTATTTAAAAATAATGTATTTTATTTGCACAATACTAAATGACAGCTCAACTTACCCTTTTTTATTCTTTAATTTTTATTTCCCTCACTCTATATTTTTATTTGTTTTTAGTTTGAATTCGTTTGTATTTATATATTTATTATTTGTTTAAACCGTTATGTTATGTTGGTTGTTTTAATTGGGCTTTGAAATAATTAAAATGTTTTATTTTTTACTTTATGTTGTTAGCTTTTAAATAATTAAATGCTAACATTCTCACGCCATTACAATTCCCATCCTCCACCCTTGGATGCCATTGCAGGAACACCTATCAGTATAATAAATAAATATTATTACTTTTATATTAATATATTGTAATTCATTTTATTTTAATATATTATCATTCAATTATTTAGAATTAAATTGTCTTACGAAGAAGTAATGAATAATTAAAATAAAATTTAAGAAAAAATGAATTCTTAATTAACTTAATAGGCTAATTAAGGTTTTGTACTTATTTTGATAATTTTAAAGTTTAATAATACACACAATACACTTTGTATATGAATGAACACACACACACACACACACACACATCATTATTTTATGTTCTTAATGTTTGTACGCTTTTATTCAAACACCATATAAAATATAATAATAATTAAAATAAAATAATATAAATAAACCTTAAGTTAAAAATAAATATAGAAATTTTTTAAGAGACATTTGACAAATTTTCAATATATTACAAACTAATACAATATTGATGTTAACAAATTAAAAACATTTTGGTTCAAAATTTTTATTATACAATTTAGATCATTATAACTTTCTTTTTAATTTTTTTTGACCCATCCTTGACAAAGAATATAACTGCTCTCTTGTAGATCAGGTTTTATAATCTCCTTTCTCTCTTGAGGAATGAACAACATATCAAACAAGTGGTTAGTCAAGTGGGCTCCTTCATAAAATTGGATGAATGTTTGGTGGGTAGAAGATTCGTAAGAGCCTGTGTGATTGTGGATCTCTCTAAACCTGTCCCTCAATTAATCAAGGTGTGCTTGGTCGAGTCTCTTGGACTGAGTTCGACAATTTTGAGGGACTCCCCTTCCACTAATTTCATTGTAATCTCCTTAAACATCAGCTTGTTAGATATCCCTCTAGGAGCTATGAGTCCTCTTCGTCGATCTCCTAGCGTTCTTGGAAGAAAAAAGATGGGATCCCTAATATAGAGTTTGTTTAGCACAACCATGACAAGTTATTTCATCCTCCTTTCTATTGTACCTTTTTGAAGGAGTTGCATAAGGATGTTTCGAGGCCTATTTTGGAGTCAGCCCCCTCTCAGATGAAGTTCTAAGTGGTCTCTCCTCGTCTTCATGTTCTTAAGCATGTAGTCGATGTGTATACTACCTCTAAAAAGAAAGGTCATAGATCAAAAACTAAATCTCTAAGAGTAGAATCATAATACTCAGTGTTTGATGGCGTTCAACAGACATTGGATGACCTTCTTTCTTATTAAGAAAGAAGCACGGTTATGACTTGTGGTTAGGCTTCCTCCTTAAATTGAGTGGGATCATTACAATGCATGTTAATTTGCTTCTATCTTGGTAAAGTTTCTTCATGTTTGTTTCCCTTTTCCATGGGAAGGGCATTTATTTTACGTTGTTGAGTTGTCATTTTGAGTTGTATATTTAGTCTTATTTTTACTACTACTATTTTGTTGTGTTTTTGTTGTGATCTTTTTAGTAATGAAGTTTCTTTTCAGTTGTTGCTTCCTAGATGTTTCAGTTTTTGTTTGCAGATTTTTTTGTTACTTGTAGCTTTTGAGGCCTTATCTATGATTTGTAAAAGGTTCGGGTCCCTTTCAAAAAACCCCTTTTTGATTTAAAGCTTCGAATAAAAAACATTTACCAATAATAAAAAAACTTTATTTTTAACTTAAAATAATAAGAAATCATTTCCACTTATGAAATATATTCAAACATGTTATTGTTAAGTGGAAGCACTTGTAATTTATTTTATTAAATAATTAAACATTAATGCTAATTAGAGACCTAATCATTAATTCAAATTTTAGAGCCTTAAATAATTTATATGTGCCCTAAAATTAAGCATGTATTTGAATGTATACTTATAATCAATAATCTAAGGGACCTACCAATGTGGGCTTACATCTAACATATGAATATGCACTAACATCTCCATTAAAATTAACTAGGAGTACACAAAGAAGATGGTATGACCTAAACAACCCTATCAAAAGTAGCTCATGAATCCAATTAGAACAAGGGTGTAGAGTGTTATGCCCTTAACCATTGGCGTGTCTATAGATATATGTGGCTGACCTGTGGCTTACATACCTCTTTTATTTACTTATTACATTTCTCTATGTTCTTAGATAGGTCAGCCTATGGAATAACCTTGGCTAAGTAGACTATATATAGGAGGTAGTGGTTAGTCTTTAATCATCATTGAAGCATTCTTCTATTAGTGCATTATTATGGAAGTTGTCCCCTCGAAGTGGCTTTGCTATATTATCCAGTATTCTGTCTGCTATCGATTATTGCTATGTAATCTCTCCTATTTTCTTATTTTTCACAATATAAAATTATTGTGCGAATATCTAAATAATTTCATTAAAAGTGGTATCAGAGCTTTGTTTTGGGCGAGTTTCCTGTGGCATTTTTTTTCAGATCTGGAGATGCATGGCTTTTGGGAGCAGTGAAAGTGAAAAAACATAACTTGCGATCCGGGAAGAATTAATTTTTTTTGTCAGTGCAGTATTGCTTGAAATAATTTTTTGAGAAAAAATATTATTAAAAAAAAAGTCTGATTTTTTTTCCCTTTGCACACTTGTAGTCATTAGATTCATCTCAGTGAGACGATCACAATGATGTATTTTGTCGGTACCCTTTTTTGGTATCAAAATTTTTACTCTAGTGTAGAAAAGTAATCATTGGATTCATCTTGACAAGATGATCAAAATGGTATAATTTCTTGGTACACTTTCTTTTTCAAGGTCAAAACCCTCCTAGGTTTGTTTATGGCAGGAACTTCAACTCAGGTAAGAAAAGGGGCTCCAAAAACTCCTAAGAATCCTTATACTGATGACATGGAATCTGGAACTTCAAATTTGGAATTTTCTCAACTTCAAGAGAACATAAAAAACTTGGTGAGGCATGATGACTTTGTTGCAATCCAAGTTGTTGTTTCAGGGATGGGTAGAGAGATTAATGGAGTTCACAGTGAATTGCAACATCACAACACAATTGGCTACCCTCACATCTAGGTTTGAGCCTAACAACCCTCCACTTCAACATTCAAATCCTCCTCTCAACAACTCCCATGTTGGTATGAAACTGATGTTGCCAAAAGTGGACATGCATAAGTTCGATGGTAAGGATCCTCTCACTTGGATTAACCAAATTGAGAGTTTATTTGAGCTGCATCAAACCCCTAGTTCTCAGAGGGTGATGGTGGCATCCCTATATATGGAACCTGAGAAATTCATTTGGTATCACTGGTTATGTGCTTAAAAGAAAAAGAATGGTGCTCCTGTTACATGGACTATTTTTACTAAGGAGTTGATAGCTCATTATTAGAATAATGTCTCTGAGAACTATTTCAACCAATTAGCCAAGCTACGGTAAACATGACTTGTGAAGAATTATATTAATCAATTTCAGAATCTCTCTTTACGGGTGGAAAATATCATTAAGAAAAATTTGACAAATGTATTTTTGGTTGGCCTCAAAGATAACATCCAATACGTGGTTTGAATGTTTAGCCTAAAATTTGTATCAAAAGCTATCCTTAAGGCATGCGTGATAGAAGATAAAGAGATAGTTAAAAAGAAAACCTTCACTACTGGTCATGATCGCAACTTTCCAACACCATCATTTCCATAGCCCACCAGATTAACACAATGAAAAATTGAGGAGAAGTGAGCCAAAGGGTTGTGATAAAAAATGGAGCAAAGACCATCATTGTGCTTAAAAGAAGCTATTTTACATTGAAGGTGCCAATGATGATGAAGATGATGTAGAAGTACATGATGCAAATGTAGAAGTTCTTGAGGAGGAATCTAAAGACTCTTAGCCTACTATTTCATACCATGCCCTATCAAATATTAGTACTTTGTAAACTCTTAAGGTGATGGGTTCCCTTAGGAAAAAAAGGTCACTATCTTGAATGATTCTGGGAGCACACATAACTTCATCCATAGTAAGTTGGCTGCTCGTTTGAACTGTTTCATTTATCCAGCTCTAGAATATTAGGTATGATTGCAGGTGGTGGTACTGTCAGCTATTTAGGAGAATGTCATAGTATTAAGTTGGCCATGAGAGACTACTTATTGGATTCTCCTATGTTTATTATTATGATGGGTGGAGTTGATATTGTACCGAGAGTCTAGTGGCTCACCACTTTGGGCACTATTGAGATGAATTTTCAAGAATTATTCATTCATTTTCACTTTGAAGAAAGGATATTTGAGCTAATAGGATTAAAGGCTAAATCTCCCTAACTTGTTAGCTCCCATCAAATGACAAATATTATTCATAAGGGTGATGAGGGATTTGTAGCTCGCTTGTTTTCTATAGAAGTATAACCAACTCAGCCATCTCTTCCTCTTAATATACAATAAATAATTGATGCTCATTCCATTGTTTTTAGAGACATGCCAAAAGGACTTCCACCTAGCCGCACACATGATCTGTAATTAAGACATACCCAAAACCACTTTTAGGAATCATGAGGTCCATTATGAGTTTTTGGTTATGCCTTTTGGCCTAACAAATGCACCATCTACTTTTCAGAGTTTTATGAATACTATTTTTAAGGCATTTTTGAGGAAATTTGTTTTGGTATTCTTTTATGATATCCTGATTTATAGTAAAAATTGGGTAGACCATTTACAACATGTGAAATAGGTACTCTCCATTTTGGAGAATGGGAACATGATAGTACTGCTCATGATTTGATTTAAAATCTTTAGCAAGATTTAGATGGATTTGAAAAATTCACATAGAAAGGTAATGCATTATGGTACAAAAATAGGTTGTAGCTATGTAAGAATTCTCTTCTTAAACAAAAAATCTTTCAAAAACTTCATGCAACTCCAATTGGAGGTCATTCAAGATTTTTCAAAACCTATCACAAGATCAAGCAAGATTTTTTTTTGGAAGGTCTCAAGGGGGATGTCCAAAAATATGTGGCTGAATGTATGATCTATCAAAAAAACATAGGCAAAACCATCAAAACTCTTGGTCTTTTATAGCCTTTATCTATCCCTAGCCAACATTGGGAAGAGGCCTCTATGGATTTCATTACAGAGTTACCAAGATCTGATGGTCAAAATGTTATCATGTTTGTTTTAGATCATCTGAGTAAGTATGCTCATTTTTGTTTATTATCCTAGTCATTTGTTGCTAGTACAATAGCTTCTGCTTTTCTCAATATAGTTTAGAAACTACATGGGACCCCTAAGATCATTGTCAGTGATAGAGATCCCATTTTTACTAATAATTTCTAGATTGAGTTATTTACATGTTTAGGCACTCAATTGGCTCATAATTCATCCTATCATCCTCAATCTAATGGACAAACTGAGGTAGTCAACAAATGTCTGGAAGGACATCTCCATTGTTTTGTTTATGATAAACAAGATAAATAGGTTCATTGGCTGCCACTTGTTGAATGGTGGTATAATAATTCTATTCAAAGTTTTTCCAAAATGTCTCCTTTTATGGCAGTATATGGATACCACCCTCGATCCATCACTTCAACTTTGAAGGTCCGTGCTAAGGTTCGTGTAGTTGAAGAACATATTCACCGTCAGTAGGAGGTCCTTGCAAGTTTGCCTGAAAATTTATCTATGGCCCAAAATCGCATGAAGCAACAAGCAGATCAACATAGAAGTGAGATTGCCTTTTTGTAAGGGATATTTGGTTTGATATTAATATTATTTTCAATTCTATAGGGTTATAATTCGTATATGATGCAACTAGGAAGTTAGGTGTTCTAGTTTCTTCTCGACAATTCTTTTTCTCTTATCTCAAGGATTTTTTTTCCACTATTTTTAAGCTTTTTTTATTCTTCTTATGTTTTATGTAAGGGTGAGGGCCGCATCAACCCTCAAGCATCAATATAAAAAATTAATACAAAAGTCACAATAATTAATATAGTCTCAACAATTGTGCCTCAAAAAGATGATTAAGAAAATCGAGAATAGATGGTTGTTATGTATTGTCATGAAGTATGAAGATATTTTATTAGTTCAAGGAGGTTTTAATATTTCTCCAAATTTGTACCAGTGAATTGAAGCTATCAAGATTGTGGGATTCGTATGAATGGACATCTAAGACACAAAAATCTATTTTCCTTTATAAAGCTTTGACACTTTGCCACTTTAGAATGAATGAATTTGATAATTTCGGATTGGAGGGCTTTCTTCAAGGGATTGAAGGACATGATTATTTTAATAAAGTAGAGACTAAATATTTAATATTTAATATAGTTGGTAGATTTAAATTTTATACTAGACAACTTTACACTTGTCATTCTTATCATAATGACTAAAGAAATGTTATTAGATTTGTCACTTTTCAAATGAGTTTGTACTATTAAATTGATATTAATAGAGGCTAACATGTCATATATGGATAATTGTATTTAAAAAAATATAAAAATTATCAAAAGAAAAAAAATGCTATTACATTTATCACTTTTAAAATGATTGTAATTATTATATTGATATAAATAGAATATTCCACAAAATCATGTAGAGTAATATTCTTTATTTTTTGATGCCAAATTTTAGAATTGTTTTGTTTTGTTTTTATTCGAGTAAAGGTGGGTTTTGATGGGATCTCACAACCCATACCTAAACTGAAAAAACTGCTAGAAAAGACAACATAAACAATCAACAATGTGTCCAACAAAACAAGCATGCCACAACCAATAAAAAAATTACATCAAAACCATGAACCATTTGCCAACTAGCAATAAACAATAGTTTTTCGCTAAACAACAGCCTTCTGTCAACAAAAAAGTGGCTAATAAGCAACAAAGAAACTACCATAGAAACAACCAGTAAAATGTTTCCAGTAGAACAAACACCCCCTAAAAGATAGAGGGGCAAACACAAATAACTAATGGCTGATATCAAACTCCTTCCCCATCGAGAGAGGAGACCCTTTATCATCCATTTATTGCTATCCTTCATGATTTTCTCTGCTTCAGATCTTAACTTTCTGGCCACTGATCTCTGATCTTTCCTCTTAATCGATGAATCCAAAATAACTTTAGGTTTTGTTGTTAGAGGAGGTGAAGGGGAATAATGATCACTAAGGAAAGTGTAGAGACCTTGAGTCCACAATAGGAGCAAGGTCCATTCTTAGAAGGACTTCCCTCCTAGGGGAGGAAAGAAGACCCCTAAAAGAAGAGTCAGGGGAGAGGAACCAGATGAAAAAAATAATTTATCATTATTATATCAAATAAAATCCTAATCCGAAGCTCCTTTCGTCCTCCAAATGAGACAAAGTTGAAGGCCCTTAGAAGAACACCTGACAAAAAAATACCCAAGAAGATTATAATAAAAAAATATAAAAAAAGACCTTCAAAATTGAAAAACTACATCTAGGAACCCTTAAAAAAATAGAGAATAATATAATAATTCTCGTAAAAAATTCTCATTCATTAAAAAAAGAAAAATTATTTGCTTCACTGATTTCTATAATAACAAGTATCAAAAAATCGTAAACCCCAGAGATTCCAAATCGTACACGATGCACATTTAATTGTGTATACAATCATATAAATAAATAAATTAGTTATGATGGAGAAGTGGTCAGTATCTGGGTGTATTTAAAGAAACTCATACAATGATTTACCAATTGCCTTTCAACCAGATTTTGTCTAAAACTACAGTGGAAGATGAGGTAGGTGAACACATATGGGTTTAGCATGCAAAGGTTTATTGACATGATTGAAGTTTATTGGAAGAAAATAGAGCCCAAAACATATGAAATAAATTCCAATAATTGTTTAATATGAATCGATACTCAACAAACACAGAAGAACCCTATAAAAATGTAATTTGAAAACTAAAACTATCTCTAGACTAAAAAAGGTATGAATAGACAAAAAGGGGGTGGATATGATAGAAAATGATTAGAAGTAACAAAAATACACCAATAAATACCTAATCTAAACTAATAACTCAAAAACAAATTGGTCACTAGAGTAATACATTATTACAACTAATAAATATGTAGACATTTTTTAGGTATATACATTATGTTAATAGAGTGATGCCACAATGGAAGTGGTATCAATGATGCAATATCGTTAATGTGAGATAATACATTGAGGTCCTAGAGTCTATCTTGTTAATTACATTTGTCTATTTTGCCAATATATTAGCACCTAAATAATATATATATATATATATATATATATATATATATATATATATATATATATATATATATATATATATATATATATATATATAAAGAGAGAGAGAGAGAGAGAGAGAGAGAGAGATCCCATATGACATTCCTTGCACCATCGAGGCAACTACTAGTTTTATTTATTTTCATCTTCAAGCAAAGATGGTGGCTATGTTCAAAGGTTCGAGTCTTTGAGAGTGCTGATTTTAATAAGTGAGGAGGAAACTCGAGCTATAGAGATTTTATAAATGCAATGTGCTGATTTAGATCAAATTCGAATGAATATTCTTCTCAACAGAGTGAAGAATTATATTTCAGAGAGATTCTAACTACTTATCAAACTGAATCTTTGACTTCTAAGCCAAACGGTGGAGCCCCCAGACATAAAGGTAGAAAAATTCAACTAGATGCTTTAAACACCATAGATAGGGGCACTCAATGGACTATGGAAGCACTATTTTGTAAAAAATGAAGGCACGTAATAACTGCTCATCGTTGAGATTTCCCTTTTTGTAATGGGCATTCAGTTCGACGATATTCTTATTTGTAATTGTATAGGGTTATAATTCATATCCGATGCTTTTAGGAAGTTAGGTGTTCTAGTTTCTTCTTGACAATTCTATTTTTTTTGTCTCAATACTTTTTTTTAATTCTTCTTATGTTTTTTGTAAGGGTGAGGGCCCCATCAACCCTCAAGCATTACTAAAAAATATTAATACAAATATTAGAATAATTAATATAGTCTCAAATAAATGTGCCTCAAAAAGGTGATTAGGAAAATCAAGAATAGACGGTTGTTATGTATTGTCATGGAGTGTAAATATATTTGATTAGTTTGACGACATTTTAATATTTCTCCAAATTTATACATCTAGGACACAAAAATCTATTTTCTTTCATGAAGCTTTTACACTCGGCCACTTTAGAATGAGTGAATTTGACAATTTGAGATTGGAGGGCTTTGTTCAAGGGATTGAAGGACATGAAGGTTCTAATAAAGTGGAGGCTAAAATTTAATATTTAATACAGTGAGTAGCTTTAAATTTTGTACTAGACAATTTTATACTTGTCATTCTTATCATAACAACCAAATAAATGTTATTAGATTTGTCACTTTTCAAATGAGTTTGTACTATTATATTGATATTAATAGAGGCTAATATGTCATGCATGGATAATTTTATTTTAAAAATATATAACTATTATCAAAAGGAAAAAATATATGCTATTACATTTGTCACTTTTAAAATGATTGTAATTATTATATTGATATAAATAGAATATTTTACAAAATTATGTAGATAAATATTTTTTATTTTTTTTATGATAAATTTTAGAATTGTTTTTTTTTATTTTTATTTAGGTAAAAGTGCATTTTGATGGGATCCCACAACCCATAACAACAAAAAAATAGTCAAAAAATACAATATAAACAATCAACAATATATCCAAAAAACAATCATACTGGAATCAATAAAGAAAACTACATCAAAACCATCAACCATTTGCCAACCAACAATAAGCAATAATTCTCTGCTAAAAATCAACCATCTATCAACAAAAAAATGGCCAACAACCAAGAAATAAACTACCACAATAATAATTAGTAAAACACTGCAAATAAAACAACTCACCCCCAAAAGATAGAGGGGCAAACACAAATAACTAGTGGCCAAGATCAACCTCCTTCTCTATTGAGAGAGGAGACCCTCCATCCTTACGAGAGAGGAGACCCTCCATCGTCTATTTAGTGCTATCCTTCACCATTTCCTCTACTCTAGATCTCAACTTTTTGGCCTCTAATCTATGATCTTTCCTCTTTATTGACAAATCCAAAACAACTTTAGGTCTCACTGTCAGAGGAGAAGGAAAACAATGATCATCGACAAAATTAGAAGCCTTGAGTCCACAACAGGAGCAAGGTCCATCCTCAAAAGGACTTCCTTCCTAGGGGAGGAAGGAAGAACCCTATAAGAAAAGTGAGGGGAGAGGAACCAGACGAAAAAATAATTTTTAGTGATCATGCAAATAAAAGCTTGATCTGAAGCTCTTTCTTTCTTTCTTTCTCCAAATGAAACAAAAAAGGGAGGGCGAATATTGAAGGCCCTTAAAAAAACACCAGACAATACGATGCTCAAGAAAATTATAATGAAAACATATTAAAAAAACCATTCGAAATTGAAAAACTATATCCACAAATCTAAAAAAAATAGAGAATAACATAAAAATTCTCCTCAAAAGTTATCATTCGTTTTAAAAAAAATATATATTTACTTCACTAATTTCTATAACAAAAAAGAAAAAATCGTAAACACCAAAGATTCTAAATCGTACAAGAAGTACACTTAATTGTTTATACAATCATATAAATACATAAATTAGTTATAAACCATTCAAAATATTGTATTGGAACATCACATTTAATAAACACATCCCTTGATCAAAAGGAATAATAATATAGTCCCTATTTTATATTTTTAAGTTGCAAATTACAAATCATTTTTTTAATAATTATATTAGACGAATCCTTTTAAAATAATTAAAAAAAAAATCTAAAAGAATATACTATTTATATATATATTCTTAATTTTATAGATGACACTAATAATTTTACCTAATATGTAGGGTCCCTCAACGTTTTATAGATAACCCACAATAATAATTTTATGACATGTATGATTAATCATTAAATTTTATGCTAATACTTTACACATGTATCTTTAAAAATAATTATTACAATTTTTTAAAAATAATTATAAATTTATTAATTTAAAAAATAAATATTATATTAATTAGTATAAATATTTCAATTATATTTATTAAAAAAATATTTTAAGATAAATATTTTGAATTTGCTATATATTATTTGATTTTATTTTTTTCGAATTTTTTAATTTATTAGTGATAGTTATATCGTTAATTTAATCATATTATTATATTAGATTTTTGAAAAAAAGGGTTTCAAACTCTACTCTATATCTTATATAATGATTTTTAGATCACTTTATTTAAGGAAGAAGAAAAACTTTTCTATGACGATCAAATAGATATCAAATTTAAAGTCAATATTTTTATTGACATTTGTCACTAGTGCACTCCACCACCCGATATAATTAATACATATATCTTAAATATATTTATCTGAAATATATAAAGAGATATCAATCTCAAGGCTTTTATTTTGGATTTTTCACATACTGCATTAATTAATAATTCTATTATATTCTCCATCAATTTTCTAATGAGTAGTGATAAATGACATTAATCTAGCTACATCATTACCTTGGGTTTAAGCAATTTTTTTGAGAAAAAAAGGCTCCGTATTCTATTGTATGCCTAGGCTATTAATATTTTTTTATTGATTTCTCCAAGCAAAAAAGAAAAAACTTCAAGTGATAATCAAATGAACATCAAATTTAAGGTTAAAAATATTATATAATAATCAAATAAATACCAAATTTAAGGTCCACTATAAGTAAGAACAATTCACTCCATTACATTATCTTATTATTAGAATGGTTACCACCATAATTAATATTTAAACAGAGAAGCATATTAAAAGTATTGCGTGAAAGATGTTTTAAACGAAACCAATATCCCAAATATTTTTATAACTAGGGTGCCCAAACCAACAGTGAATAGTATTCCTAGCTATGGGATGTGGACTTACCTTATTGCATTGAACATAGGTTTCAAGCCACATGCCAATCCCTATCATATTGAACACCGAGCCTATAGTCCATTACATTGAATACTTTTCACGAATAACCTAATGTAGCTTAGTGTAGAAACGACGCTAGAGAATGGTCATCCCAGGGATAGACTTTGAGACCTCCCACTTCTAACATTCAACTCAGTCACTACTAGGCTATCATGGCAAGGTTAATTAATATTTAAAATTAATAAATATATATTATTTATTTTATTTCAATATATTGTAATTCGTTTTATTTTATTTTATTTATTTTCATCTCCAAGTGGAGATGGTGGCTATGTTCAAAGGTCCGAGTCTTTGAGAGTGCCAATTTTAAGCAGTAAAGAGGAAACTTGAGCTATTGAGATTTTGGAAATGCAATGCACTGATTTCAACCAAAATTTGGAAGAAAATTATTCTCAGCAAAGTGAAGAATTAACTTCTAGAGAGATTCTAACTATCTATCAAACTGAATCTTTGATTTCTAAGACAATCGATGGAGTCCCCATATATAGAGGTAGAAAAATACACGCTGAACGTTTATAACTAGATGCTTTAAACACCATAAATGGGGGCACTCAATAGACTATGGAGGCACTTTTTTCTCAAAGAAGAAGGCGGGTAATAATTGCTCATCATTGAGATTGTCTTTTTTGTAAGGGGTCTTCGGTTTGATGTTATTCTTATTTATAATTGTATAGGGTTAGAATTCCTTTGTAATGCTTCTAGGAAGTTAGGTGTTTGCTATAGTTTCTTCTCGACAATTTTATTTTATTTTCTCAAGGGTTGTTTTCCCACTTTTTTTAAGATATTTTTATTCTTCTTATGTTTTATGTAAGGGTGATAAGTCCATCAACCCTCAAGCATCACTAAAAAGACATTAATAAAAAAGTTAGAATAATTAATATAGTCTCAAAAAGTGCACCTCAACAAGATGATAGGGAAAATCGAGAATAGATGCTTGTTATATATTGTCATGAAGTGTAATGACACTTGATAAGTTTGAGGAGGTTTAATAATTCCCCAAATTTGTACCAGTGAATTGGAGCTATCAAGAATGTAAGATTTGTTTGAATAGATATCTAGGACACAAAATTCTATTTTCCTTTATGAAGCTTCGACACTTGGCCACTTTAAATGAATGAATTTGACAATTTGGTATTGGAGGGGAAAGGAGGGCTTTGTTCAAGGATTGAAGGATACGACTATTTTAATAGAGATTAAATATTTAATACTTAATAGAGTTGGTAGCTTTAAATTTTGTACTAAACAACTTTACAATTGTCATTCTTATCATAATGACCAAATAAATGATATTAGATTTGTCACTTTTCAAATGAGTTTGTACTATTATATTGATATTAATAGAGGCTAACATGTCATGCATGGATAATTTTATTTTTAAAAATATATAAATATTATCAAAAAGATAAAATACATGCTATTACATTTGTCACTTTTAAAATGATTGTAATTATTATATTGATATAAATAGATTATTTCGTAAAATCATGTAAATGAATACTTTTTATTTTATATGCTAAATTTTATAATTGTTTTGTTTTGTTTTTATTGGGGTAAAGGTGGGTTTTGACGGGATCCCACAACCCATACCAAAACCAAAAAAAATCTTAGAAAAGGCAACATAAACAATCAATAATGTGTCCAACAAAACAACCTTACCGCAACCAACAAGGAAAACTACATCAAAACCATCAACCATTTGTTAACCAACAACAAATAATAGTTTTCGACTAAAAATCAACCTTTTGTCAACAAAAATTTGGCTAACAAGCAGCGAAGAAACTACCATAGAAACAACCAGTAAAATGTTGCCAGTAGAAAAAATGCCCCCTAAAAGATAGAGGGGCAAACACAACCAATCAATAGCTGAGATCAACCTCCTTCCCCATTGAGAGAGGAGACCCTCCATCATCCATTTAGTGCCATCCTTCATGATTTCCTCTGCTTCCGATCTCAACTTTCCAGTGACTGATTTCTGATCTTTCCTCTTATCCAATAAATCTAAAATAACTTTAAATTTTGTTGTCAGAGGAAGATACGGGGAACAATGAGTCCACAACAAGAGTAAGGTCCATCCTTAAAAGGACTTCCATCCTAAGGGAGGAAGACCCCTAGAAGAATAGTAAGGGGGAGAGGACTTAAATCTTGATTAAAAGTTCGTTTTTTCCTCCCCAAATAAAACAAAAAATAGTAAAAGTTGAAAACCCTTAAAATAACACCTGACAATACAATACCCGAAAAAATTATAATAAAAAACTCTTAAAATAACCCGTG
Source organism: Torreya grandis (assembly GCA_037957365.1). Lineage (NCBI taxonomy): Eukaryota > Viridiplantae > Streptophyta > Pinopsida > Cupressales > Taxaceae > Torreya > Torreya grandis. The sequence continues at coordinate 1,092,600 of JARHVA010004604.1, forward strand.
ATATTACAATACCGGAAAAAATTATAATAAAAATATATTAAAAGAAACCTTCGAAATTGAAAAACTATATTTACAAACCCTTAAAAAAATAGAGAATAATATAATTGTTACCATTAAAAGTTCTCATTGAAAAGTTATTTGCCTCACTGATTTCTATAATAATAAGTACCCAAAAAAATCGTAAACACCAGAAATTCCAATTCGTACATTTTAAAGTTATGAACACATTCCTTTCACGATAACACATTTCATATCCAAATAATACCATAGTCCTTATTTTAGATTGATTTATTTTAAAATTATATTATAGAATTATGTGGGAATACACTATTTATATATATATATATTTTTTTTTTTATAGATGATTGTAATAATTTTACCTAATAATCATCAACATTTTATTGAAAACTTACAATAATAATCATTCAATTTTGTGCTAACAATTTATATTATTTTAGTGGTCAATCATTAAATTTTGTGCTAACAATTTATATATAAGTCTTAAAAAAATTATTATAATAGTTTGAAAATAATTATCAATTTAGGAATTTAAAAATAAATATTATATTAATTGAAATATATATGTTGAATTTATTATATATTACATTAATTAATGATTTTATTAGTTGTTTTGATTATTTTTATTTATTAGTAATAGATATCGTTAATTTAACCATACAATTATATTAGGTTTTAAGTTTTAAACTGTATTGCATATTTTATATATAATGATTTTTAGATCATTTTTTTAAAAAAAGAGGAATTTTTTTCCTATGAAAATCAAACAGAGATTAAATTTAAAGTCAATATTTTTATTTACATTTATAATTATTACACTCCACCACCCCATTTTAATTGTAGGCTACATCCATTGACGTAATTAGTATATATATTTTAAATATATTTATTTGAAATATACTAAGAGATACCAATCTCAAGGTTCTTATTTTAGATTTTTCACATCCCATATTAATTAACAATTTCATCATATTCTCCATCAATTTTCTACTCAGTAGTGATAAATGACATTATTCTAGCTACATCACTACATTATGTTCGAACAAATTTCATGAGAAAAAAAGATTTAAATTCTACCGTATAGCTAAGATATTAAAATTTTCTTATTCATTTCTCCAAACAATAAAGAAAAACATTATAAATGACAATGAAATGAACATCAAATTTAAAGTTAAAATTATTATATAATAGTCAAATAAATACCAAATTTAAAATTTATTATAAATATGAACAACTCACTTTATTACATTATCTTATTATTAATATGTTATCATTGCAATTAATATTTAATACTAGTAGATATATCTTAGATAAATCTAGGTGTCTCGAGAATAATATCTATCGATATATTTAACATAGATTTATGTAAGATATGTATGTTAGTACTACATGTCGTCTATATATTACTTATAAATTAATTATGATTATATTGATGTTATTTATCATGTGGTGATATTTATTATATATAAATTAGTTATTTTTACGATTTCATTGTCATAATTATTTATAAATATAATGTGATAATCTATACATTATCTATAAATTAGTTATAATTATCTATATATTATTTATTTATTTAATATCATGTGATAATATTTTTAATGATATTTTATTTTTACAATTCATTGTTATGATATGATTATTTATAAATATGATGTGATTATATATATATATATATATATATATATATATATATATAAAAATTATGATTATCTAATTATTTATAAATATAATGCGTTAAAATTTATATATTATTCATAAATTAATTATGATTATTTATAAATATGATGTGGTAAAATCTATATATTTTGATTATCTTATTATTTAAAAATATAATGTAATAAAAGAAGAAACTAAATGTAAAAAGTTTGTATTTTATTTGCTCAATATGGAATGACAATTCAAATCACTCATTTTTTACTCTTCTCTAATTTTTATTTCTCTCACTTTACTTTATATTTTTGTTTATCTTTTTTGTTTGAGTTTATTTGTATTTATATGTTTTCTATTTTTTTAACCATCATGTTTGTTGTTTTATTTTTTTATTTAATCATGACGATTTTGATATAATTATATTATATTATTTTTTATTTTATAATGTTAGCTTTCAAATAATTAAATGCTAACATTCTCACAGCATTACACCTCCCAACCATCTCCCCTAGATATCATTGTAGGAAAACCTTCAATGTAATTAACTAGCATACATATCTTAATAAATCTATGTAAAATACACCAATATATATCAATCTTAAGGTAAGTCAAAATGTATGCTAGGTGTCTCGAAAATGATATATATCAGTGTATCTTACATAGATTTATTAAGCTATGTATACTAGTAGGACTTACCTCCATGTAAAATAAAGGTAAATTTCTATTGTTCATAAAAAAACTTAATATAAATATTTAATACAATTTTAAAATGAGAAATAAGGTATTAATAAAATATAAATATACACATGATATATATAAGTAATATAAATGTAATATTAAAATATAAATAGGGAGTATTTTGGTATAAATAAAATATAAATATATATATTATCTATAAATTAATTATGATTATCTATTTATATATTATGATGTAATAAGTTATTATTGATCGATGCTCAAGAATTTAACGGGTCTCGAACCCTTACAACATAAGTGCAAAAACAACATAGCGATCTGTCTTAATATTAAAAAATGTCAAGGTAAAATGATCAAACTAAAGTAGACTGAGATTATTACAATGAAAACCAACAATCACTATTTGTTCAAAACTATCCAACAGTTACCAAACTATCTTCAAAGCAACAAACTGCTATAAATTATAACAACTATAAACACTGTTTACCATGCTGAAGAAGCTAAAAAGGACAACAAAACACTGTCATTCCAAAATTACTAGCTCAACCAACTTTCCATTATTGGGCATAAAGGTGCTTGATTTGATAGGATCACCCCACTTATTGAAACTTGTAACACGACCTTCCTACTCTTTTGCTTCTAGAACAACTCCTAATGATGCCTCCAACTTGCCAGACTGAACCCCTTTTGCATCCTATATTTTAGAGAAAATTAACTGTCTTTGAGAGCTCGATGAGTCCTTAATCAACAGATTTTTACCTTGCCACCAAGGTAGGGCCTTAAAATCCCCTCACACCACTCCCTTTGCAAGCCACTTGATAGCCTTAACACGCTATGGAGACCTTCTCATAGCCAGCGATTCTTCCAAGCCCAGATTGGGTTGTAAAATCTCTTGGACTTCGAGCATGCATATGTCCCTACTTCTTATTGCTATTTGATTATATGCAAAGACTTATTCCACTCCTGCATAAAATTGACCAGAGCTAGGAACTTGGATTCTAAAGTGCAAAATGTAGACAAAGAAATGAAACCCAATGAATCCCTATCAGAGAAGGAAAGAGTGGGAGACTGGCCTAAAAGAAGAGTTTCAATCTCAGATAAGAGACCTTGTCTATCTTTCAGCTAAATGAAGAATTATCAAAGATTTTGGACCTGCTCAGAGTCAGACAAAAGCAAATAGAGATTTCTAGTAAAGAGAGAATCTAGGTCAAAATTGACTTGAATCTTGTTGCTCGCCACTAACATGTCCAGCCCCAGAACTTGTTCAATGGCTTCCACCACCTTTACCAACATAATCCAAAAGACATTGAAAAAATGCATCCTAGATACCGACCTTAAAAAATCCATCTCCCTTATCTTTGCCTTGTCAAAAACCAATGGCTAGCATGCTGATTCAACCCAAAAATTATCCATCTCCTGAAAATGCATAAAAAAATGGCCACCTACCAAAAGCTCAGCCCCAAGAAAAATCCACCATGCTATCACTCCAATCACCAACCCCACTCAATTCATTAGTGCACCTGTTGTAGATCTTACAAAGCCTTGATTTCTAACTATGGCAAATCAATGCACTTGAACATGAAATTACCTTCGTCATCAAATCCCCTCAAACTTTAAGCATGTAGACACCTCATCACTTAAAATAGAAATCCCAATGCTCAAAACAATATAGGAGGAATTTAAATTATTTTAAAAATAAAAGACAAGACTCCTACAATCTCCAAATAAATTTCAGAGGTTAATTTGATCAAAATTTTGACAGTCTTCCTAGCTAGCCCTGACATTGTCCATTCTGACCTCCATAGATTGATCTATAGCAACACTAGCCAAAAAATCTACCATAGTATTGCTTTTCCTAAAGCAATGCGAACAAGACCATGCATCTAAATTTTCCAATTTAGGCCAGATTATATCTATGATATTAGCTATTGTCTAGGATTTTAAAGACTAATTAGTTAATGCTTAGATCACAACCTGAGGGTCACTTTCAATCTTAAGATTGGTAATACCACATTATAAATCCATCTGTATACCAACTGCCAAGGCCTAAACCTCTGCTTCATTATTATTCCCATTTGGAGGCTTCAAAGATAAAGCTCTAATAATAGATCCACTATAATCTTTTATCACACACCCTGCACTTGACACCCCTGGATTACCTCTACAAGCCCCATCGAAATTCAACTTAAACCAACCAGGTTTAGGTGATTTCTATATTGCTTTTTTATGATTATTCTTCACTTCCTTATTTACTAATGACCCCTGAATGGGAGGCTATTTGATATATTTCTAATTTGCATACATTTCCATATCCCATTGAGTTAGAATTCCTTTTTTCCTTTGAAAGTGTGAAGAAACCACTTTCGAAATGGATATTTACATTCCTTTCAGAACTACATGAAGAGGATGTGATTCATTAGCAAAAATCCAAGCATTTCTTTCTCTCCAAACTATCCAAATTAGAATGGTTGGGCTGCATCTCCAAAGGGAGTAAAGATAACTATTAATATTCCCTATTGGCCATGAAGCAAAAACTTGAAAGACTGTCTACAGCCAAGCCTAGGACTAATTAAATTTATTACACAACCAAACCCATCACCAATTAGCAAATTGACACTTAAATAGTAGGTGATCCACACATTCTTCTTCTTGCTCACATAAACAACACCTTAAGGGGCCTACAAACCCAATTTTATTCAAATGATCTTGTGTGAGAATGCGGTTAAGAACTCCCAACTAGGCAAAATCACCTACTTTTTGAAGACCCTCTTTATTCCAAAATAGAACACTAGCCGATCTCAGAGAGTCATCTTCTGCTTCCACCATTTGATAGCCTAGGCAAACTAGATAAATACCTATTTTATCCCCAATCTAATACAACTGATCTTACATTTTAAAAAAAAAAAACAAATTCTGAGCATGAGACAATCTTCCAATGATCGAGCCTCTTCAAGGGGGATAGGAATATCTTGTAAACTTTTCCATCTGTAAACCACTTTACTTGAAGGACTATAAAAAAAATCACATAATCACTAATTTTTACCCCCACAAGTTTTCCAGAAACGGTTTGATCTAGCTATCTACAAACTCCTTTGCTAAAGGGTGATGACCATTCCAAGAATCATTCTAAAATTCTACCTTTCTACCATTGTTAAAAGTCCAAGAAACATGTTGAGAAATGATCGATCAATAATACAACATAAAATTCTATACATGGGATCCTCGAAAAGGGTTCCTGATTAAAACCATTTTCTCCAAAAATTTCATATCTAGACACTTGGCTCTAAGAAGTCTTCACCATAATCTGTCTGGATCAGAAACCATTTTCTAAACTAATTTGGCTTCCAATGCTATATTTTGAAGATGAAGAAATTTGATTCTCGCTTCGCCTTTTTATTTTCTTTTGCAAACCCTATCCCATTTCATCAATGGAATTTTCCTTTCTTCTCCACAACTTTGCCATAGAAAATCTTTCATAATCTTATTCATGGAGTTGATTACCTTAGCTGGAGGGCTGAGAACTGAGAAAAAATAAGTCGGTAGAACACTAAGAACTGTTTTGATCATAGTTAATCTACAAGCCAAAGAAAGCCATCTGCCTTTCCATGAACTCAAATGGGCCTTAGATCTTTCTAGCAAATAATTCCAAATTCATGTTGATCCAGACCCTTTAAAAAATGGCAATCCCAAATATTTGCTTGGAAGTTTTCCAATTTTAAAGCCTAGAAGATTGTTAATATTCCTTTCAATCTTGTGTCAACAATTCACAAAATAAATTTCAGACTTACCATCATTATCTCTTTGACTAGAGGCTTCTTCATAACACTTCAATATTATTTTAAACTCCATAAGTTCTACTATCACTACTTTTCCAAAAAGAAAAGTATCATTTAAAAATTGATGATGTGTTTGAATATCAAAATTATCAACAATTTGTAATCCATGGAACCTATTTCGATCCTAAGCATCTTGAACCGCTCTAGACAAGGCTTCAGCCATGATAATGAAATGAAAAGGAGACAAAGGATCCCCTTGCCTCAAGCCTCTAGAAATAGAATAAAAACGAAAGGGACTACCATTAACTAACGCCCAAACCTTAGGGTTAGAAACACAAATAAAATTCCATTCACACCAATCATTACTAAAACCAGACTTTAGTAGAATTTGAAACAAATATCTCCAATTGAATCTATCGTATGATTTACTTATATCTAATTTTATCATCATCCATTTTTGATGATTATGAGACAGAGAGTGCAAAATCTCATGCACCACAATGATGCCTTCCTGAATACTCCTCCTTGGAACAAAAATCGCTTGTTCTCCAAAGATAAGACTATTCAAAAAAGGTTTCATTCTTTTAGCAATTGATTTAGAAATGATCTTATAGACTGTATTACATAATGCAATTGGTATGAAGTCTAGGAAAGAGGATTGCACTTCCCCTTTATGGAAAAGAGAGATAAAAGTCATAGTTATCTCGGGTTTCAATTTTTTCTTCTTTCTAGATTCTTCTACCATCTCCCAGACATCTATTCCCACCACTTCCTAGAAATGTTGAAATAAAGCTGCAGGAAAACCATTTCGACCAGGATCTTTATCTTGGGCCATGAAAAAAACTACCCTTGTGATTTCTTCCAAAGAAAATGGAGCCATCAACTTATCATTCATATTTTGAGAAATAATTTTAGGGATGAATTAAATAAATTCATTTTGAGCTCTCAAGTTAGAGCACAATTCATCATTTAATAGGTTTTTGAAGAATTGAATTGCTTCCTATCTAATTTATTCTGGGGATTCTAGATCCACTCCTTGATTGGGAAGGAAATGGGCGATTATGATCACATTCCTTCTTGCCTTCACTAAATGATGAAAAAAGGTTATATTTCTATCCCTCTCTTTAAGCCAATTTTCTCTAGATTTCTACTTCCAATCGATTTCTTTCCTACAAAGACTTTTCTCATAATCCGTTGTCAAATATTTCTCCTGATGATGAACAGTTATGTCCATCCTTTTCTTAAAAATGGCCTCATTCAACAACTTTAATTCTTCTTCAATTCTTGATTTTTCTTGGAAGATATTTTTGAGGTGTTCTCAATTCTAAATTTTCTAGTTTTCTTTCACAAATTTTAGTGTTTTGAACATCTGAACCATTTTAGATCCTTGAACTGTCAAACATTGAAGCCACCAATTTTTGACATAGTCAAAGAGAGAGGAGTCTCACAACCAGATCAATTAAAATTTGAATGGACATATTTTTGAAGGGGTGTCAAAATCAATATTTAAAATAATTGGTCGATGATCTGAGCCTACAAACTGAGAGACCGAACAATCAAATTTTTTGTTACTTTGAATCCAATTAGGAAAAGTCAAAAACCTATCCAACCATTCCAGAATATTATCCTTACCCAAACACGTATTGTTTTAAGTAAACCAACCTAAATGTAGAGAAACATCTTAAGAGCATTCTATTCAATGAACTTACCAAAATATTGAATCACTTGGGAGTCATAAAATACTTGACCTTTTTATCCTTGAAGCTTAAAATGACATTAAATTCCCCTCCTAAAACAAACTTTTCCAGCGAGATTTTTTGAAGAAAAGATGAAATGTTTAACCAAAAGGTAGATTTGAGCTGAACACCTTGAGGACCATAGATATTGATTAGTACAAACTGAAGATTTGAATGTAAACTAAAGATTTTGCCCGCTTACCAATTCTATCCAGAAGCTAATACTTCTACTTTAAAAGAAAAAGGAGACTAGGGAATCAGTAAACCCCCTGATGCTCCAACTACCTACATAAATACCCCATTCCAATTATTCCCAAATGAACTAAAAAAAAATTCTCTTTCCTCATCAATATTTGTTTATTGAAGCAATAAAATATTGGGTTTTCTACCTTCATTAGACGCTTTACCAAACATATTTTGTTAGGGGCATTTAGTCCCCTAACATTCAAGGATATTAATTTCATGATTCCTAAGGGAGGATTTCCACCCCCGACTTTACAACATCCATAAAGCTCTCTAATGTACCCTGTCTACCCATTAACATTTCTCCTTCAGTGCGATCTTTTTTCTTTTTTCTGCTTTTAGCCTGCTGAGGACTCTAATTCACATTCACCTTATTGTTGTGGGATTGAGAGATGGATAAAATATATTTAGAATTCAGATCCCCTTGAAAATATTCTTTCAATTCTACTTCCTCTTATGATTCTTCCTTATCCGGATAATGGATATCTTAGGCTTTAACCTCTAAAAAACTCAACATCTTATTTCTAAACTTCATTTGATTTTTCAAGACTATCTCTTTAATAAAAAGAGATTATTTACCAATAATGTCACAACTCTTTAACATCGAAGCTAGGGAAATAAATTTAGATGTTCTTATATTAACCAACAGATCCTTAGTGGCCTTAATTTTATGAGCTTTTGAAAGCCAAGAGTCTTACTGGATAGCTGATTGATCAACCCTGTATTCTTGTTCCTACTAATTAAGTGTCTTCCCTTTTAAGGCCTTCTTTTGTTTCCTTATGGCTTAAACTTGATCACTTTAGTTTGAAACAAGCTCCTCTTATTCTTACAAATTTTTTGAATGTGCCCTGGTTGATGACAATTATAACATCTGAAAGGAATATATTCTAAATTGATTCTCTGGTACCAAGCCCTATTTTTTATTTTATGATCACAAACTTTGGAATCTCTTAGTCCAAATCTAATTCCACCTTGACTCTCCCATAAGCAACTCTGTCACCTTTAAGTGAAGTTGTATCAATTTCCACTTCTAAGCCTACTAGCTCTCCCAAGGCTATCAAGCAATCTTCACTCCATTATTCTAGGGGAAGACCATAAAATCTGATCCAAACTAGATAACTACCCTTTGTTGTGTTTAACATAGAAAAATTAGGGCTCCAATTTTTAACCAAAGATCCAAACCATTAACGGACTAGGTTTTAACATCAAAAACCTTTTATTTAGTTTCAATCAAGCTAAAGATCACCACAAAAAAACCTTTGGGTAAAAAACTTACCTTCACTTTTGAACCCAAATTCTCTTTAATCCAAAGTTCAACTACTCCCACTGCTGGCCGTTTCATATTGCATTTGTAGATTATGACACATTCATATAATTGACTAATCTTCATAGTAAATAACTCAAATGAACATTTTAGGGTTTTAACTTCTCTTATTTTCACTCCATCCCCCAAGAGATCCCCTTTTTGGACCTCTTGACTTGCTTGAAAATGTTCACCTACCATCTACTTCTGAGACCCTTCTTGCGGTCCCAACCCAGCCTCCTTTTCCACTTCAACAGATTTTGAGATTTGATTAAGCCCTTCATTTTGATTTAGATAATGCTAAAGTGTTCCTATCAGTTTGCCTTTCTAAATGGCCCAAATCTTACTGGTATTTACTTCTTCATCCCACCATTGTCTTTTTTCCTCTATCATAGCTTCCAAATCCTTTCTTTAATCTTTTTTACCATTATTACCTTTAGATTTTTATTTTATACTGGCAAAACTTGAAATTTTCACTTGAGCCTCCATTCGCTCTGAGCCTGTTTCCCTAGGTTTTGCCCACAAAAATCCTCTCTTCTATTCCTTCACCTTCGCTCCCTCCTCTTTCTCCTCACTCTAACCTTTACATACTCCTTGAACATCTACTTTGTGCTCGCCATCTTGATCTTGTCCTAGACTAAGACATCATTATTTATAGACATTTCAATTGCATCAAAATACTCAGATATTAAACTGTAATCTACATCTAAAGCTTAATGGGGGTGGGCATGGGTTTGTAATGCCCACCAAATGATCCGTAGATGAATCACCCCATTGTGATCCACGTGGAACACATGGAGAAGTTTTACCCCTACCTCAAGGTATTCGCATGGCCGTTTCAGAATGTAGGTGCATCGTCTGCTCCTAAGCCGTGATGCATCAAATGGTGCTTGACAGGAATTCAACTCGAGACCTAGGAGATCGAAGTCATTAATCCTATCCACTCGAACTAACCCTTGGGACTTGATGTGATAAGTTATTTCTAATCATAATAATATATATATATATATATATATATATATATATATATATATATATATATATATATATATATATATATGTGATGTGATAAAATTTATATATTATCTATAAATTAATTGTGATTTTCTATATATTATGATGTGATAATTTATTTTTATTGATAATTTTTAAATGTTATATAGTAAAATTTATATACTACCTGCAAATTAATTATAATTATCTTCATATTATCTATTTATTTATTATGACGTGGAAATATTTTTTATGATAAATGATTTATGATAATTTATTTTTACATTTCATTGTTATAATTATTTATAAATATAAAGTGGTTGTTGTTGATGATTTAAATTTGTGCTTGATTCTAATCAATAACAATGAGAAGTTTCAAGCTGTGGGATATTGCGGCTTGAAACAACCTCCAGATTTTAGAGAAGCCGGTCTCTTTTGTTGTATCAAGTGTTTGGGAAAAGGGATAGGAAATTAAACAAAAACGTAAATGAAAGAAATGAAACCTAACTATGGCGATGCGCCTGAGTGTAATCCTAATCCTAACCTAAGCACAATGAGACTATATATAGGATTCAATTACATTTAAGAGCAGACAAGTGCATGATCAATTTAAAAGATTGAAACAATAGAAACAGAGGCTTCTTTTGCTGAGATATAGAAAATGTCAATAAAGGCATAGTGTTCAATCTTCTTATAAGAATATTTCAATCACATTAGAGGCGCAAAAACATGTACAATTATGTAGAACTTCTTATTCAAGAAAACGAGACAAAAGCAAATGACATTCCTAATCACAACTCTAGAAAATCCATAGTTTAGACTACTTTTGAAAATGACACAGATAATATCAACCAAGGCATAGAGTTCAATCTTCTTAATTCATTCAGCCACATAAAAGGCACAGAAACATGCATAGTTACATCAACTTTACAACTCAAGAAAATGAGACAAAAGCAAATGATACTACTTGGTCACCAACTCTATAAAATCTAAATTCTAGAAAGTCACCCCCCTTTTCTACAAACTGATCCTCTTCTTTTATAGCCTCGGATGTCTCCTTCCATCATCCCCTTTCCCGCACAATTCTACTCCGTCCTTAACTCACATGGGACAAACGGACGGCGCTATCAATGCCTTGGATGTTACCCTGGTCTTATCAAAAAGGGCCATGCTGGAGCGGGGTGATTGCCCTGACTGTAGTATGGCAATTCATGTTTAGTACCTACTTCCATGCCTAAATTTCCTCATTCCATCCCCTGCTTAGCCGCACAACTATCCATTCTCCTCTACTTACAGGGGACATAAAGATGGCACTTTCAATGTTTACAGGCCCCAAAAATTTACTCGGTGAACTGTTCTATCTACCAAGAATAACTCTCACCGAGTTTCCCTCCATCTTACTTTGTTGTAACAGATACATGGAACACTCTATTTTGTTGGAATGGAAGAGGACACTTAGTTTCTGGAAATTCTCCTTATTGCTCAGAAGGCACTGGAGAATGACACTTGGCACTTTCCACCTGATTTATCAAAGACATGTGGCATTTTCTGCTTTCTCTATGTTCTACTCAGGAACACTCCACCTTTGACACCTGTTGCAATCTGCTTCCTCGATACTTCTCAGTTTTAACAAAATAAAACTCACCGCATTCCTTGCCCAAGTAACTTTAAAAAGGGGATGGATGCACGTGGCAGTCTTCGCATGTTGACACTTGGCGCTGTGAAGGTCTTTGAAATAACACCCAAGAACCACCACAATTTTTATTTGGAAATGAAGCTCGAAGATGGTCTCTCAGAAGTTGACACGTGGCAGCCCCCATTGTTCTTGGGAAGATACGTGGCATCTTCCACTTCTCTTACTAGGGGTATGTTGCGTCTTTCATTGTTCTTAAGGATGGAGTAAAAAGGGGCTTAAAGAGTGACACTTGGCAGCCTCCATTGCTCTTCGATACTTAGACAAAATGGAATGACACTTCTCTACCTTCCAAAAAGGTACTTGACCCCTTTGGTTTTTTAGGACACTCCTTTGAACCGCTCGATGAACCAAAATGGTTCAATGGTTCAACGATTCAACACTGTTTGCCATCTACTCATTGACCAAGGTATTGAACCAAAACATTGAACCCCAACGTTGAACCGACTACCTCCTAGATGTCGACACGTGGTGCATTTTACTTTCCTTTGAAAAGTAGTTTAGGACCTCCCACAACTGCCACCTGGCGCTTTTCGCTTGATCCTGTTGCTTAGCTTATTAAAACCTTTTCAATGAAAAATAGAAGAAATGTGGGTGCCGATATGAGACGCAGATGCCGACACATGGTGAATTTTACTTAGCTTCTATTAGATACGTGGCATGATCCATAGCTTTCTTGAAAATTATGAAAAGTGTCTCAAACGATGCCAGCTGGCGGGCTCCGTGTTTCAAAAAGTGACACTTGGTGGCTTTTGCTTGAATTCAATACTTAAGCAAAAATGAAATGAAGGAAATGAAAAAGGGGAAAGAGAACCTATGCTCAGACTACACCACTTGGTAGCTTCCACTGCACTTCGACACTTAAACAAATATGAAATGATGAAAGCAAACCTGCGCTCTGCTCCAAAACTCTGCCGTCATGACCAAGGTATGCGGGAAACAAAATTGCAGTGTGCAATTGAAAACTAAATACAACTTAGAGTAAAAAATTACTCTATAATTACTGGTGACCCCCAAGACTTTTGAGCTTGCTCAAAAAGAAACCTGACTCCTGCTCTGTCAAAATTTCAAAATTTTATAGCTTCAAAAGTGTTGTCTGGTAGATGGACCATTCATGGCCAGATAACGCTTGCTTGTTCTACAATTTAACGAAAGCTAGATCAAGATTAATGATATCCTTGTGTAAAAAATTTGGAGAATATTTATTGTAGCTTTCAATTTGAATTCCATTTAGGAAACATGAACCATAACAGCTTCGACTTCTGAGACTGAGGAATCATCCCGCAGGTCCTGGAAAATTGTTTGATCCCTCTATTTGGCCAGTAGCAATGGTTCAATTGATCAACCATTAGCACCATGTTAGCATCCAAAAATAGAGAAGGAAGGCCTAGTTGCACTAGATCTTCATGACTTCGAGAAGCTCTTTGCAACTGTTGGCCGCGACATTGCAACTGAGCACCTCATTGACCTATTTCACGATGACCATTCTGTCAATGATTCCCATGGCTACCAATGTCACATCCATTGCATCGTAGAGCTTCTGCAACAAGGTTTGGGAGCCTGTGACTCTGTTGGAGACTGTAGCCAGAGTGTTCTTCAATGAATTTTCAACCTTCTCACATAATTGCTGTGATTTGAGCAGGAAGGTGAGAGATGGCTTGAGCTGAATAATATCTAAGGAGATTCTTTTCCACATTGACTTGTAGAGCTCCTTTACTAGTTTTATCACTATAACACCTTCTGGCCTATTAGCCAGTTTTAGCGTTAGTTGCGCTACTTTTTGTTGCTCTGCTTGAAACTAGGCTTGAAAAGCCATAGCCTTGTTTTGTTCATCCAGTAGCTTCTACTGCGATTGGTTAACTTGCAGCTGAAGTCCTTCGACTCTTCCCTGAATGTTGTTTTCTCCCACCTAAGGGCCGTCATTGCATCTTTTGCATGTGTGAGCTCTACCTTTAATGAATCATTCTGGGCTTGGACTGCCTGGTGAGTCTAAAGGGAAACAATATCTTGCAATTGTTTATTCAGACTAGCTATTTCATTATTTTTCTTATTGATTTCTTCAGCCAAACTGTTATAGTTTGCCTTTTTTTGGGCCAAATCGGCCTCCATCTTCTGTATTCTTCTTGATATTTTCAAATAATCTTTTGTGACTATAGAAGCAGATTCTGTCAACAACTCAACTCTATCTTAGGGCCTGAACAAGGACATATCAATGGCCACTATGTTTATTGTATAATCCTCTGTCTGCATTTGCTCGCTTAGCTTGACAACGTTAGGTGACAAATGGGTCACCGTCAACTACTGTTGAATAGGGTCAAATTGTGATCACAGGTGTGGGACAACTAATGCTTTATTCTCCTTAGTTTTCTTCTTCTCCATCCGGGCTTCTCTTGCCCTCCTGGCAGCATCAACCTGTGTCTAGAAGGTGGAAGGAGATGTAATGTGTCCTCCCACAAAAAGATATCCTTGTGGTAGGCCATATTGAAGAGGCAGTGGTTAGCTAGGGGTGAGCTAAAGGGTCATATTTTTGGGAATAGATGGGGAGAAATGTGGTAACATTAGGGCTTGAGGTGTGAAAGATGGAGTGAATTGTGAAATGGGGATGGCAGAGGTGATAGGAGGTGTCATTTGGTTAAGTGGAGGCATCACATCGACTGGAAAAGGAACAGTCTGAGAGGGAGGAGGAGAAGTAATACTTACTTGCAAGGGAATTACAGTGCTCTATAACTGACACTGTGAAGGTTCCTCTTCCTCCTCTGAATCAAAATGGAACTGCACCCTCTTCCTCTTCCTGGGTGTCTCTAATTCTAGCTGCGTCTGCTTCCCTTCCACATCTTTTGTTGTCGATGGTGCATGTGGAAAACCGGGGACTTCAATCACTTCTGATGATGGGGAAGCTTTTGGTGGTGAAGACACCACACTCCTTTGTTGTTCCACAATGCTAAGAGGTTGGGGCCAGGTTGATGTAGTGACTGTAGCTGCAGCTTGCTCTGAGGCCTGTGGTTGCTGGCTTGGTCCTGCTCTAGCTTCCTACCTTGTATCGAGTGTCAGCAATTGACTTGTTTTTGGGCTAGATGCAGGGGAGGGATGACATTCATCCCATATTTTTTCCCCATCTTTCATCTGAATCCATGCTTCTAAAAGTGTGGGTGGTTTGAGAAATTTCTTGCCTATATTTCCAATAGGCTTCAATCTTCTTCGCATCCCAATCTTTGTTCTTCAACGTCCTTCTCAAACCATAAGTCATCTTGACTTTGGGATCATAATCCCTCTGTTTATCATAGAAGGCATTCCATGACCTATTCTGTGGTTGGGGCAAATCTGTCAATTCAACATAAAGACCAGGAGCATCTTCTCTAGGGTTTTTTCTAGTCTCCCAAAAGGGGCGACCTTCATGTGCAATCATGGCCCCTATTCTATTGGTCCTTACCCAAGAAGCTATGTAATCACTTGGGTCATAAACCCATTTGTCTTCGACTAGTAAGAAACCTAGAAAGGCCAGCTTTCTCAGCAACATAGTCTCAACATCTCTAGCTTCTAGGCTTATGTTGCTTGTCATCCACTGGAGATTGTACATTTTTCTCTTCTTCGTCTCGAAGCCATACTCATTTTCAACTACCGACACCTACCTGGTGACTTTCAAGAATGCCAACCTAAGAGTTAAAGTCTTCGGTAGCAACACTAGTTCCCCATAAAAACCATGAACCCTTATGATCGTGTGGTGGGAGCCAAAATAGAAGTCACACGAGATTGGACAACTGACTAGGAGGTTTGAAACACTTGGAAATAACCTATTTATGACAGGTTCAGGGCTAAGGCAACAAAGAATGGGGGTAATGAAGAGTTCCCAAAAATCATATAGGTCACTAGTTTTTGATAAAATTTGTGTCCATGTAGACATACGAATGGTCCTTTGGGGGTCAAAACCTGGGTCATACAGGTTCAGATTCATATGTTGACTGAAAAGGTCAGGGTTCTGATACAGTATGAGATGGAACAAACAAGAGGAATACCTGAACACCCCTTTTGATCTGAACTAGGTCAACTGTTCCACTATTGAAAAGGCGATGTGCTCTGAGAAGTCAAGTCGATACTCCTGCATCTTGTCGACTGTCTTTAACCTAAAAAAGATGGACTTTTGTTCTGCATACATCGCTATATCATCCTTCATGCCAAAGATGATAGCCATCATTGATAGCGCATCTTGGCTGGTTTATGTGAATTGGCCCCTTGCTGTGGGGAGCTTGGGTACCGTAATATCACTATCAACCATTTACAACTCAGACCTGAAAAACCTTGTCTGAGTGTTGACATTCACCCACGTTCTTTGAATCCTATCAATAGTGGGGAATGTAGCAGTATTGTCATAATGCAGGGCTAGCATGTCCCTGATAGCTTGTGGTGTGATTTGCAGCCTGAAGGGACCCTGTTGAATGGTGCAAGATGGTGCATGGAGCAAGTTTGCACATAATTCAATCAAATCAGGGCATGGATGCATAGCTAGGACAATGAACTGAGCCAGTTGTGATGTCCATATCCTCATTTTGAATGTCTCGTATTGCCCTGCTTTGGCTCTTTGAAGATACCTTTGGTGTGCCCCTTCTCTAAGATTCTTGCTACTGGTTTTTTGCAAGATTGGGTCCATGATTTCATCTACATAATCCTTTACCTTTGAGGGGTCACTGGCTTGACCAACTCCTAGGATTCTGGTTCTCGACAGTTGCGCAGGAGCTAAAACATATGACTTACTAGCAAGAAACCTATCAAGAGATTTAGACGTCCCAGCTCTTCATTGTGAAGATGATGCTCCTGCCATCTCTATATCTTTTATGTAATACCTGGTATGAACCTTGTGCAAGACAGAAACACTCTTGTTGAAGCAAATTTTACTAGGTGCTAACAAATCACAAAAAGCAAGATATTTTCGCAGGTTCAAGAATGCTTGAGAATTTGTAAGCTTTCAATCTTGAATTTGTAAGCTTTCAATCTTGCTGAGGGATATTTATGGGCCCATCAAGTCTTAAATAGCATTAAATTTGGATGACCGTTAGCAGATCCTACTCAATATTCGGGAAACAGTGAGGTGGACATGCTATGCAAGTTGCAACACAAGATACCTTAGAGATTTTGAAAGATTTAGGAAGCATTTAATGCGGCAAAAATTTAAAGAATTAAAAACTTTCTAAGATGCCAACTCTGTGTTTAAAACACTTATTTAAAAGGAAAGTGAGAAAACAACAACGAAAACAAAAACAATGCGAGAATGGGAAACTACCTAACTACATTAATTAAGCATCCTTATCTCCCTCCGGGGTCAAAAACAAAATTTATAATGTCTTCTTCATGACAAGCCAGCTTATGTTGCCATACAAGTGATTGAAACAGGTATATCTTTGGTGAAATGTCCTCTGTATAGGCCATACGAGTTTGTCTGCATTCAAACGAGTCTGAGTCAAACATGCTTTTGACATCCATAAGATCTTATTCTTGAAAGACCATCAAATACTAGTCCTTTATGCTGTCGTGTCTCATCAAGAAATCGATGGCTATTGGTTCTCCACTCTGTGTCTTTTGATATCCATCATCTATTGGCTTATCTCTTTCTGCCTTATTTTCGGGTTTCATTGCGTCATCATGCTCCTTAATGACTTCAACCTTTTGAAAGGATAAATCTGAAAGCTGGCATCCTCTTTGCATACTTAGCTGACTCTCAATGTTGTCTTCTCCACATCTGGCCAGTTCATGGTCTCCTTGAAGGATAGTGTAACCTGTCCCAATGACTTGATCAAGGAAGTGTCCATGCTCCTCCATATCTTCTTGCAAAGTGAGGAAAAAGTTAGAAATGATCTCCTCCTCATTAGAGGTTAAGGCAAAAGCTTGTGACTTGTCCTCTTGTTTATCAAAGGGGGTACCTATGGTGATTTCCTCCTCATCTGTCATGAAATCTTCTTGACTAGCCATGAACCGAGTATACTCTTCTTCAAAGTTTTTAGCTGATTTATGATCTTCTTTCTTCCAACTTGGAATCTTGCTGTCATGCTGAAGGACCTGAGGATTGGTATAAGAGGTATCTTTTGGTGTAGGCTCCCCTTTAAGGTTTGAAAGCTCTATCTCTCTCTCTCTAAGCAATCTCATCTTTGCCTCTAATTCCTCAACTCGCTTAGCTAGATTTTCTTGAATAAGTTTTTCTTGGAGTTCATGGGAATCATCATAGGAGTGGGGAGTGTATGAAGGTTGAGATGAAAAGAAAGAATCTTCTTGAGGAATGGTGAGAGGGACTTGAGGGGGAAGTGAGGGTTTGGAGTCCACTTCCCTTGCTGCTAACATAGACTCAACATTATTGGGGAAATGACCTTGATAGGTTCGACTTGGTTCATGAGCAGGGGCTGCGTATGTCTGATATGAAACTTGTGGTAGTGAATGTGCAAGTTGATAGACTTGGTAAGGCTGTCTCTCGTGAATACTCAGTTTCTCTTCTAGAAATGCAATCAAGCCACACACATCTAACATCTCATATGTAAGCCTTCGCCAATTTGCTCTTTCAATGGGATCCCATTCACTTTTAATCAAATCTACTGCTTTTCTTATTTGATGGATGACATGATTAGGAATTTCTTGGCCACATCCCCTTCTGTCGTCAAGCTCCAATACATGTTTTTTATATCCCAGTAATGCTTTTTTAAAGGTGTAAATGAGATTAGGTTGAGCATGGGATGTGACATATTGGGGAGACTAGGCATAAGACTGGTATAGCTTATGACAGGGCTGAGGCTGGTCATATCGGACATGTGAAGGGAGAAACTCATAACCATATGCATCCTTATTACTTGACGCGATTCCATGATAAATTTGATCTTGATTAAAAATATATGAAGGAGAATAAGACTCATAGCTATGAGTAATAGAATTATACATAACAAACGATGATTTCTTGATGATACCAAGGTTGCTTAACCAGCTGATTCAACTCAGAGTTGTTGCTGGTGTTGATAAAAACCTTCAAAGGCTGGCTGGCCAAATAACACACCAAAATTCTTCAATTCCTTGAAAGATTGGTCCCACCGGGCATGTCAAAAACTGTTGATGATTTAAATTTGTGCTTGATTCTAATCAACAACAATGGGAAGTTTCAAGCTGTGGGTTATTGTGGCTTGAAACAACCTCTAGATTTTAGAGAAACTGGTCTCTTCTTTTGTATCAAGTGTTTGGGAAAAGGGATAGGAAATTAAATAGAAACGCAAATGCAGGAAATGAAACCTAATTATGGCGATGCACTTGAGTGCAATCCTAATTCTAACCTGAGCACAATGAGACTATATATATGATTCAATTACATTTAAGAGTAGACAAGTGCATGATCAATGTAAAAGATTGAAACAATAGAAACAAAGGCTCATAACAGAGGATTCTTTTGCTGAGATACAAAAAATGTCAACAAAGGCATAGTGTTAAATCTTCTTATAAGAATCTTCCAATCACTTAAGAGGCGCAGAAACACATACAGTTATGTAGAACTTCTGATTCAAGAAAACGAGACAAAAGTAAATGACATTCCTAATCACAACTCTGGAAAATCCATAGTTTAGACTACTTTTACAAATGACATAGATAATATCAACCAAGGCATAGAGTTCAATCTTCTTAATTCATTCAGCCACAAAAAGGCACAGAAACATGCACAGTTACATTAACTTTACAACTCAAGAAAATGAGACAAAAGCAAATGATACTACTTGGTCACCAACTCTAGAAAAGCTAAACTCTAGAAAGTCACCCCCCATTTTCTGTAAATTGATCCTCTTCTTTTATAGCCTCAGATGTCTCCTTCCATCATCCCCTTTCCTGTGTAATTATACTCCATCCTTAACTCATAGAGGACAAACAGACAACGCTATCAATGCCTTGGATGTACCCTGGTCTTATCAGAAAGGGCCATGCTGGACTGGGGTGGCTGCCTTGATTGCGGCATGTCGATTCATGTTTAGTACCTACTTTCGTGCCTAAATTTCCTCATTCCATCACTTGCTTAGCCACACAACTATCCATTCTCCTCCACTTACAGGGGACAAATAGATGGCATTTTTAATGTTTACAGGCCCCAAAAATCTACTCGATGAACTATTCTATCTACCAGGAATAACTCCCACCGAGTTTCCCTCCATCTCGCTTTATTGTAACAGATACATAGAACACTCTATTCTGTTGGAATGGAAGAGGACACTTAGTCAGTTTTTAGAAATTTTCCTTATTGCTCAGAAGGCACTAGAGAATGACACTTAGCACTTTCTCCCTGATTTATTGAAGACACATGACATTTTTTGCTTTCTCTATGTTCTACTCAGGAACGCTACACCTTTGACACTTGTCGCAATCCGCTTCCTCAATACTTAGCAGTTTTAACAAAATTAAACACACCTCATTCCTTGCCCAAGCAACTTTAAAAACGGGATGGATGCACGCGGCAGTCTTCGCATGTTGACACTTGGCATTGTGAAGGACTTTGAAATAACACCTAGGACCCACCATAATTTTTATTTGGCAATGAAGCTCGAAGATGGTCTCTCATAAGTTGACACGTGGCAGCCCCCGTTGTTCTTGCGAAGATACGTGGCATCTTTCGCTTCTCCTACTAGGGGTATGTGGCATCTTCCATTGTTCTTGAGGATGGAGTAAAAAGGGGCTCGTAGAGTGACACTTGGCAGCCTCCGCTGCTCTTCAATACTTAGACAAAATGGAATGACGCTTCTCTACCTTCCAAAAAGGTACTTGACCCCTTTGGTTTTTTGGGACACTCCCTTGAACCGCCCAATGAACCAAAATGGTTCAATGGTTCAACGGTTCAACACTACACGCCATCTACTCATTGATCGAGGTATTGAACCAAAACATTGAACCAAAACATTGAACTGCGACATTGAACCGACTGTCTCCCAGATGCTGACACATGGTGCATTCCGCTTTCCTTTGAAAAGTAATTCAGGACCTCCCGCGACTGCCACCTGGCGCTTTCTGCTTGATCCTGCTACTTAGCTTATTGAAACCCTTTCGCCAAAAAATAGAAGAACTGCAGGTGCCAATATGAGACGTGGATGCCAACACGTGGTGCATTCTACTTAGCTTCTATTAGATACATGGCACAATCTACAACTTTCCTAAAAAATACGAAAAGTGTCTCGGATGACGCTAGCTGGCCAGCTCCGTGTTTTGGAAAGCGACACTTGGCGGCTACCGCTCGAATTCAATACTTAGGAAAAAATGAAATGAAGGAAATGAAAAAGGGGAAAGAGAACCTACGCTCAGACTACACCACTTGGCAGCTTCCGCTGCACTTTGACACTTAAACAAAAATGAAACGATGAAAGCAAACCCGCGCTCTGCTCCAAAACTCCGCCGCCATGACCAAGGTATGTGGGAAACAAAATTGCAGTGCACGACTAAAAATTGAATACAACGTAGAGTAAAAAATTACTCTACAGTTACATACACACACACACATATATATTATGATTATCTATATATTATCTATTTATTTATTATCATGTGATGATATTTTTAATGACAATTAATTTTTAAATTTTCATTTTTATAATTATTTTATAAATATTATATAATATTTTTTATGATATTTTATTTTTACAATTCATTATTATGATATGATTATTTATAAATAATGTGATAAAATCTATAAATTGCTTATAAATTAGTTATAATTGTCTAATTATTTATAAATATAATATAGTAAAATTTATATATTAGTCATAAATTAATGTTATAATATTTTTTATGATAATTTATTTTTACAATTTATTGGTATAATTATTAATAAATATTATATGATCATATATATGATATGGTAATATGATTATTTATTTAAAAATAATGTATTTTATTTGCACAATACTAAATGACAGCTCAACTTACCCTTTTTTATTCTTTAATTTTTATTTCCCTCACTCTATATTTTTATTTGTTTTTAGTTTGAATTCGTTTGTATTTATATATTTATTATTTGTTTAAACCGTTATGTTATGTTGGTTGTTTTAATTGGGCTTTGAAATAATTAAAATGTTTTATTTTTTACTTTATGTTGTTAGCTTTTAAATAATTAAATGCTAACATTCTCACGCCATTACAATTCCCATCCTCCACCCTTGGATGCCATTGCAGGAACACCTATCAGTATAATAAATAAATATTATTACTTTTATATTAATATATTGTAATTCATTTTATTTTAATATATTATCATTCAATTATTTAGAATTAAATTGTCTTACGAAGAAGTAATGAATAATTAAAATAAAATTTAAGAAAAAATGAATTCTTAATTAACTTAATAGGCTAATTAAGGTTTTGTACTTATTTTGATAATTTTAAAGTTTAATAATACACACAATACACTTTGTATATGAATGAACACACACACACACACACACACATCATTATTTTATGTTCTTAATGTTTGTACGCTTTTATTCAAACACCATATAAAATATAATAATAATTAAAATAAAATAATATAAATAAACCTTAAGTTAAAAATAAATATAGAAATTTTTTAAGAGACATTTGACAAATTTTCAATATATTACAAACTAATACAATATTGATGTTAACAAATTAAAAACATTTTGGTTCAAAATTTTTATTATACAATTTAGATCATTATAACTTTCTTTTTAATTTTTTTTGACCCATCCTTGACAAAGAATATAACTGCTCTCTTGTAGATCAGGTTTTATAATCTCCTTTCTCTCTTGAGGAATGAACAACATATCAAACAAGTGGTTAGTCAAGTGGGCTCCTTCATAAAATTGGATGAATGTTTGGTGGGTAGAAGATTCGTAAGAGCCTGTGTGATTGTGGATCTCTCTAAACCTGTCCCTCAATTAATCAAGGTGTGCTTGGTCGAGTCTCTTGGACTGAGTTCGACAATTTTGAGGGACTCCCCTTCCACTAATTTCATTGTAATCTCCTTAAACATCAGCTTGTTAGATATCCCTCTAGGAGCTATGAGTCCTCTTCGTCGATCTCCTAGCGTTCTTGGAAGAAAAAAGATGGGATCCCTAATATAGAGTTTGTTTAGCACAACCATGACAAGTTATTTCATCCTCCTTTCTATTGTACCTTTTTGAAGGAGTTGCATAAGGATGTTTCGAGGCCTATTTTGGAGTCAGCCCCCTCTCAGATGAAGTTCTAAGTGGTCTCTCCTCGTCTTCATGTTCTTAAGCATGTAGTCGATGTGTATACTACCTCTAAAAAGAAAGGTCATAGATCAAAAACTAAATCTCTAAGAGTAGAATCATAATACTCAGTGTTTGATGGCGTTCAACAGACATTGGATGACCTTCTTTCTTATTAAGAAAGAAGCACGGTTATGACTTGTGGTTAGGCTTCCTCCTTAAATTGAGTGGGATCATTACAATGCATGTTAATTTGCTTCTATCTTGGTAAAGTTTCTTCATGTTTGTTTCCCTTTTCCATGGGAAGGGCATTTATTTTACGTTGTTGAGTTGTCATTTTGAGTTGTATATTTAGTCTTATTTTTACTACTACTATTTTGTTGTGTTTTTGTTGTGATCTTTTTAGTAATGAAGTTTCTTTTCAGTTGTTGCTTCCTAGATGTTTCAGTTTTTGTTTGCAGATTTTTTTGTTACTTGTAGCTTTTGAGGCCTTATCTATGATTTGTAAAAGGTTCGGGTCCCTTTCAAAAAACCCCTTTTTGATTTAAAGCTTCGAATAAAAAACATTTACCAATAATAAAAAAACTTTATTTTTAACTTAAAATAATAAGAAATCATTTCCACTTATGAAATATATTCAAACATGTTATTGTTAAGTGGAAGCACTTGTAATTTATTTTATTAAATAATTAAACATTAATGCTAATTAGAGACCTAATCATTAATTCAAATTTTAGAGCCTTAAATAATTTATATGTGCCCTAAAATTAAGCATGTATTTGAATGTATACTTATAATCAATAATCTAAGGGACCTACCAATGTGGGCTTACATCTAACATATGAATATGCACTAACATCTCCATTAAAATTAACTAGGAGTACACAAAGAAGATGGTATGACCTAAACAACCCTATCAAAAGTAGCTCATGAATCCAATTAGAACAAGGGTGTAGAGTGTTATGCCCTTAACCATTGGCGTGTCTATAGATATATGTGGCTGACCTGTGGCTTACATACCTCTTTTATTTACTTATTACATTTCTCTATGTTCTTAGATAGGTCAGCCTATGGAATAACCTTGGCTAAGTAGACTATATATAGGAGGTAGTGGTTAGTCTTTAATCATCATTGAAGCATTCTTCTATTAGTGCATTATTATGGAAGTTGTCCCCTCGAAGTGGCTTTGCTATATTATCCAGTATTCTGTCTGCTATCGATTATTGCTATGTAATCTCTCCTATTTTCTTATTTTTCACAATATAAAATTATTGTGCGAATATCTAAATAATTTCATTAAAAGTGGTATCAGAGCTTTGTTTTGGGCGAGTTTCCTGTGGCATTTTTTTTCAGATCTGGAGATGCATGGCTTTTGGGAGCAGTGAAAGTGAAAAAACATAACTTGCGATCCGGGAAGAATTAATTTTTTTTGTCAGTGCAGTATTGCTTGAAATAATTTTTTGAGAAAAAATATTATTAAAAAAAAAGTCTGATTTTTTTTCCCTTTGCACACTTGTAGTCATTAGATTCATCTCAGTGAGACGATCACAATGATGTATTTTGTCGGTACCCTTTTTTGGTATCAAAAATTTTACTCTAGTGTAGAAAAGTAATCATTGGATTCATCTTGACAAGATGATCAAAATGGTATAATTTCTTGGTACACTTTCTTTTTCAAGGTCAAAACCCTCCTAGGTTTGTTTATGGCAGGAACTTCAACTCAGGTAAGAAAAGGGGCTCCAAAAACTCCTAAGAATCCTTATACTGATGACATGGAATCTGGAACTTCAAATTTGGAATTTTCTCAACTTCAAGAGAACATAAAAAACTTGGTGAGGCATGATGACTTTGTTGCAATCCAAGTTGTTGTTTCAGGGATGGGTAGAGAGATTAATGGAGTTCACAGTGAATTGCAACATCACAACACAATTGGCTACCCTCACATCTAGGTTTGAGCCTAACAACCCTCCACTTCAACATTCAAATCCTCCTCTCAACAACTCCCATGTTGGTATGAAACTGATGTTGCCAAAAGTGGACATGCATAAGTTCGATGGTAAGGATCCTCTCACTTGGATTAACCAAATTGAGAGTTTATTTGAGCTGCATCAAACCCCTAGTTCTCAGAGGGTGATGGTGGCATCCCTATATATGGAACCTGAGAAATTCATTTGGTATCACTGGTTATGTGCTTAAAAGAAAAAGAATGGTGCTCCTGTTACATGGACTATTTTTACTAAGGAGTTGATAGCTCATTATTAGAATAATGTCTCTGAGAACTATTTCAACCAATTAGCCAAGCTATGGTAAACATGACTTGTGAAGAATTATATTAATCAATTTCAGAATCTCTCTTTACGGGTGGAAAATATCATTAAGAAAAATTTGACAAATGTATTTTTGGTTGGCCTCAAAGATAACATCCAATACGTGGTTTGAATGTTTAGCCTAAAATTTGTATCAAAAGCTATCCTTAAGGCATGCGTGATAGAAGATAAAGAGATAGTTAAAAAGAAAACCTTCACTACTGGTCATGATCGCAACTTTCCAACACCATCATTTCCATAGCCCACCAGATTAACACAATGAAAAATTGAGGAGAAGTGAGCCAAAGGGTTGTGATAAAAAATGGAGCAAAGACCATCATTGTGCTTAAAAGAAGCTATTTTACATTGAAGGTGCCAATGATGATGAAGATGATGTAGAAGTACATGATGCAAATGTAGAAGTTCTTGAGGAGGAATCTAAAGACTCTTAGCCTACTATTTCATACCATGCCCTATCAAATATTAGTACTTTGTAAACTCTTAAGGTGATGGGTTCCCTTAGGAAAAAAAGGTCACTATCTTGAATGATTCTGGGAGC
The DNA here is from genome assembly GCA_037957365.1 of Torreya grandis. Lineage (NCBI taxonomy): Eukaryota > Viridiplantae > Streptophyta > Pinopsida > Cupressales > Taxaceae > Torreya > Torreya grandis. The sequence continues at coordinate 1,118,759 of JARHVA010004604.1, forward strand.
ACACATAACTTCATCCATAGTAAGTTGGCTGCTCGTTTGAACTGTTTCATTTATCCAGCTCTAGAATATTAGGTATGATTGCAGGTGGTGGTACTGTCAGCTATTTAGGAGAATGTCATAGTATTAAGTTGGCCATGAGAGACTACTTATTGGATTCTCCTATGTTTATTATTATGATGGGTGGAGTTGATATTGTACCGAGAGTCTAGTGGCTCACCACTTTGGGCACTATTGAGATGAATTTTCAAGAATTATTCATTCATTTTCACTTTGAAGAAAGGATATTTGAGCTAATAGGATTAAAGGCTAAATCTCCCTAACTTGTTAGCTCCCATCAAATGACAAATATTATTCATAAGGGTGATGAGGGATTTGTAGCTCGCTTGTTTTCTATAGAAGTATAACCAACTCAGCCATCTCTTCCTCTTAATATACAATAAATAATTGATGCTCATTCCATTGTTTTTAGAGACATGCCAAAAGGACTTCCACCTAGCCGCACACATGATCATGCTATCACACTTATTTCTAACAGTACACCACCCAACATTAGGCCATATAGGTATCCCTATGCCCAAAAAAGTGAAATTTAAAATATGGTATAAGAGATGCTGGATGCAGGAATCATTCACCATAGCCAAAGCGAATACTCATCACCAGTTGTCATGGTGAGAAAGAAAGATGACACTTGGAGGATGTGCCTTGACTATAGAGAACTCAACAAGTACACTATCAAAGACAAGTTTCTAATTTCTATCATTGATGAATTGCTAGATGAATTGAATGGTGTTCTTTATTTTACCAAGTTAGATCTACATTCTGGGTATCATCAATTAGGATCTGTAATTAAGACATACCCAAAACCACTTTTAGGACTCATGTGGTCCATTATGAGTTTTTGGTTATGCCTTTTGGCCTAACAAATGCACCATCTACTTTTCAGAGTTTTATGAATACTATTTTTAAGGCATTTTTGAGGAAATTTGTTTTGGTATTCTTTTATGATATCCTGATTTATAGTAAAAATTGGGTAGACCATTTACAACATGTGAAATAGGTACTATCCATTTTGGAGAATGGGAACATGATATTACTACTCATGATTTGATTTAAAATCTTTAGCAAGATTTAGATGGATTAGAAAAATTCACATAGAAAGGTAATGCATTATGGTACAAAAATAGGTTGTAGCTATGTAAGAATTCTCTTCTTAAACAAAAAATCTTTCAAAAACTTCATGCAACTCCAATTGGAGGTCATTCAAGATTTTTCAAAACCTATCACAAGATCAAGCAAGATTTTTTTTTGGAAGGTCTCAAGGGGGATGTCCAAAAATATGTGGCTGAATGTATGATCTATCAAAAAAACATAGGCAAAACCATCAAAACTCTTGGTCTTTTATAGCCTTTATCTATCCCTAGCCAACATTGGGAAGAGGCCTCTATGGATTTCATTACAGAGTTACCAAGATCTGATGGTCAAAATGTTATCATGTTTGTTTTAGATCATCTGAGTAAGTATGCTCATTTTTGTTTATTATCCTAGTCATTTGTTGCTAGTACAATAGCTTCTGCTTTTCTCAATATAGTTTAGAAACTACATGGGACCCCTAAGATCATTGTCAGTGATAGAGATCCCATTTTTACTAATAATTTCTAGATTGAGTTATTTACATGTTTAGGCACTCAATTGGCTCATAATTCATCCTATCATCCTCAATCTAATGGACAAACTGAGGTAGTCAACAAATGTCTGGAAGGACATCTCCATTGTTTTGTTTATGATAAACAAGATAAATGGGTTCATTCGCTGCCACTTGTTGAATGGTGGTATAATAATTCTATTCAAAGTTTTTCCAAAATGTCTCCTTTTATGGCAGTATATGGATACCACCCTCGATCCATCACTTCAACTTTGAAGGTCCGTGCTAAGGTTCGTGTAGTTGAAGAACATATTCACCGTCAGTAGGAGGTCCTTGCAAGTTTGCCTGAAAATTTATCTATGGCCCAAAATCGCATGAAGCAACAAGCAGATCAACATGGAAGTGAGATTGCCTTTTTGTAAGGGATATTTGGTTTGATATTAATATTATTTTCAATTCTATAGGGTTATAATTCGTATATGATGCAACTAGGAAGTTAGGTGTTCTAGTTTCTTCTCGACAATTCTTTTTCTCTTATCTCAAGGATTTTTTTTCCACTATTTTTAAGCTTTTTTTATTCTTCTTATGTTTTATGTAAGGGTGAGGGCCGCATCAACCCTCAAGCATCAATATAAAAAATTAATACAAAAGTCACAATAATTAATATAGTCTCAACAATTGTGCCTCAAAAAGATGATTAAGAAAATCGAGAATAGATGGTTGTTATGTATTGTCATGAAGTATGAAGATATTTTATTAGTTCAAGGAGGTTTTAATATTTCTCCAAATTTGTACCAGTGAATTGAAGCTATCAAGATTGTGGGATTCGTATGAATGGACATCTAAGACACAAAAATCTATTTTCCTTTATAAAGCTTTGACACTTTGCCACTTTAGAATGAATGAATTTGATAATTTCGGATTGGAGGGCTTTCTTCAAGGGATTGAAGGACATGATTATTTTAATAAAGTAGAGACTAAATATTTAATATTTAATATAGTTGGTAGATTTAAATTTTATACTAGACAACTTTACACTTGTCATTCTTATCATAATGACTAAAGAAATGTTATTAGATTTGTCACTTTTCAAATGAGTTTGTACTATTAAATTGATATTAATAGAGGCTAACATGTCATATATGGATAATTGTATTTAAAAAAATATAAAAATTATCAAAAGAAAAAAAATGCTATTACATTTATCACTTTTAAAATGATTGTAATTATTATATTGATATAAATAGAATATTCCACAAAATCATGTAGAGTAATATTCTTTATTTTTTGATGCCAAATTTTAGAATTGTTTTGTTTTGTTTTTATTCGAGTAAAGGTGGGTTTTGATGGGATCTCACAACCCATACCTAAACTGAAAAAACTGCTAGAAAAGACAACATAAACAATCAACAATGTGTCCAACAAAACAAGCATGCCACAACCAATAAAAAAATTACATCAAAACCATGAACCATTTGCCAACTAGCAATAAACAATAGTTTTTCGCTAAACAACAGCCTTCTGTCAACAAAAAAGTGGCTAATAAGCAACAAAGAAACTACCATAGAAACAACCAGTAAAATGTTTCCAGTAGAACAAACACCCCCTAAAAGATAGAGGGGCAAACACAAATAACTAATGGCTGATATCAAACTCCTTCCCCATCGAGAGAGGAGACCCTTTATCATCCATTTATTGCTATCCTTCATGATTTTCTCTGCTTCAGATCTTAACTTTCTGGCCACTGATCTCTGATCTTTCCTCTTAATCGATGAATCCAAAATAACTTTAGGTTTTGTTGTTAGAGGAGGTGAAGGGGAATAATGATCACTAAGGAAAGTGTAGAGACCTTGAGTCCACAATAGGAGCAAGGTCCATTCTTAGAAGGACTTCCCTCCTAGGGGAGGAAAGAAGACCCCTAAAAGAAGAGTCAGGGGAGAGGAACCAGATGAAAAAAATAATTTATCATTATTATATCAAATAAAATCCTAATCCGAAGCTCCTTTCGTCCTCCAAATGAGACAAAGTTGAAGGCCCTTAGAAGAACACCTGACAAAAAAATACCCAAGAAGATTATAATAAAAAAATATAAAAAAAGACCTTCAAAATTGAAAAACTACATCTAGGAACCCTTAAAAAAATAGAGAATAATATAATAATTCTCGTAAAAAATTCTCATTCATTAAAAAAAGAAAAATTATTTGCTTCACTGATTTCTATAATAACAAGTATCAAAAAATCGTAAACCCCAGAGATTCCAAATCGTACACGATGCACATTTAATTGTGTATACAATCATATAAATAAATAAATTAGTTATGATGGAGAAGTGGTCAGTATCTGGGTGTATTTAAAGAAACTCATACAATGATTTACCAATTGCCTTTCAACCAGATTTTGTCTAAAACTACAGTGGAAGATGAGGTAGGTGAACACATATGGGTTTAGCATGCAAAGGTTTATTGACATGATTGAAGTTTATTGGAAGAAAATAGAGCCCAAAACATATGAAATAAATTCCAATAATTGTTTAATATGAATCGATACTCAACAAACACAGAAGAACCCTATAAAAATGTAATTTGAAAACTAAAACTATCTCTAGACTAAAAAAGGTATGAATAGACAAAAAGGGGGTGGATATGATAGAAAATGATTAGAAGTAACAAAAATACACCAATAAATACCTAATCTAAACTAATAACTCAAAAACAAATTGGTCACTAGAGTAATACATTATTACAACTAATAAATATGTAGACATTTTTTAGGTATATACATTATGTTAATAGAGTGATGCCACAATGGAAGTGGTATCAATGATGCAATATCGTTAATGTGAGATAATACATTGAGGTCCTAGAGTCTATCTTGTTAATTACATTTGTCTATTTTGCCAATATATTAGCACCTAAATAATATATATATATATATATAAAGAGAGAGAGAGAGAGAGAGAGAGAGAGAGAGATCCCATATGACATTCCTTGCACCATCGAGGCAACTACTAGTTTTATTTATTTTCATCTTCAAGCAAAGATGGTGGCTATGTTCAAAGGTTCGAGTCTTTGAGAGTGCTGATTTTAATAAGTGAGGAGGAAACTCGAGCTATAGAGATTTTATAAATGCAATGTGCTGATTTAGATCAAATTCGAATGAATATTCTTCTCAACAGAGTGAAGAATTATATTTCAGAGAGATTCTAACTACTTATCAAACTGAATCTTTGACTTCTAAGCCAAACGGTGGAGCCCCCAGACATAAAGGTAGAAAAATTCAACTAGATGCTTTAAACACCATAGATAGGGGCACTCAATGGACTATGGAAGCACTATTTTGTAAAAAATGAAGGCACGTAATAACTGCTCATCGTTGAGATTTCCCTTTTTGTAATGGGTATTCAGTTCGACGATATTCTTATTTGTAATTGTGTAGGGTTATAATTCATATTCGATGCTTTTAGGAAGTTAGGTGTTCTAGTTTCTTCTTGACAATTCTATTTTTTTTGTCTCAATACTTTTTTTTAATTCTTCTTATGTTTTTTGTAAGGGTGAGGGCCCCATCAACCCTCAAGCATTACTAAAAAATATTAATACAAATATTAGAATAATTAATATAGTCTCAAATAAATGTGCCTCAAAAAGGTGATTAGGAAAATCAAGAATAGACGGTTGTTATGTATTGTCATGAAGTGTAAATATATTTGATTAGTTTGACGACATTTTAATATTTCTCCAAATTTATACATCTAGGACACAAAAATCTATTTTCTTTCATGAAGCTTTTACACTCGGCCACTTTAGAATGAGTGAATTTGACAATTTGAGATTGGAGGGCTTTGTTCAAGGGATTGAAGGACATGAAGGTTCTAATAAAGTGGAGGCTAAAATTTAATATTTAATACAGTGAGTAGCTTTAAATTTTGTACTAGACAATTTTATACTTGTCATTCTTATCATAACAACCAAATAAATGTTATTAGATTTGTCACTTTTCAAATGAGTTTGTACTATTATATTGATATTAATAGAGGCTAATATGTCATGCATGGATAATTTTATTTTAAAAATATATAACTATTATCAAAAGGAAAAAATATATGCTATTACATTTGTCACTTTTAAAATGATTGTAATTATTATATTGATATAAATAGAATATTTTACAAAATTATGTAGATAAATATTTTTTATTTTTTTTATGATAAATTTTAGAATTGTTTTTTTTTGTTTTTATTTAGGTAAAAGTGCATTTTGATGGGATCCCACAACCCATAACAACAAAAAAATAGTCAAAAAATACAATATAAACAATCAACAATATATCCAAAAAACAATCATATTGGAATCAGTAAAGAAAACTACATCAAAACCATCAACCATTTGCCAACCAACAATAAGCAATAATTCTCTGCTAAAAATCAACCATCTATCAACAAAAAAATGGCCAACAAGCAAGAAATAAACTACCACAAAAATAATTAGTAAAACATTGCCAATAAAACAACATGCCCCCCAAAAGATAGAGGGGCAATCATAAATAACTAGTGGCCAAGATCAACATCCTTCCCTATTGAGAGTGGAGACCCTCCATCCTTATTGAGAGAGGAGACCCTCCATCGTCTATTTAGTGCCATCCTTCGCCATTTCCTCTACTTCATATCTCAACTTTTTGGCCTCTAATCTATGATCTTTCCCCTTAATTGACGAATCCAAAATAACTTTAGGTCTCACTATCAGAGGAGGAGAAGGGGAACAATGATTACCGACAAAATTAGAAGCCCTGAGTCTACAACAGGAGCAAGGTCCATCCTCAAAAGGGGCCTCCTTCCTAGGGGAGGAAGGAAGAACCCTATAAGAAAAGTGAGGGGGAGAAGAACCAGACGAAAAACGAATTTTTGGTGATCATGCAAATAAAAGCTTGATCTGAAGCTCTTTCTTTCTTTGTCCAAATGAGACCAAAAAGGGAGGGCAAATATTAAAGGCCCTTAAAAAAACACCCAATAATATAATGCTCAAAAAGATTATAATGAAAACATATTTTAAAAAACATTTGAAATAGAAAAACTATATCCACAAATCTAGAAAAAAATAGAAAATAGCATAAAAATTCTCATCAAAAGTTATTATTCATTTAAAAAAAATTTTATTTACTTCACTAATTTCTATAATAAGGAAAAAATCGTAAACACCAAAGATTCTAAATCGTACAAGATGTACACTTAATTGTTTATACAATCATATAAATACATAAATTAGTTATAAACCATTCAAAATATTGTATTGGAACATCACATTTAATAAACACATTCCTTTATCAAAAGGAATAATAATATACTCCCTATTTTATATTTTTAAGTTGCAAATTACAAATCATTTTTTTAATAATTATATTAGACGAATCCTTTTAAAATAATTAAAAAAAAAATCTAAAAGAATATACTATTTATATATATATTCTTAATTTTATAGATGACACTAATAATTTTACCTAATATGTAGGGTCCCTCAACGTTTTATAGATAACCCACAATAATAATTTTATGACATGTATGATTAATCATTAAATTTTATGCTAATACTTTACACATGTATCTTTAAAAATAATTATTACAATTTTTTAAAAATAATTATAAATTTATTAATTTAAAAAATAAATATTATATTAATTAGTATAAATATTTCAATTATATTTATTAAAAAAATATTTTAAGATAAATATTTTGAATTTGCTATATATTATTTGATTTTATTTTTTTCGAATTTTTTAATTTATTAGTGATAGTTATATCGTTAATTTAATCATATTATTATATTAGATTTTTGAAAAAAAGGGTTTCAAACTCTACTATATATCTTATATAATGATTTTTAGATCACTTTATCTAAGGAAGAAGAAAAACTTTTCTATGACGATCAAATAGATATCAAATTTAAAGTCAATATTTTTATTGGCATTTGTCACTAGTACACTCCACCACCCTGACTACAATTATAGGTTACATCTACTGATAAAATTAATACATATATCTTAAATATATTTATCGGAATTATATAAAGAGATATCAATCTCAAAGTTTTTATTTTGGATTTTTCACATACTGCATTAATTAATAATTCTATTATATTCTCCATCAATTTTCTAATGAGTAGTGATAAATGACATTAATCTAGCTACATCATTACGTTGGGTTTAAGCAATTTTTTTGAGAAAAAAAGACTCCAAACTCTATTGTATACCTAGGGTATTAATATTTTTTTATTGATTTCTCCAAGCAAAATAGAAAAAACTTATAAGTGACAATCGAATGAACATCAAATTTAAGGTTAAAACTATTATATAATAATCAAATAAATACCAAATTTAAGGTCCACTATAAGTATGAACAACTAACTCCATTACATTATGTTATTATTGGAATGGTTACCACCATAATTAGTATTTAAACAGTGAAGCATATTAAAAATATTGCGTGACAGATGTTTTAAACGAAGCCAAGATCCCAAATTTTTTTATAACTAGGGTGCCCAAACGAACGGTGAATAGTATTCCTAGCTATGGGATGTGGACTTACCTCATTGCATTGAACATAGGTTTCAAGCCACATGCCAATCCCTATCATATTGAACACCGAGCCTATAGTCCATTACATTGAATACTTTTCACGAATAACCTAATGTAGCTTAGTGTAGAAACGACGCTAGAGAATGGTCATCCCAGGAATAGACTTTGAGACCTCCCACTTCTAACACTCAACTCAGTCACTGCTAGGCTATCATGGCAAGGTTAAGTAATATTTAAAATTAATAAATATATATTATTTATTAAATTTCAATATATTGTAATTCGTTTTATTTTATTTTATTTATTTTCATCTCCAAGTAGAGATGGTGGCTATGTTCAAAGGTTTGAGTCTTTGAGAGTGCCAATTTTAAGCAATAAAGAGGAGAGTTGAGCTATTGAGATTTTGGAAATGCAATGCACTGATTTCAACCAAAATTTGGAAGAAAATTATTCTCAGCAGAGTGAAGAATTAACTTCTAGACAGATTCTAACTATCTATCAAACTGAATCTTTGATTTCTAAGACAATCAATGGAGTCTCCATATATAGAGGTAGAAAAATACACACTGAACGTTTATAACTAGATGCTTTAAACACCATAGATGGGGGCACTCAATAGACTATGGAGGCACTTTTTTCTCAAAGAAGAAGGTAGGGAATAATTGCTCATCATTGAGATTGCCTTTTTTGTAAGGGGTCTTCGGTTTGATGTTATTCTTATTTATAATTGTATAGGGTTAGAATTCCTTTGTAATGCTTCTAGGAAGTTAGGTGTTTGTTATAGTTTCTTCTCGACAATTTTATTTTATTTTCTCAAGGGTTGTTTTCCCACTTTTTTTTATATTTTTTTATTCTTCTTATGTTTTATGTAAGGGTGATAAGTCCATCAACCCTCAAGCATCACTAAAAAGACATTAATAAAAAAGTTAGAATAATTAATATAGTCTCAAAGTACCTCAACAAGATCATAGGGAAAATCTAGAATAGATGGTTGTTATATATTGTCATGAAGTGTAATGACACTTGATAAGTTTGAGGAGGTTTAATAATTCCCCAAATTTGTACCAGTGAATTGGAGCTATCAAGAATGTAAGATTTGTTTGAATAGATATCTAGGACACAAAATTTTATTTTCCTTCATGAAGCTTCGACACTTGGCCACTTTAAATATATGAATTTGACAATTTGGTATTGGAAGGGATTGGAGGGCTTTGTTCAAGGGATTGAAGGATATGACTATTTTAATAGAGATTAAATATTAAATATTTAATAGAGTTGGTAGCTTTAAATTTTTTACAAAACAACTTTACAATTGTCATTCTTATCATAATGACCAAATAAATGTTATTAGATTTGTCACTTTTCAAATGAGTTTGTATTATTATATTGGTATTAATAAAGGCTAACATGTCATGCATGGATAATTTTATTTTAAAAAATATATAAATATTATCAAAAAGATAAAATAAATGCAATTACATTTGTCACTTTTAAAATGATTGTAGTTATTATATTGATAGAAATAGAGTATTTCGTAAAATCATGTAAACGAATACTCTTTATTTTTTATGCTAAATTTTATTATTTTTTTGTTTTGTTTTTATTGGGGTAAAGGTGGGTTTTGACGGGATCCCACAACCCATACCAAAACCAAAAAAAATCCCAGAAAAGGCAACATAAACAATCAATAATGTGTCCAACAAAACAACCTTACCACAACCAACAAAGATAACTACATCAAAACCATCAACCATACCAACAACAAATAATAGTTTTTGACTAAAAATCAACCTTTTGTCAACAAAAATGAGGCTAACAAGCAGCAAAGAAACTACCATAGAAACAACCAGTAAAATGTTGCCAGTAGAAAAAATGCCCCCTAAAAGATAGAGGGGCAAACACAACCAATCAATGGCCGAGATCAACCTCCTTCCCCACTAAAAGAAGAGACCCTCCATCATCCATTTAGTGCCATCCTTCAGGATTTCCTCTGCTTCCGATCTCAACTTTTCAGTCACTGATCTCTAATCTTTCCTCTTATCCAATAAATCTAAAATAACTTTAGGTTTCGCTGTCGGAGGAAGATATGGGGAACAATGAGTCCACAACAAGAGTAAGGTCCATCCTTAAAAGGACTTCCATCCTAAGGGAGGAAGGAAGACCCCTAAAAGAATAGTAAGGGGGAGAGGCCTAGACGAAAAAAAAAATTTATCGTCATTATATCAAATAAAAATCTTGATCAAAAGTTCGTTCTTTCCTCCCCAAATAAAACAAAAAAAATTGAAAGTTGAAAACCCTTAAAATAACCCCTGAGAATACAATACCGGAAAAAATTATAATAAAAATATATTAAAAAGAAACCTTCGAAATTGAAAAACTCTATTTTCAAACCCTTAAAAAAATAGAGAATAATATAATTGTTATTATTGAAAAGTTATTTGCTTCACTGATTTCTAGAAATTCAAATCGTACATTTTATTGTTATGAACACATTCCTTTCACGATACACGATAACACATAGTTCTTTCATATCGAAATAAACTATAATAAAGAATATTTGTTTAATATATTATATCTTAAAAAGGAATAATAACATAAACCTTATTTTAGATTTATTTATTTTAAAATTATATTAGACAGGGCCCACATAAAATTCTGTGGGAATATGCTATTTATATATATTTATTTTTGTTAGATGATTGTAATAATTTTACCTAATCAGTCAACATTTTATTGAAAACCTACAATAATAATCATTCAATTTTGTGCTAACAATTTATATTATTTTAGTGGTCAATCATTAAATTTTGTGCTAACAAGTTATATATAAGTCTTAAAAAAATTATTATAATAGTTTGAAAATAATTATCAATTTAGGAATTTAAAAATAAATATTATATTAATTGAAATATATACGTTAAATTTATTATATATTACATTAATTAATGATTTTATTAGTTGTTTTGATTATTTTTATTTATTAGTAATAGATATCGTTAATTTAACCATACCATTATATTAGGTTTTAAGTTCTAAACTGTATTGCATATTTTATATATAATGATTTTTAGATCATTTTTAAAAAAAAAGAGGAATTTTTTTCCTATGAAGATCAAATAGACATTCCATTTAAAGTCAATATTTTTATTTACATTTATAATTATTACACTCCACCACCCCATTTCAATTGTAGGCTACATCCATTGACGTAATTAGTATATATATTTTAAATATATTTATTTGAAATATACTAAGAGATACCAATCTCAAGGTTCTTATTTTAGATTTTTCACATACCATATTAATTAACAATTTCATCATATTCTCCATCAATTTTCTACTCAGTAGTGATAAATGACATTATTCTAGCTACATCACTACATTATGTTCGAACAAATTTCATGAGAAAAAAAGATTTATATTCTATCTTATATCTAAGATATTAAAATTTTCTTATTCATTTCTCCAAACAATAAGGAAATTTTTTATAAATGACAATGAAATGAACATCAAATTTAAAGTTAAAATTATTGTATAATAGTCAAATAAATACCAAATTTAAAATTTATTATAAGTATGAACAACTCACTTTATTACATTCTCTTATTATTAAAATGTTATCATTGCAATTAATATTTAATACTAGTAGATATATCTTAGATAAATCTAGGTGTCTCGAGAATAATATCTATCGATATATTTAACATAGATTTATATAAGATATGTATGCTAGTATTACATGTCGTCTATATATTACTTATAAATTAATTATGATTATATTGATGTTATTTATCATGTGGTGATATTTTTTTATGATAATTTATTTTTAAATTTTTATTATTAATTATGTATAACTTAGTTATTTTTACGATTTCATTGTCATAATTATTTATAAATATAATGTGATAATTTATAAATTAGTTATAATTATCTATATATTTATTTAATATCATGTGATAATATTTTTTCTGATATTTTATTTTTACAATTCATTGTTATGATATGATTATTTATAAATATGATGTGATAATATATATATATATATATATATATATATATATATATATATATATATATATATAAATTAATTATGATTATCTAATTATTTATAAATATAATGCATTAACGGGCGGGGGCCCTAGCTTGGTTGGCTAAGTATTTCCGCTGCGACTCTGCTGGTCTCAAGTTATAGTCTACCCCCGCCCCGTGGTACCGGTATTAGGCGTGTCTAGCCAGCGCTGCCGGTCACGTTAAAAAGTTTATCGGGCTTTAAAAAAATAAAAAAATAAATATAATGCATTAAAATTTATATATTATTCATAAATTAATTATGATTATTTATAAATATGATGTGGTAAAATCTATATATTATGATTATCTTATTATTTAAAAATATAATGTAATAAAAGAAGAAATTAAATGTAAAAAGTTTGTATTTTATTTGCTCAATATGAAATGACAGTTCAATTCACTCATTTTTTACTCTTCTCTAATTTTTATTTCTCTCACTTTACTTTATATTTTTGTTTATCTTTTTTGTTTGAGTTTATTTGTATTTATATGTTTTCTATTTTTTTAACCATCATGTTTGTTGTTTTATTTTTTTATTTAATCATGACAATTTTGATATAATTATATTATATTATTTTTTATTTTATAATGTCAGCTTTCAAATAATTAAATGCTAACATTCTCACACCATTACACCTCCCAACCATGTCTCTCGGATACCATTGTAGGAACACCTTTGATGTTATTAACTAGCATACATATCTTAATAAATCTATGTAAAATACACCAATATATATCAATCTTAAGGTAAGTCAAAATGTATGCTAGGTGTCTCGAAAATGATATATATCAGTGTATCTTACATAGATTTATTAAGATATGTATACTAGTAGGACTTACCTCCATGTAAAATAAAGGTAAATTTCTATTGTTCATAAAAAAACTTAATATAAATATTTAATACAATTTTAAAATGAGAAATAAGGTATTAATAAAGCATAAATATACACATGATATATATAAGTAATATAAATGTAATATTAAAATATAAATATGGAGTATTTTGGTATAAATAAAATATAAATCTATATATTATCTATCAATTAATTATGATTATCTATTTATATATTATGATGTAATAAGTTATTTATTTTTTATCGATGCTTAAGAATTTAATGGGTCTTGGACCCTTACGACATAAATGCAAAAACAACGTAGTGATCTGGGTTAATATTAAAAAATGTCAAGGTAAAATGATTGAACTAAAATAAACTGAGATTATTACAATGAAAACCAACAATCACTATTTGTTCAAAACTATCCAACAGATACCAAATTATCTTCAAAGCAACAAACTGCTATAAATTATAACAACTATAAACACTGTTTACCATGCTGAAGAAGCCAAAAAGGACAAAACAAAACACTGTCATTCCAAAATTACAAGCTTAACCAACATTCCATTATTGGGCATAAAGGTGCTTGATTTGATAGGATCACCACACTTATTGAAACTTGTAACACGACCTTCCTACTCTTTTGCTTCTAGAACAACTCCTAATGATGCCTCCACTTGCCAGGCTGAACCCCTTTTGGATCCTATATTTTAGAGAAAACTAACCGTCTCTGAGAGCTCGATGAGTCCTTAATCAACAGATTTTTACCTTGCCACCAAGGTAGGGCCTTAAAATCCCCTCACACCACTCCCTTTGCAAGCCACTTGATAGCCTTAACACGCTATGGAGAGCTTCTCATAGCCAGCGATTCTTCCAAGCCTATAATGGGTTGTAAAAGCTCTTGGACTTTGAGCATGCATATGTCCCTACTTCTTATTGCTATTTAATTATATGCAAAAACTTAGTCCACTCCTGCATAAAATTGACCAGAGCTAGGAACTTGGATTCTAAAGTGCAAAATGTAGACAAAGGAATGAAACCCAACGAATCCTTATCAGAGAAGGAAAGAGTGGGAGACGGGCCTAAAAGAAGAGTTTCAATCTCAGATAAGAGTCTTTGTCTATCTTTCAGCCAAATGAAGAATTCTCAAAGATTTTGGACTTGCTCAGAGTCAGACAAAAGTAAATAGAGATTACTAGTAAAGAGAGAATCTAGGTCAAAATTGACTTGAATCTTGTTGCTCGCCACTAACATGTCCATCCCCAGAACTTGTTCAATGGCTTCCACCACGTTTACCAATGGCTTCCACCACCTTTACCAATAGAATCCAGAAGACATTGAAAAAATGCATCCTGGATATCGACCCTAAAAAAATCCATCTCCCTTGTCTTTGCCTTGTCAAAAACCAATGGCTAGCATGCTGATTCAACCCAAAAATTATCCATCACCTGAAAATGCATAAAAAAATGGCTACCTACCAAAAGCTCAGCCCCAAGAAAAATCCACCATTCTATCATTACGATCACCAACCCCACCCAATTCATTAGTGCACGTGTTGGAGATCTTACAAAGCCTTGATTTCTAACTATGGCAAGTCATTCCACTTGAACATGAAATTACCTTCGTCATCAAATCCCCTCAAAATTTAAGCATGCAGACACCTCATCACTTGAAATAGAAATCCCAATGCTCAAAACAATATAGGAGGAATTTAAATTATTTAAAAAATAAAAGACAAGACTCCTACAATCTCCAAATAAATTTCAAAGGTTAATTTGATCAAAATTTTGACAGTCTTCCTAGCTAGCCCTGACATTGTCCATTTTGACCTCCATAGATTGATCTATAGCGACATTAGCGAAAAAATCTACCACAATATTGATTTTCCTAAAGCAATGCGAACAAGACCATGCATCTAAATTTTCCAATTTAGGCCAAATTATATCTAAGATATTAGCTATTGTCTAGGATTTTATCGACTAATTAGTTAATGCTTAGATCACAACCTGAGAGTCACCTTCAATCTCAAGATTTGTAATACCACATTATAAATCCATCTGTATACCAACTGCCAAAGCCTAAACCTCTGTTTCATTATTATTCCCATCTGGAGGCTTCAAAGATAAAGCTCTAATAATAGAGCCACTATAATCTTTTATCACACACCCTGCACTTGACACCCCTGGATTACCTCTACAAGCCCCATCGAAATTCAACTTAAACCAACCAGGTTTAGGTGATTTCTATATTGCTTTTCTATGATTTTTCTTCACTTGCTTATTTACTAATGACCCTTGAATGGGAGGCTATTTGATATATTTCTAATTTGCATACATTTCCATATCCCATTGAGTTAGAATTCCTTTTTTCCTTTGAAAGTGTGAAGAAACCACTTTTGAAATGGATATTTACATTCCTTTCAGAAATGCATGAAGAGGATGTGATTCATTAGCAAAAATCCAAGCATTTCTTTCTCTCCAAACTATCCAGATTAGAATGGTTGGGTTGCATCTCCAAAGGGAGTAAAGATAACTATTAATATTCCCCACTGGCCATGAAGAAAAAGCTTGAAAGAGTGTCTACGACCAAGCCTAGGACTAATTGAATTTATTACACAACCAAGCCCATCACCAATTAACAAATTGACACTTAAATAGTAGGTGATCCACATATTCTTCTTATTGCTCACATAAACAACACCTTAAGGGGCCTACAAACCCAATTTTATTCAAATGATCTTGTGTGAGAATGCGGTTATGAACTCCCAACTAGGCAAAATCACCTACTTTTTGAAGACCCTCTTTATTCCAAAATAGAACACTAGCCGATCTTAGAGAGTCATCTTCTGCTTCCACCATTTGATAGCCTAGGCAAATTAGATAAATACCTATTTTAGCCCCAATCTAATACAACTGATCTTACATGTTTTTCAAAAAAAAAATTCTGAGCATGAGACAATCTTCCAAAGATCAAGCCTCTTCAAGGGGGATAGGAAAATCCTATAAACTTTTACACCATTAAACCACTTTACTTGAAGGACTATAAAAAATCACATAATCACTAATTTTTACGCCCATAAGTTTTCCAGAAACGGTTTGATCTAGCTATCTACAAACTCCTCTGCTAAAGGGTGATGACCATTCCAAGAATCATTCTAAAATTTTACCTTTCTACCATTGTTAAAAGCCCAAGAAACATGTTGAGAAATGATCGATCGATAATACAACATAAAATTCTATACATGGGATCCTCAAAGAGGGTTCCTGATTAAAACCATTTTCTCCAAAAATTTTGTATCTAGATACTTGGCTCTAAGAAGTCTTCACCATAATCTGTCTGGATCAGAAACCATTTTCTAGACTAATTTGGCTCCCAATGCTATATTTTAAAGATGAATAAATTTGATTCTCGCTTCTCCTTTTTATTTTCTTTTGCAAACCCTATCCCATTTCATCAATGGAATTTTCCTTTCTTCTCCAAAACCTTGCCATAGAAAATCTTTCATAATCTTATTCATGGAGTTGATTACCTTAGCTGGAGGGCTGAGAACTGAGAAAAAATAAGTCAACAGAACACTAAGAACTGTTTTGATCATAGTTAATCTACAAGCCAAAGAAAGCCATCTACCTTTCCACGGACTCAAATGGGCCTTAAATCTTTCTAGAAAATAATTCCAAATTCATGTTGATCTAGACCCTTTAAAAAATGGCAATCCCAAATATTTGCTTGGAAGTTTTCCAATTTTAAAGCCTAGAAGATTGCTAATATTCCTTTCAATCTTGTGTCAACAATTCACAAAATAAATTTCAGACTTACCATCATTATCTCTTTGACTAGAGGCTTCTTCATAACACTTCAATATTATTTTAAACTCCATAAGTTCTACTATCACTACTTTTCCAAAAAGAAAAGTATCATTTAAAAATTGATGATGTGTTTGAATATCAAAATTATCAACAATTTGTAATCCATGGAACCTATTTCGATCCTAAGCATCTTGAACTGCTCTACACAAGGCTTCAACCATGATAATGAAATGAAAATGAGACAAAGGATCTCCTTGCCTCAAGCCTCTGGAAATAGAATAAAAACCAAAGGGACTACCATTGACTAACACCCAAAACTTAGGGTTAGAAACACAAATAAAAATCCATTCACACGAATCCTTACTAAAACCAGACTTCAGTAGAATTTGAAACAAATATCTCCAATTGAGTCTATCATATGATTTACTTATATCTAATTTTATCATCATCCATTTTTGATGATTATGAGATAGAGAGTGCAAAATCTCATGCACCACTATGATGCCTTCCGGAATACTCCTCCTTGGAACAAAAATCGCTTGTTCGCCAGAGATAAGACTATTCAAAAAAGGTTTCATTCTTTCAGCAATTGATTTAGAAATGATCTTATAGACTGTATTACATAATGTAATTGGTATGAAGTCCAGGAAAGAGGATTTCACTTCCCCTTTATGGAAAAGAGAGATAAAAGTCATAGTTAGCTCGGGTTTCAATTTTTTCTTCTTTCTAGATTCTTCTACCATCTCCCAGACATCTATTCCCACCACTTCCTAGAAATGTTGAAAGAAAGCTGTTGGAAAATCATTTGGACCAGGAGCTTTATCTTGGGCCATGAAAAAAACTACCCTTGTGATTTCTTCCAAAGAAAATGGAGCCATCAACTTATCATTCATATTTTGAGAAATAATTTTAGGGATGAATTAAATAAATTCATTTTGAGCTCTCAAGTTAGAGCACAATTCATCATTTAATAGGTTTTTGAAGAATTGAATTGCTTCCTATCTAATTTATTCTGGGGATTCTAGATCCACTCCTTGATTGGGAAGGATATGGGCGATTATGATCACATTCCTTCTTGCCTTCACTGAATGATGAAAAAAGGTTATATTTCTATCCCTCTCTTTAAGCCAATTTTCTCTAGATTTCTACGTCCAATAGATTTCTTTCCTACAAAGACTTTTCTCATAATCCGTTGTTAAAGATTTCTCCTGATGATAAACAGTTATGTCCATCCTTTTCTTAAAAATGGCCTCATTCAACAACTTTAATTCTTCTTCAATTCTTGATTTTTCTTGGAAGATATTTTTGAAGTGTTCTCAATTCTAAATTTTCTAGTTTTCTTTCACAAATTTTAATGTTTTGAACATCTGAACCATTTTAGATCCTTGAACTGTCAAACATTGAAGCCACCAATTTTTGACATAGTCAAAGAGAGAGGAGTCTCGCAACCAGATCAATTAAAATTTGAATGGACATATTTTTGAAGGGGTGTCAAAATCAATATTTAAAATAGTTGGTTGATGATCTGAGCCTACAAACTGAGAGACCCAACAATCAATTTTTTTGTTACTTTGAATCCAATTAGGAAAAGTCAAAAACCTATCCAACCATTCCAGAATATTATCCTTACCCAAACACGTATTGTTTTAAGTAAACCAACCTAAATGTAGAGAAACATCTTTAAGAGCATTCTATTCAATGAACTTACCAAAATATTGAATCACTTGGGAGTCAGAAAATACTCGACCTTTTTATCCTTGAAGCTTAAAATGACATTAAATTCCCCTCCTAAAACAAACTTTTCCAGCGAGATTTTTTGAAGAAAAGATGAAATGTTTAACCAAAAGGTAGATTTGAGCTGAACACCTTGAGGACCATAGATATTGATTAGTACAAACTGAAGATCTGAATGTAAACTAAAGATTTTGCCTGCTTACCAATTCTGTCCAGAAGCTAATACTTCTACTTTAAAAGAAAAAGGAGACTAGGGAATCACTAAACCCCCTGATGCTCCAACTACCTCCATATATACCCCATTCCAATTATTCCCAAATGAACTCAAAAAAATTTCTCTTTCCTCCTTATCAATATTGGTTTATTGAAGCAATAAAATATTGGGTTTTCTACCTTGATTAGACGCTTTACCAAACATATTTTGTTGGGGGCATTTAGTCCCCTAACATTCAAGGATATTAATTTCATGATTCCTAAGGGAGGACTTCCACCCCCGACTTTACAACATCCATAAAGCTCTCTAAGGTACCCTGTCTACCCATTAACATTTCTCCTTCAGTGCGATCTTTTTTCTTTTTTCTGCTTTTAGCCTGCTGAGGACTCTAATTCAGATTCACCTTATTGTTGTGGGATTGAGAGATGGATAAAATATATTTAGAATTCAGATCCCCTTCAAAATATTCTTTCAATTCTACTTCCTCTTATGATTCTTCCTTATCCGAATAATGGATATCTTAGGCTTTAAACTCTAAAAAACTCAACATCTTATTTCTTAACTTCATTTGATTTTTCAAGACTATCTCTTTAATAAAAAGAGATTATTTACCAATAATGTCACAACTCTTTAACATTGAAGCTAGGGAAATAAATTTAGATGTTCTTATATTAACCAACAGATCCTCAGTGGCCTTAATTTTATGAGCTTTTGAAAGCCAAGAGTCTTTCTCGATAGCTGATTGATCAACCCTGTATTCTTGTTCCTACTAATTAAGTGTCTTCCATTTTAAGGCCTTCTTTGGTTTCCTTATGGCTTAAACTTGATCACTTTAGTTTGAAACAAGCTCCTCTTATTCTTACAAAAAATTTGAATGTGCCTTGGTTGATGACAATTATAACATCTGAAAGGAATATATTCTAAATCGATTCTCTGGTACCAAACCCTATTTTTTATTTTGATGATCACAAACTTTGGAATCTCTTAGTCCAAATCTAATTCCACCTTGACTCTCCCATAGGCAACTCTGTCACCTTTAAGTGAAGTTGTATCAATTTCCACTTCTAAGCCTACTAGCTCTCCCAAGGCTATCAAGCAATCTTCACTCCATTATTATAGGGGAAGACCATAAAATCTAATCCAAACTAGATAACTACCCTTTCTTGGTTTTGACATATCAAAATTAGGGCTCCAATTTTTAACCAAAGATCCAAACCATTAACGGACTAGGTTTTAACATCAAAAACCTTTTATTTAGTTTCAATCCAGCTAAAGATCACCACAAAAAAACCTTTGGGTAAAAAACTTACCTTCACTTTTGAACCCAAATTCTCTTTAATCCAAAGTTCAACTACTCCCACTACTGGCCGTTTCCCATTGCATTTGTAGATTATGACACATTCATATAATTGACTAATCTTCATAGTAAATAACTCGAACATTTTAGGGTTTTAGCTTCTCTTATTTTCACTCCATCCCCCAAGAGATCCCCTTTTTGGACCTCTTGACTCGCTTGAAAATGTTCACCTACCATCTTCTTTTGAGACCCTTCTAGCGGTCCCAACCCAACCTCCTTTTCCACTTCAACAGATTTTGAGATTTGATTAAGCCCTTCATTTTGATTTAGATAATGCTAAAGTGTTCCTATCAGTTTGCCTTTCTAACTGGCTCCAATCTTGCTGGTATTTAGTTCTTCATCCCACCATTCTCATTTTTCCTTTATCATTGCTTCCAAAACCTTTCTTCAATCTTTTTTACCATGATTACATTCATATTTTTATTTTGTACTGACAAAACTTAAATTTTTCACTTGAGCCTCCCTTCGCTCTGAGCTTGTTTCCCTAGGTTTTGCCCACAAAAATCCTCTCTTCTGTTCCTTCACCTTCGCTCCCTCCTCTTTCTCCTTCACTCCAACCTTTACTTGCTCCTTGAACATCTGCTTTGTGCTCACCATCTTGATCTTGTCCTAGACTAAGGCATCATTATTTATAGACATTTCAATTGCATCAAAATACTCATGTATTAAATTTTAATCTACATTTGAAGCTTAATGGGGGTGGGCATGGGTTTGTAATGCCCACCAAATGATCCGTAGCTGAATCACCCCACTATGATCCACATGGAACACATGGAGAAATTTTACCCATACCTCAAGGTATTCGTATGGCCGTTTCAGAATGTAGGTGCATCGTCTGCTCCTAAACCGTGATGCATCACATGGTGCTCGACAGGAATTTAACTCGAGACCTAGGAGATCAGAGTCATTAATCCTATCCACTCAAACTAACCCTTGGGACTTGATGTGATAATTTATTTCTAATTATAATTTTATTTTATATATGTGTGTGTGTGTGTGTGTGTGTGTGTGTGTGATGTGATAAAATTTATATATTATCTATAAATTAATTGTGATTTTCTATATATTATGATGTGATAAATTATTTTTATTGATAATTTTATTATTATGATCATTTTTAAATGTTATATAGTAAACTTTATATACTACCTACAAATTAATTATAATTATCTTCATATTATCTATTTATTTATTATGACGTGGAAATTTCTTTTATGATAAATAATTTATGATAATTTATTTTTACATTTCATTGTTATAATTATTTATAAATATAAAGTGGTTATATATATATATAATGATTATCTATATATTATCTATTTATTTATTATCATGTGATGATATTTTTAATGACAATTAATTTTTAAATTTTCATTTTTATAAATATTATATAATATTTTTATGATATTTTATTTTTACAATTCATTATTATGATATGATTATTTATAAATAATGTGATAAAATCTATAAATTGCTTATAAATTAGTTATAATTGTCTAATTATTTATAAATATAATATAGTAAAATTTATATATTAGTCATAAATTAATGTTATAATATTTTTTATGATAATTTATTTTTACAATTTATTGTTATAATTATTAATAAATATTATATGATCATATATATGATATGGTAATATGATTATTTATTTAAAAAGAATGTATTTTATTTGCACAATACTGAATGACAACTCAACTTACCCTTTTTTATTCTTCTTTAATTTTTATTTCCCTCACTCTACTTTATATTTTTATTTGTTTTTAGTTTGAATTCGTTTGTATTTATATATTTTTTATTTGTTTAAACCATTATGTTATGTTGGTTGTTTTATTTGGGCTTTGAAATAATTAAAATGTTTTATTTTTTATTTTATGTTGTTAGCTTTTAAATAATTAAATGCTAACATTCTCATGCCATTACAATTCCCATCCTCCACCTCTAGATGCCATTGTAGGAACACCTATCAATATAATAAATAAATATTATTAATTTTATATTAATATATTGTAATTCATTTTATTTAATATATTATCATTCAATTAATTAGAATTAAATTGTCTTACGAAGAAGTAATGAATAATTAAAATAAAATTTAATAAAAAATGAATTCTTAATTAACTTAATAGGCTAATTAAGGTTTTGTACTTATTTTGATAATTTTAAAGTTTAATAATACACACAATGCACTTTGTATATGAATGAATACACACCCACACACACACACACACACACACACACACACACACACACACACATCATTATTTTATGTTCTTAATGTTTGTACGCTTTTATTCAAACACCATATAAAATATAATAATAATTAAAATAAAATAATATAAATAAACCTTAAGTTAAAAATAAATATAGAAAGTTTTTAAGAGACATTCAATAAATTTTAAATATATTGCAAACTAATACAATATTGATGTTAACAAATTAAAAACATTTTGGTTCAAAATTTTTATTATACAATTTAGATCATTATAACTTTATTTTTAACTTTTTTTGACCCATCCTTGACAAAGAATATAACTGCTCTCTTGTAGATCAGGTTTTATAATCTGCTTTCTCTCTTGAGGAATGAACAACATATCAAACAAGTGGTTAGTCAAGTGGGCTCCTTCATAAAATTGGATGAATGTTTGATGGGTAGAAGATTCGTAAGAGCTTGTGTGATTGTGGATCTCTCTAAACCTGTCCCTCATTCAATCAAGGTGTGCTTGGTCGAGTCTCTTAGACTCAGTTCGACAATTTTGAGGGATTCCCCTTCCACTAATTTCATTGTAATCTCCTTAGACATTAGCGTGTTAGCTATCCCTCTAGGACTTTTGAGTCCTCTTCATCGATCTCCCAACTTTCTTGGAAGAAAAAAGATGGGATCCTTGATATAGAGTTTGTTTAGCACAACCATGACAAGTTATTTCATCCTCCTTTCTTTTGTACCTTTTTGAAGGAGCTGCATAAGGATGTTTCAAGGCCTATTTTGGAGTCAGCCCCCTCTCAGGTGAAGTTTTAAGTGGTCTCTCCTCGTCTTCATGTTCTTAAGCATGTAGTCGATGTGGATACTACCTCCAAAAAGAAAGGTCATAGATCAAAAACTAAATCTCTAAGAGTAGAATCATAATACTCAGTGTTTGATGGCGTTCAACAGACATTGGATGACCTTCTTTCTTATTAAGAAAGAAGCATGGTTATGACTTGTGGTTAGGCTTCCTCTTTAAATCGAGTGGGATCATTACAATGCCTGTTAATTTGCTTCTATCTTGGTAAAGTTGCTTCATGTTTGTTTTCCTTTTCCATGGGAAGGGCATTTATTTTACGTTGTTGAGTTGTCATTTTTAGTTGTATATTTAGTCTTATTTTTACTACTACTATTTTGTTGTGATCTTTTTAGTAGTGAAGTTTCTTTTCAGTTGTTGCTTCCTAGATGTTTCAGTTTTTGTTTGCAGTTTTTTGTGTTACTTCTAGCTTTTGAGGCCTTATCTATGATTTGTAAAAAGTTCGGGTCCCTTTCAAAAAACTCCTTCCTGATTTAAAGCTTCGAATAAAAAACATTTACCAATAATAATAAAACTTTATTTTTAACTTAAAATAATAAGAAAGCATTTGCACTTATGAAATATATTCAAACATGTTATTGTTAAGTGGAAGCACTTGTAATTTATTTTATTATTATTATATTAAATAATTAAACATTAATGTTAATTAGAGACCTAATCATTAATTCAAATTTTAGAGCCTTAAAGAATTTATATGTGCCCTAAAATTAAGCATGTATTTGAATGTACACTTATAATCAATAATCTAAGGGACCTACCAATGTGGGCTTACATCTAACATATGAATATGCACTAACATCTCCATTAAAATTAACTAGGAGTACACAAAGAAGATAGCTCATGAATCCAATTAGAACAAGGGTGTAGAGTGTTATGCCCTTAACCATTGGTGTGTTTATAGATATATGTGGCTGACTTGTGGCTTACATACCTCTTTTATTTACTTATTACATTTCTCTATGTTCTTAGATAGGTCCGCCTATGGAATAACCTTGGCTAAGTAGACTATATATAGGAGGTAGTGGTTAGTCTTTAATAATCATTGAAGTATTCTTCTATTAGTGCATTATTATGGGAGTTGTCCCCTCCAAGTGGCTTTGCTATATTATCCAGTATTCTATCTGCTATCAATTATCGCTATGTAATCTCTCTTATTTTCTTATTTTGCACAATATAAAATCATTATGTGCGAATATCTAAATAATTTCATTAAAAGTGGTATCAGAGCTTTGATTTGGGCAAGTTTCCTGTGGCATATTTTTTCAGATCCGGAGATGCATGGCTTTTGGGAGCAGTGAAAGTGAAAAAATATAACTTGCAATCCAATTAATTTTTTTTGTCAGTGTAGTATTGTTTGAAATACTTTTTTGAGAAAAAATATTATAAAAAAAAAGTCTGAAAACTTTTTTCCCTTTGCACACTTGTAGTCATTAGATTCATCTCAGTGAGACGATCACAATGATGTATTTTGTTGGTACGCTTTTTTGGTATCAAAAATTTTACTCTAGTGTAGAAAAGTAATCATTGGATTCATCTTGACAAGATGATCAAAATGGTACAATTTCTTGGTACACTTTCTTTTTGAAGGTCAAAACCCTCCTAGGTTTGTTTATGGCAGGAACTTCAACTCAGGTAAGAAAAGGGGCACTAGAAACTCCTAAGAATCCTTATACTGATGACATGGAATCTAGAACTTCAAATTTGGAATTTTCTCAACTTCAAGAGAACATAAAAAACTTGGTGAGGCATGATGACTTTGCTGCAGTCCAAGTTGTTGTTTCAAGGATGCGTAGAGAGATTAATGGAGTTCACAGTGAATTGCAACATCACAATACAATTGGCTACCCTCACATCTAGGTTTTAGCCTAACAACCCTCCTCTTCAACATTCAAATCCTCCTCTCAAAAACTCCCATGCTGGTATGAAACTGATGTTGCCAAAAGTGGACATGCATAAGTTCAATGGTAAGGATCCTCTCACTTGGATTAACTAAATTGAGAGTTTATTTGAGCTGCATCAAGCCCCTAGCTCTCAGAGGGTGATGGTGGCATCCCTATATATGGAACCTGAGAAATTCATTTGGTATCACTGTTTATGTGCTTAAAAGAAAAAGAATGGTGCTCCTGTTACATGGACTATTTTTACTAAGGAGTTGATAGCTCATTATTAGAATAATGTCTCTGAGAACTATTTCAACCAATTAGCCAAGCTACGGTAAACATGAATTGTGAAGAATTATATTAGTCAATTTTAGAATCTCTCTTTATGGGTGGAAAATATCATTAAGAAAAAATTGATAAATGTATTTTTGGGTGGCCTCAAAGATAACATCCAATATGTGGTTCGAATGTTTAGCCCAAAATTTGTATCAAAAGCTATCCTTAAGGCATGCATGATAGAAGAAAAAGAGATGGTCAAAAAGAAAACTTTCACTATTGGTCATGATTACAACTTTCCAGCACCATCATTTCCATAGCCCACCAGATTAACACAATGAAAAATTGAGGAGAAGTGAGCCAAAGGGTTGTGTTATGGTTCTGATAAAAAATGGAGCAAAGACCATCATTTTGCTTAAAAGAAGCTATTTTACATTGAAGGTGCCAATGATGATGAAGATGATGTAGAAGTACATGATGCAAATGTAGAAGTTCTTGAGGAGGAATCTAAAGACTCTCATCCTACTATTTCATGCGATGCCCTGTCAGGTATTAGTACTTTGTAAACTCTTAAGGTGATGGGTTTCCTTAAGAAAAAAGGGTCACTATCTTGATTGATTCTTGGAGCACACACAACTTCATTCACAGTAAGTTGGCTGCTCATTTGAACTGTTTCATTTATCCAGCTCTAGAATATTAGGTATAATTGTAGATGGTGGTACTGTCAGCTATTTAGGAGAATGTCATAGTATTAAGTTGGCCATGAGAGACTACTTATTGGATTCTCCTATGTTTATTATTATGATGGGTGGAGTTGATATTGTACTGAGAGTCCAGTGGCTCGCCACTTTGGGCACTATTGAGATGAATTTTCAAGAATTATTCATGCATTTTCACTTTGAAGAAAGGATATTTGAGCTATTAGGATTAAATGCTAAATCTCCCTAACTTGTTAGCTCCCATCAAATGACAAATATTATTCATAAGGGTGATGAGGGATTTGTAGCTCGCTTGTTTTCTATGGAAGTATAACCAACTCAGCCATCTCTTCCTCTTAATACACAATAAATAATTGATGCTCATTCCATTGTTTTTAGAGACATGCCAAAAGGACTTCCACCTAGCTGCACACATGATCATGATATCACACTTATTTCTAACAGTACACCACCCAACATTAGGCCATATAGGTATCCCTATGCCCAAAAAAGTGAAATTGAAAATATGGTATAAGAGATGTTGGATGCAGGAATCATTCACCATAGCCAAAGTGAATACTCATCACCAGTTGTCATGGTGAGAAAGAAAGATGACACTTGGAGGATGTGCCTTGACTATAGAGAACTCAACAAGTACACTATCAAAGATAAGTT
Source organism: Torreya grandis (assembly GCA_037957365.1). Classification (NCBI taxonomy): domain Eukaryota; kingdom Viridiplantae; phylum Streptophyta; class Pinopsida; order Cupressales; family Taxaceae; genus Torreya; species Torreya grandis. The sequence goes on from JARHVA010004604.1 coordinate 1,145,574, forward strand.
TCTAATTTCTATCATTGATGATTTGTTAGATGAATTGAATGGTGTTCTTTATTTTACCAAGTTAGATCTACATTCTGGGTATCATCAGTTAGGATCTGTAATGGAGACATACCCAAAACCACTTTTAGGACTCATGAGGTCCATTATGAGTTTTTGGTTATGCCTTTTGGCCTAACAAATGCACCATTTACTTTTCAGAATTTTATGAATACTATTTTTAAGGCATTTTTGAGGAAATTTGTTTTGGTATTCTTTGATGATATCCTCATTTAAAGTAAAAATTGGGCAGACCATTTACAACATGTGAAATAAGTACTCTCCATTTTGGAGCAAAATCAATTGTATGCGAAACCTTCCAAATGTACTTTTGGGGCTGGTGAGGTTGAATATTTGGGTCATTTGGTGTTTTATAAAGGAGTGAAAGTGGATCCTAAAAAAATCCAAGCAATGGTGGACTGGCTAATTCCTAAGACATTCAAGCAACTTTGGGGATTTTTGGGACTTACTGGTTATTACCGTATATTTGTCAAAAATTATGGTAGTATTGCATCCCAACTTACCTTTTGTTACAGAAAGACTCCTTTCAGTGGACTGATGCAACTACCCAGGCATTTGAATAATTGAAATTGGCTATGTGCACTACTCCAGTATTGGCCACTCCTGATTTTTCTAAGACTTTTATGGTTGAATGCGATGCATCTGGGTATGGTATGGGTGTTGTATTCATGCAAGAAATTAGACCACTGGCATTTGAAAGTCATCAACTCAAGGGTAAAAATCAGCACAGGCCCATCTATGAGAAGGAAATGATGGCCATTTTGTATGCAGTAAAATAATAGAGACCTTATTTGATGGGTCATCACTTTCAGGTAAAAATTGATCATGATAGTCTTAAATATTTTGTAGAACAAAGATTGTCATCTGAAGAATAATAAAAATGGGTAACTAAGATGCTAGGCTATGATTTTGAAATAGTCTACAAAAAGGGCAAGGATAATGTGGTGGCAAATGCACTATCTAGAAAAGATGAATCAGTTGAGGCATTGCTATGTGCCATAACCAATTTGTAGGTAGATTGGCTAGAGGAAGCATGATCAGAATGGGAACATAATAGTACTGCTCATGATTTGATTTAAAATCTTTAGCAATATTTAGATGGATTAGAAAAATTCACATGGAAAGGTAATGCATTATGGTACAAAAATAGGTTGTACCTATGTAAGAATTCTCTTCTTAAACAAAAAATCTTTCAAAAACATCATACAATTCCAATTGGAGGTCCAAGATTTTTCAAAACCTATCACAAGATCAAGCAAGATTTTTTTTTTGGAAGGTCTCAAGGGGGATGTCCAAAAATATGTGGCTGAATGTATGATCTATCAAAAAACATAGACAAAACCATCAAAACTCTGGGTCTTTTACAGCGTTTATCTATCCCTAGCCAGCATTGGGAAGAGGCCTCTATGGATTTCATTACAGGGTTACCAAGATCTGATGGTCAAAATGTTATCATGTTTGTTTTAGATCATCTCAATAAGTATGCTCATTTTTGTTTATTATCCCAATCATTTATTGCTAGTACAATAGCTTCTAATTTTCTCAATACAGTTTAGAAACTGCATGGGACCCTTAAGATCATTGTCAGTGATAGAGATCCCATATTTACTAATAATTTCTAGACTGAATTATTTACATGTTTAGGCACTCAATTGGCTCATAATTCATCCTATCATCCTCAATCTAATGGACAAACTGAGGTAGTCAACAAATGTCTGGAAGGATATCTCCTTTGTTTTGTTTATGATAAACAAGATAAATGGGTTCATCGGCTGCCACTTTTTGAATGGTGGTATAATAATTTTGTTCATAGTTTTTCGAAAACGTCTCCTTTTATGGCACTATATGGATACCACCCTCCATCCATCACTTCAACTTTGAAGGTCCATGCTAAGGTTTGTGCAGTTGAAGAACATATTCACCATCAGCAGGAGGTCCTTGCAAGTTTGCGTGAAAATTTATCTATGGCCCAAAATCGCATTAAGCAACAAGCAGATCAACATAGAAGTGAGATTGCCTTTTTGTAAGGGATAGTTGGTTTGATATTAATCTTATTTTCAATTCTATAGGGTTAGAATTCATATATGATGCAACTAGGAAGTTAGGTGTTCTAGTTTCTTCTCGACAATTCTTTTTTTCTTATCTCAAGGATTATTTTTCCACTATTTTTCAAGATTTTTTTATTCTTCTTGTGTTTTATGTAAGGGTAAGGGCCGCATCAACCCTCAAGCATTACTATAAAAAATTAATACAGAAGTTACAATAATTAATATAGTCTCAACAATTGTGCCTCAAAAAGATGATTAAGAAAATCGAGAATAGATGGTTGTTATGTATTGTCGTGAAGTATGAAGATATTTTATTAGTTCAAGGAGGTTTTAATATTTCTCCAAATTTGTACCAGTGAATTGAAGCTATCAAGATTGTGGGATTCGTATGAATGGACATCTAAGATACAAAAATCTATTTTCCTTTATAAAGCTTTGACACTTTGCCACTTTGCCACTTTAGAATGAATGAATTTGATAATTTCAAATTGGAGGGCTTTCTTCAAGGGATTGAAGGACATGATTATTTTAATGAAGTAGAGACTAAATATTTAATATTTAATATAGTTGGTAGATTTAAATTTTATACTAGACAACTTTACACTTGTCATTCTTATCATAATGACTAAATAAATGTTATTAGATTTGTCACTTTTCAAATGAGTTTGTCTTAATTGTTTTTTTTAATTCTTCTTATGTTTTTTGTAAGGGCCCATCAACCCTCAAGCATTACTAAAAAATATTAATACAAATATTAGAATAATTAATATAGTCTCAAATAAATGTGCCTCAAAAAGGTGATTAGGAAAATCAAGAATAGATGGTTGTTATGTATTGTCATGAAGTGTAAATATATTTGATTAGTTTGAAGAAGTTTTAATATTTCTCCAAATTTATACATCTAGGACACAAAAATCTATTTTCTTTCATGAAGCTTTGACACTTGGCCACTTTAGAATGAATGAATTTGACAATTTGAGAATGAAAGGCTTTGTTCAAGGGATTGAAGGACATGAAGGTTCTAATAAAGTGGAGGCTAAAATTTAATATTTAATACAGTGGGTAGCTTTAAATTTTGTACTAGACAATTTTATACTTGTCATTCTTATCATAACAACCAAATAAATGTTATTAGATTTGTCACTTTTCAAATGAGTTTGTACTATTATATTGATATTAATAGAGGCTAATATGTCATGCATGGATAATTTTATTTAAAAAATATATAAATATTATCAAAAGGAAAAAATAGATGTTATTACATTTATCACTTTTTAAAATGATTGTAATGATTATATTGATATAAATAGAATATTTTACAAAATTATGTAGATGAATATTCTTTATTTTTTTGATGATAAATTTTAGAATTGTTTTGTTTTGTTTTTATTTAGGTAAAGGTGCGTTTTGATGGGATCCCACAACCCATAACAACAAAAAAATAGTCAAAAAATACAATATAAACAATTAACAATACATCCCAAAAAACAACCATACTGGAATCAATAAAGAAAACTACATCAAAACCATCAACTATTTACCAACCAACAATAAGCAACAATTTTCTGCTAAAAATCAACCTTCTATCAATAAAAAGATGGCCAACAAGAAAGAAATAAACTACCACAAAAATAATTAGTCAAACATTGCCAATAAAACAACACGCCCCCCAAGAGATAGAGGGGCAAACACAAATAACTAGTGGCCAAGATCAACCTCCTTCCCTATTGAGAGAGGAGACCCTCCATCCTTATTGACAGAGGAGACCCTCCATCATCTATTTAGTGCCATCCTTCACCATTTCCTCTACTTCATATCTCAAATTTTTGGCCTCTAATCTCTATTCTTTCCTCTTAATTAACGAATCCAAAATAACTTTAGGTCTCACTGTCAGAGGAGGATAAGGGGAACAATGATCACCAACAAAATTAGAAGCCCTGAGTCCACAACAGGAGCAAGGTCCATCCTTAAAAGGACTTTCTTCCTAGGGAAGGAAGGAAGAACCCTATAACAAAAGTGAGGGGGAGAGGAACCAAAGGAAAAAAGAATTTTTGGTGATCATGCAAATAAAAGCTTGATCTGAAGCTCTTTCTTTCTTTCTCCAAACGAAACTAAAAGGGAGGGCAAATATTGAAGGCCCTTAAAAGAACACCCGACAATACGATGCTCAAGAAGATTATAATGAAAACATATTTAAAAAAACATTTGAAATTGAAAAACTATATCCACAAATCTAGAAAAAAATAGAGAATAACATAAAAATTCTCATCAAAAGTTATCATTTAGTTTAAATTTTTTTTATTTACTTCACTGATTTCTATAATAATAGAGAAAAAAATTGTAAACACCAAAGATTCCAAATCGTACAAGATGTACACTTTATTGTTTATACAATCATATAAATACATAAATTAGTTATAAACCATTCAAAATATTGTATTGGAACATCACATTTAATAAACACATTCCTTGATCAAAAGGAATATTAATATAGTCCCTATTTTATATTTTTAAGTTGTAAATTACAAATTATTTTTTTAATAATTATATTAGATGAATCTTAAAAAATAAAAAATAAAATAAAAAAAATAAAAAATAAATAAATAAATAAATATACTATTTATATATATATTCTTAATTTTATAGATGACATTAATAATTTTACCTAATATGTAGAGTCGGTCAACGTTTTATAGATAACTCACAATAATAATTTTATGCTTATACTTTACACATATATCTTTAAAAATAATTATTACAATTTTTTAAAAATAATTATAAATTTATTAATTTAAAAAATAAATACTATATTAATTAGTATAAATATTTTAATTATATTTATTTAAAAAATATTTTGAGATATATATTTTGAATTTGTTATATATTACATGATTTTATTTTTTTCAAATTTTTTTATTTATTAGTGATAGATATATCGTTAATTTAATCATATTATTATATTAGATTTTTGAAAAAAAGGGTTTCAAACTCTACTGTATATCATATATAATGATGTTTAGATCACTTTATCTAAGGAAGAAGAAAAACTTTTCCATGACGATCAAATAGATATCAAATTTAAAGTCAATATTTTTATTGACATCTATCACTAGTACACTCCACTACCCCAACTAAAATTGTAGGTTACATCAATTGATATAATTAATACATATATCTTAAATATATTTATTTGAAATATATAAAAAGATACCAATGTCAAGGTTTTTATTTTGGATTTTTCACATACTGCATTAATTAATAATTCTATTATATTCTCCATCAATTTTCTAATGAGTAGTGATAAATTACATTAATCTAGCTACATCATTACATTGGGTTTAAGCAATTTTTTTGCAAAAAAAAGGCTCCAAACTCTATTGTATGCCTAGGGTATTAATATTTTGCTATTGATTTCTCCAAACAAAAAAGAAAAAACTTATAAGTTAGAATCAAATGAACATCAAATTTAAGGTTAAAACTATTATATAATAATCAAATAAATACCAAATTTAAGGTCCATTATAAGTATGAACAACTCACTCTATTACATTATCTTATTATTAGAATACTTACCACCATAATTAATATTTAAATAGAGAAGCATATTAAAAATATTGCGTGACAGATGTTTTAAATGAAGCCAAGACCCCAAATATTTTTATAACTAGGGTGCCCAAACCAATGGTGAATAGTATTCCTAGCTATGGGATGTGGACTTACCTCATTGCATTGAACATAGGTTTCAAGCCACATGCCAATCCTTATCATATTGAACACCGAGCCTATAGTCCATTACATTGAATACTTTTCACGAATAACCTATTGTAGCTTAGTGTAGGAACGACACTAGAGAATGGTCATCCCAGGTATGGACTTTGAGACCTCCCACTTCTAACACTCAACTCAGTCACTGCTAGGCTATCATGGCAAGGTTAATTAATATTTATAATTAATAAATATATATTATTTATTTTATTTCAATATATTGTAATTCATTTTATTTTATTTTATTTATTTTCATCTCCAAGTAGAGATGGTGGCTATGTTCAAAGGTCCGAGTCTATGAGAGTGCCAATTTTAAGCAGTAAAGAGGAAACTTGAGCTATTGAGATTTTGGAAATGCAATGCACTGATTTCAACCAAAATTTGGAAGAAAATTTTTCTCAGCAAAGTCAAGAATTAACTTCTAGAGAGATTCTAACTATCTCTCAAACTGAATCTTTGATTTCTAAAACAAATGATGGAGCCCCCATATATAGAGGTAAAAAAATACATGCTGAACGTTTATAACTAGATGCTTTAAACACCATAGATGGGGGCACTTAATGGACTATGGAGACACTTTTTTCTCAAAGAAGAAGGCGGGTAATAATTGCTCATCATTGAGATTGCCTTTTTTGTAAGGGGTCTTCGATTTGATGTTATTCTTCTCTGTAATTGTATAGGGTTAGATTTCCTATGTGATGCTTCTAGGAAGTTAGGTGTTTGTTATAGTTTCTTCTCGACAATTTTATTTTATTTTCTCATGGGTTGTTTTCCCAAATTTTTTTAGATTTTTTAATTCTTCTTATGTTTTATGTAAGGGTGATAAGTCCATCAACCCTCAAGCATCACTAAAAAGACATTAATAAAAAAGTTAGAATAATTAATAAAGTCTCAAAAAGTGCACCTCAACAAGATGATTGGGAAATCGAGAATAGATGGTTGTTATATATTGTCATGAAGTGTTATGACACTTGATAAGTTCGATGAGGTTTAATAATTCCCAAAATTTGTACCAGTGAATTGGAGCTATCGAGAGTGTAAGATTTATTTGAATAGACATTTAGGACACAAAATTTTATTTTCCTTCATGAAGCTTCGACACTTGGCCACTTTAAATGAATGAATTTGACAATTTGGTATTGATGGGGATTGGAGGGCTTTGTTCAAGGGATTGAAGGATATGACTGTTTTAATAGAGATTAAATATTTAATATTTAATAGAGTTGGTAGCTTTAAATTTTGTACTAAATAACTTAACAATTGTCATTCTTATCATAATGACCAAATAAATGTTATTAGATTTGTCACTTTTCAAATGAGTTTGTACTATTATATTGATATTAATAGAGGCTAACATGTCATGCATGGATAATTTTATTAAAAAAAAAATATAAATACTATCGAAAAGAAAAGGTAAATGCTATTACATTTGTCACTTTTAAAATGATTGTAATTATTATATTGATATAAATAGAGTATTTCGTAAAATCATGTAAACGAATACTCTTTATTTTTATGCTAAATTTTATAATTGTTTGGTTTTATTTTTATTCGGGTAAAGGTGGGTTTTGACGGGATCTCACAACCCATTCCAAAACCAAAAAAAATCCCATAAAAGGCAACATAAACAATCAATAACGCGTCCAACAAAACAACCTTACCATAACCAACAATGAAAACTACATCAAAACCATCAACCATTTGTTGACCAACAACAAATAATAGTTTTCGACTAAAAATCAACCCTCTGTCAACAAAAAAGTGGTTAACAAGCAGCAAAGAAACTACCATAGAAACAACCAGTAAAATGTTGCTAGTAGAAAAAATGCCCCCTAAAAGATAGAGGGGCAAACACAACCAATCAATGGCCGAGATCAACCTCTCTTGCCCATCGAGAGAGGAGACCCTCCATCATCCATTTAGTGCCATCCTTCACGATTTCCTCTGCTTCAAATCTCAACTTTTCAGTCACTGATCTCTGATCTTTCCTCTTATCCAATAAATCCAAAATAACTTTACGTTTTGCTGTCGGAGGAAGATAAGGGGAACAATGATAACTGATGAAAGTGTAGAGGCCCTGAGTTCACAACAAGAATAAGGTCCATCCGTAGAAGGACTTCCATCCTAAGGGAGGAAGGAAGACCCCTAGAAGAAGAGTAAGTGAGAGAGGACTAGACGAAAAAAAGAATTCATCGTCATTATATCAAATAAAAATTTTGATCAAAAGTTCGTTCTTTCCTCCAAACAAAACAAAAAAAAGTAAAAGTTGAAAACCCTTAAAATAACACTTGACAATACAATACCCGAAAAAATTATAATAAAAATATATTAAAAAGAAACCTTCGAAATTGAAAAACTATATTTACAAACCCTGAAAAAAAATAGAGAATAATCTAATAGTTCTCTGAAAAATTATTTGCTTCACTGATTTCTATAATAATAGGTACCCCAAAAATCATAAACAGCAGAAATTCCAAATCGTACATGATGTACAATTTATTTAAATATACAACTATATAAATATACAACTATATATACATTAATTAGTTATGAACCATTCAATAAATCGTTTTGGAAAATGAACACATTCCTTGGTCAAGATACACGATAAGACATTTCATATCCAAATAAACTATAATAAAGAATATTTGTTTAATATATTATATCTTAAAAAGGAATAATAACATAATCCTTATTTTAGATTTATTTATTTTAAAATTATATTAGAAAAATTCTGTGGGAATATACTATTTATATATATTTATTTTTTATAGATGATTGTAATAATTTTACCTAATATGTAGGGTCAGTCAACATTTTATGGATAACCTACAATAATGATTTTATCGGTCAATCATTCAATTTTGTGCTAACAATTTATATTATTTTAGTGGTCAATCATTAAATTTTGTGCTAACAATTTATATCTGTCTTAAAAAAAATTATTATAATAGTTTGAAAATAATTATCAATTCAGTAATTTAAAAATAAATATTATATTAATTAGTACAAATATTTTAAATATATTTATTTAAAAAATATTTTGAAATATATTCTTTAAATTTATTATATACTACATTAATTAATGATTCTATTAATTTTTTTTATTATTTTTATTTATTAGTAATAGAAATCATTAATTTAATCATATCATTAAATTAGGTTTTTGAAAAAAAGGTTCTAAACTATATTGCATATTTTATATATAATGCTTTTTAGATCACTTTTTTAAAAAAAGAAGTTTTTTTTTTTCAAATAGACGTCAAATTTAAGGTCAACATGTTTATTTACATTTATAATTATTATATTCCACCACCGGATTTTAATTGTAGGCTACATCCATTGACGTAATTAATATATATATCTTAAATATATTTATTTGAAATATATTAAAAGATACCAATCTCAAGGTTCTTATTTTACATTTTTCACATACCACATTAATTAACAATTTCATTATATTCTCCGTCAATTTTCTACTGAGTAGTGATAAATGACATTAATCTAGCTACATCACTAATAACAATTTTCATGAGAAAAAAGAGATTTAAATTCTACCGTATATCTAAGATATTAAGATTTTCTTATTGATTTCTCCAAACAAAAAGAATTTTTTTTATAAATGACAATGAAATGAACATCAAATTTAAAATTAATATTATTATATAATAGTCAAATAAATGCTAAATTTAAAATTTAATATAAGTATGAACAACTCAATTTATTACATTCTCTTATTATTAAAATGTTATCATTGCAATTAATATTTAATACTAGTAGATATATCTTAGATAAATCTAGGTGTCTCGAGAATAATATCTAACTATATATTTTACATACATTTATGTAAGATATGTATGCTAGTATCACTTATCGTCTATATATTACTTATAAATTAATTATGATTATATGTATATTATTTATCATGTGATGATATTTTTTTATAATACTTTATTTTTAAATTTTTATTATTAATTATATATAAACTAGTTATTTTTACAATTTCATTGTCATAATTATTTATAAATATAATGTGATAATCTATATATTATCTATAAATTAGTTATGATTATCTATATATTATTTATTTATTTAATATCACGTGATAATATTTTTTATGATGTGGTTATTTTTTATAATATTTTATTTTAACAATTCATTGTTATGATATGATTATTTATAAATATGATGTGATAAAATCTATATATTACCTATAAATAAATTATGATTATCTAATTATTTATAAATATAATGCATTAAAATTTATATATTATTCATAAATTAATTATGATTATTTATAAATAGGATGTGGTAAAATCTATATATTATCTATAAATTAGTTATGATTATCTTCTTATTTATAAATATAATGTAATTAAAAAAGAAATTAAATGTAAAATTTTTGTATTTTATTTGCTCAATAATTTACTCTTTTTTACTCTTCTCTACTTTTTATTTCTCTCAATTTATATATTTTTTTATCTTTTTGGTTCGAATTTATTTGTATTTATATGTTTTTTATTTTTTTAACCATCATCTTTGTTGTTTTATTTTTTTATTTAATCACGACGATTTTGATATAATTATATTATATTATTTTTTATTTTATAATGTTGGCTTTCAAATAATAAAATGCTAACATTCTCACACCATTACAGCTCCGAACACCTTCGATGTCATTAACTAGCATATATCTTAATAAATCTATGTAAAATACACCAATATATATCAATCTTAAGGTAAATCAAAATATATGCTAGGTGCCTCGAGAATGATATATATTAGTTTATTTTACATAGAGTTATTAAGATATGTATACTAGTAGGACTCACCTCCATGTAAAGTAAAGGTAAATTTTTATTATCCATTAAAAAACTTAATATAAATATTTAATACAATTTTAAAATGAGAAATAAGGTATTAATAAAATATAAATATACACATGATATATATAAGTAATATAAATATAATATTAAAATAGAAATAGAGAGTATTATGGTATAAATAAAATATAAATCTATATAGTATCTATAAATTAATTATGATTATCTATATATTATCTATTTATATATTATGATGTGATAATTTATTTATTTTTGATCGGATGCTCAAGAATTTAATGGGTCTTAGGCCCTTACAACATAAATGCAAAAACAACATAGTGGTCTGGGTTAATATTAAAAAATGTCAAGGCAAAATGATTGAACCAAAAGAGACTAAGATTATTGCAATGAAAACCAACACTCACTATTTGTTCAAAACTATCCAACAATTACCAAACTATCTTCAAAGCAACATAATGCTATAAATTACAACAACTATAAACACTGTTTACCATGTTGAAGAAGCTAAAAAGGACAAAACAAAACACTGTCATTCCAGATTTACTAGCTCAACTAATTTCCATTATTGGGCATAAAGGTGCCTGATTTGATAGGATTACCACACTTATTGAAACCAGTAATATGACCTTCTTGCTCTTTTACTTCTGTAATAACTCTTAACGATGGCACTAATTTACCAGATCGAGCCCCTTTTGCGTCCTATATTTTGGAGAAAACCAACCTTCTTTGAGAGCTCATTGAGTATTTAATCAACATATTTTTACCTTGTCACCAAGGTGGGGCCTTAAAATCCCCTCACGCCACTCCCTTTGCAATCCACTTGATATCCTTAACATGCTCTAGAGACCTTCTCATAGCTCACCATTCTTCCAAGCCTAGAATGGGTTGTAAAATCTCTTGGACTTCGAGCATGCATATGTCCCTACTTCTTATTGCTATTTGATTATATGCAAAAAATTAGTCCAGTCCTACATAAAATTGACTAGAGCTAGGAACTTGGATTCTAAAGTGCAAAATGCAAGCAAAGGAATGAAAACCAATGAATCCCTATTGGAGAAGGGAAGAGTGGGAGACAGGCCTAGAAGAAGAGTTTCAATCTCAAATAAGAGTCCTTGTCTATCTTTTAATCAATTGAAGAATTCTAAAAGATTTTGGACCTGCTCAGATTCAGACAAAAGTAAATAGAGATTAATAGCAAAGAGAGAATCCAGGTCAAAATTGACTTGAATCTTGTTACTCATCGCTAACATGTCCAGCCCCAGAATCTGTTTAATGGCTTCCACCACCTCTACCAATGGAATCCAAAAGACATTGAAAAAATGCATCCTGGATACCAACCCTAAAAACCCCATCGCCCTTGTCTTTTCCTTGTTGAAAACCAATGGCTAGCTTGTTGATTCAACCCAAAAATTATTCATCTCCAAAAAATGCATGCAAAAATGGCCACCTACCAAAAGCTCAGCCCCAAGAAAAATCCACCATGTTATCATTATGATCAGCAAGCCTGCCTAATTCATTAATGCGCATGCTGGAGATCTTACGGAGCCTTGATTTATAACTATGGTAAATCATTCCACTTGAACATCAAATTACCTCCATCATCAAATCCCCACGAATTTCAAATATGCAGACACCTCATCACTTGAAAATTCCAATGCTCAAAACAATATAGGAGGAATTCAATTTATTTAAAAAATAAAATAAAAGACTCCTACAATCTCTAAATAAATTTCAAAAGTTAATTTGATCAAAATTTTGACAGTCTTCCCAGCTAGCCCTGACATTATCCATTCTGACCTCCATAGATTGATTTATAGCGATATTAGCTAAAAATTCTATCACAATATTGATTTTCCTAAAGCAATGAGAACAAGACCATGCATCTAAATTTTCTAATTTAGGCCAGATTATATCTAAGATATTAGCTATTATTTAGGATTATGCTCACTAATTAGTTAATGCTTGGATCACAACCTGAGAGTCACCTTTAATCTCAAGATTGGTAATACTACATTATAAATCCATCTGTTTACCAACCGTCAAAGCCTAAGCCTATGCTTCATTATTAGTCCTATATGGAAGCTTCAAAGATAAATTTCTTATAATAGAGCCACTATAATCTTTTATCACACACTCTGCACCTGATACCCTTGGATTACCTCTACAAGCCCCATCGAAATTCAACTTGAACCAACTAGGTTTAGGTGGCTTCGAGATTGCTTTTTTATGACTTTTCTTCACTTAATTATTTACTAATGACCCCTGAATGGGAGGCTATTTGATATATTTCCAATTTGCATACATTTACATGTCCCATTGAGTCAGTATTCTTTTTTTCCTTTGAAAGTGTGAAGAAACCACTTTCAAAATGGATATTTACATTCCTTTCAGAACCGCATGAAGAGGACATGATTTGTTAGCAAAAATCCAAGCATTTATTTCTCTCCAAACTATCCAAATTATAATGGTTGGGTTGCATCTCCAAAGGGAGTAAAGATAATTCTTAATATTCCCCACTGGCCATGAAGCAAAATCTTGAAAGAGTGTCTATGACCAAACCTAAGACTAATTGAATTTATTACACAACCAAACCCAACACTAGTTAGAAAATTAACACTTAAACAATAGGTGATCCATATATTCTTCTTCTTGATCACATAAACACCACCTTAAGGGGCCTACAAACCCAATTTTATTCAAATGATCTTGTGTGAGAATGCGGTTATGAACTCCCAACTAGACAAAACACTTGCTTTTTAAGGACCCTTTTTTTTCCAAAATAGAAGACCAACCTATTGTAGAGAGTCATCCTCTGCTTCCACCATTTGTTAACCTAGGAAAACTAGATAAATACTTATTTTAGCCCCAATCCAATACAGTTGATCTTCCTTGTTTTTCAAAAAAAAATTCCTGAGCATGAGACAATCTTCCAATGGTCGAGCATCTTCAAGGGGGATAAGAAGATCCTGTAAAATTTTCCATCTATAAACCACTCTAATTGAAAGACTATCAAAAATCACATAATCACTAATTTTAACCCCCCACAAGTTTTCTAGAAATGATTTGATCTAGCTATCTACAAACTCCTCCGCTAAAGGGCGATGACCATTCAAAGAATCATTCTAAAATTTTACCTTTCTACCATTGTTAAAAGTCCTAAAAACATGTCGAGAAATGACTGATTGATAATACACCCTAAAAATTTATACATTGGATCCTCAAAGAGGGTTCCTGATTGAAACCATTCTCTACAAAAATTCCATATGTAGATATTTGGCTCTAAGAAGTCTACACCATAATTTGGTTGGATCATAAACCATTTTCTAGACTAATTTAGCTCCCAATGCTATATTTTGAAGATGAATGAATTTGATTCTTGCTTGAAATTTTTATTTCCTTTTGCAAACCCTCTCCCATTTCATCAATGGAATTTTAAATTTTTCTCCAAAACCTTGCCATAGAAAATATTTCATAATCTTATTCATGGAGTTGATTACCTTAGATGGAGTGCTGAGACTCGAGAAACAATAAGTCAACAGAGCAGTAAGGACTATTTTGATTAGAGTTAATCTAGCAGCCAAAGAAAGCCATATAACTTTCCATGAACTCAAATGGGCCTTAAATCTTTCCAACAAATTATTCCAAATTCATGTTGATCCAAACCCTTTGAAAAAGGGCACTCCCAAATATTTGCTTGGCAGTTTCCCAATTTTGAAGCCTAGAAGATTGCTAAGATTCATTTCAATCCTGTGTCAACAATTCACAAAATAAATTTTAGACTTACCATCATTAACTCTTTGGCTAGAGGCTTCTTTATAACACTTCAATACTCTTTTAAACTTCATAGCTTCTACTATCATTACTTTTCCAAAAAATAAAGTATCATTTAAAAATTGATGGTGGGTTAGAATATCAAAATTATCAACAATTTGTAATCCATGGAGCCTATTTTGATCCTAAGCATCTTGAACCACTCTACACAAAGCTTCAACCATGATAATGAAAAGAAAAGGAGACATAGGATCCCCTTACCTCAAGCCTCTTGAAATAGAATAAAAACCAGAGGGACTACCATTAACTGACACCAAAAACTTAGGGTTAGAAACACAAATAAAAACCCATTCACACCAATCCTTACTAAAACCAAACTTTTATAGAATTTAAAACAAATCTCCAATTGAATTTGTCGTATGCTTTGCTTATATCTAATTTTATCATCATCCATTTTTGATGATTATGAGATAGAGAGTGCAAAATCTCATGCACAACTATGATGCCTTCCTAAATACTCCTCCTTGGAACTAAAATCATTTGTTCTCTAGAGATAAGACTATTCAAAAAAGGTTTCATTATTTCAGCAATTGATTTAAAAATGATCTTATAGACTGTATTACATAATGCAATTGGTATGAAGTCCAAGAAAGAGGATTGCATTTCCCCTTTCAGGGAAAGAGATAAAAGTCATAGTTAGCTCCAGTTTCAATTTTTTCTTCTTTTTAGATTTTTATACCATCTCCTAGACATCTATTCCCACCACTTCCTAGAAATGTTGAAAGAAAGATGTAGGAAAACCATTTGGACCAGAGGCTTTATCTTGGGCCATAGAAAAAAATACCCTTCTAATTTCTTCCAAAGAGAACATAGCCATCAACTTATCATTCATATTTTGAGAAATAACTTTAGGGATGAATCAAATAAATTTATTTTGAGCTCTCATGTTAGAGCACAATTCATTATTTAATAGGTTTTAGAAGAATTAAATTGCTTCCTATCTAATTTCTTCTGGTGATTCTAGATCCACTCCTTGACTGGAAAGGATATGGGCTATTTTGATCACCTTCCTTCTTGCCTTCAATGAATAATGAAAAAATGTTGTATTTCTATCCCCCTCTTTAAGCCAATTTTCTCTAGATTTTTGCTTCCAATAGAATTCTTCCCTACAAAGACTTTTCTCATAATCCCTTGCCAAAGATTTCTCCTGATGATAAACAGTTATGTCCATCCCTTTATTAAAAATGGCCTCATTCAACAACTTCAATTCTTGATTTTTCTTGGAAGATACTTTTGATTTGTTCTTAATTCTAAACTTTTTGATTTTCTTTCACAAATTTTAATCTTTTAAACATCTGAACCATCTTAGATCCTTGAACTGTCGGGCATTGAAGACACCAATTTTTGACATAGTGAAAGAGAGAGGAGTCTCACAACCACATTAATTAAAATTTAAATGGGCATGTTTTTGAAGGGGAGTCAAAATCAATATTCAAAACAATTGGTTTATGATCTGAGTTTATAAACTGAGAGACCCAACAATCCAATTTTTTATTACTTTGAATCCAATTAGGAAAAGTCAAAAACTTATCCATCTATTCCAAAATATTATCCTTGCCTAAAAGCCTATTATTTCAGGTAAACCAACCTAAATGTAGAGAAACATCTTCAAGAGCATTCTATTTAATGAACTTACCAAAATCTTGAATCACCTAGGAGTCAGAAAACACTCCACCTTTTTATCCTTGAAGCTTGAAATGGCATTAAATTCCCCTCTTAAAACAAACTTTTCCAACTAGATGTTTTGAAGAAAAGATGAAATGTCTATCCAAAAGGCAGATTTGAATTGAACACCTTGAGGACCATAGATATTGATCAGTACAAACTGAAGATTTGAATGAAAACTAAAGATTTTGCTCGCTTAACAATTCTGCCCAGAAGCTAGCACTTTTACTTTAGAAGAAAAAGGAGACCAGGGAATAGCTAAACCCCCTAATGCTCCAACTACCTCCACAAATACCCCATTCCAATTATTCCTAAATGAACTAATTTTTTTTTCTCCTTCTTCCTTATCAATATTGGTTTATTGAGGCAATAAAATATCAGGTTTTCTGCCTTGATTAAATGCTTTACCAAACATATTTTGTTAGGGGCATTTAGACCCCTAACATTCTAGGATATTAATTTCATGATTCCTAAGGGAGTATTTCCACCCCCCACTTTACAACATCCACAAAGTTCTCTAAGGTACCCTATCTACTCATTGAAATTTCTCCTTCAGTGCGATCTTTTTTTCTACCTTTAGCTTGCTGAGGACCCCAATTCAGATCCATCTTATTATTGTGGGATTGACAGATGGATAAAATATTTTTAGAATTTAGATCCCCTTCATAATATTCTTTCAATTCTACTTCCTCTTACTATTCTTCCTTATCCAAATAATAGATATCTTGGGCTTTAACCTCTGAAAAACTCAACACCTTATTTCCAAACTTCATTTGATTTTTCAAGACCATCTCTTTAATAAAAAAGAGATTATTTATCAATAAAGTCACAACTGTTTACATCAAAGCTGGGGAAATAACTTTAGATATTCCTATACTAACCTATAGATCCTTAGTGGCCTTAAATTTCTAAGCTTTTGAAAGCCAAGAGTCTTTCTCGATAGCTGACTGATCAACCTTGCATTTTTGATCTTGTTGATTAGGTGTCTTCCCTTTTAAGGCCTTCTTTGGTTTCTAGTATGGCTTAAACTTGATCACTTTGGTTTGAAGCAAGCTCCTCTTATTTTTACAAAATCTTTGAATGTGCCCTAGTTGATGACAATTATAATATTTGAAAGGAATATATTCTAAATCAATTCTTTGGTACCAAACCCTATTTTTTGTTTTGATGATCACAAACTTTGGAATCTCTTGGTCCAAATCCAATTCTACCTTAACTCTCGCATAGGCAATGTTATCACCTTTAAGTGAAGCTATATCAATTTCCACTACTAATCCCACTAGCCCTCCCAAGACTATGAAGCAATCTTCGCTCTAATACTCTACGAGAAGACCATAAAATCTGATCCAAACTAGATAATTACCCTTTCTTGCTTTTAAAAGATCAAAATGAGGGCTCCAATTTTTTAACCAAAGACCCAAACCATTAACAGACTAGTTTTTAACATCAAAAACCTTTTATTTATCTTTAAGTGAGCTAAAAACCACCACAAAAAAACCTCTGGGTAAAAAACTTACCTTCACTTTTGAACCCAAATTCTCTGTAATCCAAAGTTCAACTACTCCCACTACTAGCCATTTCCCATTGCATTTGTAGATTACAACACATTCAGATAATTAACTAATCTTCATAGTAAACAACTCAGATGACCATTTTAGGCTTTTAGCTTCTCCTATTTTCACTCCATCCCCCAAGAGATCCCCTTTTTGGACCTCCTAACTTGCTTGAAAATGTTCACCTGCCATCTTCTTCTGAGACCCTTCCTACAATCCCAACCTAGCCTCCTTTTCCACTTCAACAAATTTTGAAAATTTGATTGAGTCCTTCATTTTGATTTAGAGAATGCTAAATCCCTCCTATTAGTTTGCCTTTCTAACTAGCCCCAATCTTGATGGTATTTACTTCTTCATCCCACCATTCTCTTTTTTCCTCTATCATAGCTTCCAGAACCTTTCTTCGATCCTTTTTTTACCATGATTACCTTTAGATTTTCATTTTGCACTGGTAAAACTTAATTTTTTTGCTTGAGCCTCCCTTCACTCTAAGCTTGTTGCCCTAGGTTTTTCCCATGAAACTCTTTTCTTTTGTTCCTTCACCTTCACTTCCTCCTCTTTATCCTTCGCTCCAGCCTTTGCCCGCTCCTTGAACATCTACTTTGCAATCGCCATCTTGATCTTGTCCTCGACTGAGACTTCATTATTCATAGACATTTCAATTGCATCATAATACTTAGATATTAAATTTTAATCTACATCTGAAGCTTAATGGGGGTGGGCCTGGGTTTGTAATGTCCACCAAATGATTCATAGTCGAATCACCCCACTGTGATCAATGTGGAACACATGGAGAAGTTTGACCCCTACCTCAAGGTATTCCCATAACCATTTCAGAATGTAGGTGTATCATCTACTCCTAAACCATGATGCATCACATGATGCTCGACAGGAATTGAACTCGAGACCTAGGGGACTGAAGTCATTAATCCTATCCACTCAAACTAACCCTTGGGACTTGATGTGATAATATATTTCTAATGATAATTTTATTATAATTTTATTTATACATGTAATGTGATAAAATTTATATATATTATCTATAAATTAGTTGTGATTTTTTATATATTATGATGTGATAATTTATTTTACTAATAATTTTATTATTATGATAAATTTTGAATGTTATATAGTAAAATTTGTATACTACCTACAAATTAATTATAATTATCTTCATATTATCTATTTATTTATTATGATGTGGAAATATTTTTTATGATAATTTATTTTTACAATTTCATTGTTATAATTATTTATAAATATAAAGTGGTTATATATATATATATATATATATTTATTTATTATCATGTCATGATATTTTTAATGATAATTTTTTTTAAAATTTTTATTTTTATAATTATTTTATAAATATTATATTATATTTTTATATGATATTTTATTTTTACAATTCATTATTATGATATGATTATTTCTAAATAATGTGGTAAAATTTATAAATTGTTTATAAATTAGTTATAGTCATCTAATTATTTATAAATATAATTCAGTACAATTTATATATTATTCATAAATTAATGTTATAATATTTTTTATGATAATTTATTTTTAGAATTTATTGTTATAATTATTAATAAATATTATATGATCATATATATGATATGGTAATATGATTATTTATTTAAAGAGAATGTATTTTATCTGCACAATATTGAGTGACAGTTCAACTTACCCTTTTTTTATTCTTCTTTAATTTTTATTTCCCTCACTCTGCTTTATATTTTTGTTTGTTTTTTTAGTTTGAATTCGTTTGTAATTATATATTTTTTATTTTTTAAAACTGTTATGTTATGTCGGTTATTTTATTTGAGCTTTGAAATAATTAAATTATTTTATTTTTTATTTTATGTTGTTAGCTTTTAAATAATTAAATGCTAACATTCTCATGCCATTATAGTTCCCATCCTCCACCCCTAGATGCCATTATAGGAACACCTATCAGTATAATAAATACATATTAATTTTATATTAATATATTATGATTTATTTTATTTTAATAAATTATCATTCAATTATTTAGAATTAAATTGTCTTATGAAGAAGTAATGAAAAATTAAAATAAAATTCATTATTTATAAAATTTAAGAAAAAATTAATTCTTAATTAATTTAATAGGCTAATAAGGTTTTGTACTTATTTTGATAATTTTAAAGTTTAATAATACATATAATGCACATTGTATATGAATACATAGATAGACATAGACATAGACATATACATAGACATAGACATATACATATACATGTACATGTACATGTACATGTACGCATAGACACACACACACACACACACACACACACACACACACACACACACACACACACACACACACACATACATTTCATTATTTTATGTTCTTAATGTTTGTACGCTTTTATTCAAACACCATATAAAATATAATAATAATTAAAATAAAGTAATATAAATAAACCTTAAGTTAAAAATAAATATAGAATTTTTTTAAGAGACATAAAATAAATTTTAAATATATTGCAAACTAATACAATATTAATATTAACAAATTAAAAACATTTTGATTCAAAAATTTTATTATACAATTTAGATCATTATAACTTTATTTTAAACTTTTTTTGACCCATCCTTGATGAAGATTACAACTGCTCTCTTGTAGATTAGGTCTTATAATCTTCTTTGTCTCTTGAGGAATGAACAACATATCAAACAGATGGTTAGTCGAGTGGGATTATTCATACAATTGGATGAATGTTTGATGGGTAGAAGATTCATAAGAGCATGTGCGATTGTAAATCTCTCTAAACCTATCCCTCATTCAATCAAGGTGTGCTTGAATCGAGTCTCTTAGACTCAATTCCTCAATTTTAAGGGACTCCCCTTCCACTGATTCCATTATAATCTCATTGGACATCGGCTTGTTAGCTATCCCTCTAGGCCCTACAGGTCCTCTTCATCTATGTCCGAGCTTTCTTGAAAGAAAAAAGATGGGGTCCCTAATATAGAGTTTGTTTAGCACAACCATGACAAGTTATTTCATCCTCCTTTCTATTGTACCTTTTTGAAGGAGCCACACAAGGATGTTTCAAGGCCTATTTTGGAGTCACCCCCCTCTCAGGTGAAGTTTTAAGTGGTCTCTCCTTGTCTTCATGTTGTTAAGCATGTAGTCGATGTGGATACTACCTCCAAAAAGAAAGATCATATATCATAAACTAAATCTCTAAGAGTAGAATCATAATACTCAATGTTTGATGGCATTCAACAGACATTGGATGACCTTCTTTCTCATTAAGGAAGAAGAATGGTTATGCCTTGTGGTTAGGCTTCCTCTAATTGAGTGGGATCATTGCAATGCATGTTAATTTGCTTTTGTCTTGGTAGAGTTGCTTTATGTTTATATCCCTTTTCCATGGGAAGGGCATTTATTTTACATTGTTGAGTTGTCATTTTTAGTTGTATATTTAGTCTTCTTTTTACTACTGCTATTTTGTTGTGATCTTTTTAGTAGCAAAGTTTCTTTTCAGTTGTTGCTTCCTAGATGTTTCAATTTTTATTTGTAGATTTTTTTGTTACTTCTAGCTTTTGAGGCCTTATCTATGATTTGTAAAATTTTTAGGTCCCTTTCAAAAAATCCCTTTCCAATTAAAAGCTCTGAATCAAAAACATTTACCAATAATAATAAAACTTTATTTTTAACTTAAAATAATAAGAAAGCATTTAAACTTATGAAATATATTCAAACACATTATTAAGTGGAAGCACTTATAATTTATTTTATTATTATTATATTAAATAATTAAACATTAATGTTAATTAGATCCCTAATCATTAATTCAAATTTTAGAGCCTTAAAGAATTTATATGTGCCCTAAAATTAAGCATGTATTTGAGTGTACACTTATAATCAGTAATCTAAGGGACCTACCAATGTGGGCTTACATCTAACATACGCATATGCACTAACACATCCATTAAAAAAAACTAAGAGTACACAATGAAGATGACATGACATAAATAACCCTCTCAAAAGTAGCTCATGAATCTAATTAAAACAAGGGTGTAGAGCACCAAGTCCCTATAGAGAGTTTAAACTGTCGGAGCTAAAATGAAAAGAAAAAAATCAGTCAATATACATTTTCAAGAAATAAATTGCTAGGCAAATTAGTCTTATATTCCATTCATTCTATCAATGTAGAGATGCGTAAGACAAAAATATAAAAATCCAATAAAAGAAACACTAATGCAATGTAAAACCAATGATTCAAATTTTATTACTGGCCTATTGCACTAGCATTTATTTATAGAACTAACATTTAGTTACAAATAATGTTTGCCAAGAAAGTGAAAAAGAAGCTCCATTTTTAGAGATCTAATGAAATGCCATATGAGATAGTTGATAGTACTCTCACTTACAACTTAGCATTAATTTGGAAATAACACTTATTAGGAAATTGAAACTGGCAATTCTAATTGGACATCATCCTCTCTTAAGTATGGGTTTTTTAATCAAAAGGGAAACCATCTTGTTCTTTCAATTCAACTTTCCAAATATTATCAAACTGATTTCTATTTAAAACTAGTACTTCTTGTGAATCATTGCTAGTGTGGTTTCTTATTATGATTGTTGGTGCTAGATGATGAAATCATGAAAAATTCTCATAATTGTGGCATATGTTGTCTTATATTTGTAATTCAGATGTGATATGTTGTTTATGCTCCCCCTTTTTATGAGCACAATGCAATGCCCTGTATATAAATTCAAATAAATATTCCATGCCATTTTCCTATTGAAAAATATAAATGGATCTATCAACTTGTAGCATATATAATATGTCTACACAAAAAGAAGCAAAGAAAAATAACAAACAAAAAATTGGAATTTGAGGAATTGTATTTTACCACTACATCTAATTTTAGGTTATTTTCTATTCTAACTTGGCCATTTTGATACCAAACTTGCTAAGGAAATGAATTTAATTGAACACTAATACTGTTACTACTATTAACCATAGCTTGTGCTTTGTTATTTTGAAGTGGCATGCTCCCAATCTAATAAGACTGAACATGACATGCCCTCAATCTGCATTTTCCAAATCATGAATTACATTGAATAAGATTAGTAACACCTCATAAAGGTGCCACTATTTAATCAAATGTAAAGGGTAATGAATTTTGATTTTTCACCTTTTGTTTGAGTACAGTAAGGAGTTCTAGTCAAGATTTGAATGTGGGACATTGCCATCAATGCCTTTGGGAGGCTTTCTTTTATTCTTAAATTTGTTTCGATCTTAGTTTCCTTATTTGGGTTTTATTTCAAAAGAAAATAATGACATAATAATTAAATAATGTTCCATTTTTTTATTTAATTATCATCTAAAATTTAGACTAGTTTTTCAAATGTTCAAAAAACATATAGTGACATAACTATAAGAAACAAAGACATACGCCAATTTATAAAGTTTCACTCATAATCTTTGCAAAAAACAAGTGAAATGACAAGGGGGAAGATTACCATTAGTCTTGTATTGAAACAATCCCTTAGCCTAGCTACCTAGGAAGAGATGAGGGTTCATGGTGTGAATTTGAAACTACAACGAGTAGAAAAGAGGAACAACCCACAAATGTGTAGTGGCCTTCCAATTTTTACAAATCTCTCAATTTTGCATTTATAGGTCTAAATTATTACACGATTTGGGTTTCCTTTTTTACACAAGTGATTAAATTAACCAATGTTCATGATCAAGCAAGGCCAAATTCAAAGTTAGTGCTTGAGGCCTCTCATATTTTCTAAAGACATGAAGTACATTCCTAGAAATCAATAGAACCCATTTTACTGAAAAAACTTGTCAAGATTCTAAAAACCATTCCTGTCCATTGCTAAAAATCACAAGAACATATTTTATTCCAAACCATGCCATCATTCCTAAAACCATGCCATTTATGTAATGTTCTTAATGGGTGGCTTGGAACTTAAGATACAATATGTAGTCATAGATAACTAACCTAAATATTCATGTCTATAATTAAATATACCCATTGCATTGCCTTATAGATCTATTTCTAATAATTAAATATGCCCATTGTATTAGCCTACATATTTCTATCAAAACATTCAATAAACCAATTAAAAGTCAGCGTAATTTATAGATCTCTACCAATCAAGGTTGTATAGCATTTCAAGAATGTCAAAATCATGTGATCCCTGATATGCATTCATATTTGAAATACTTGCTAACATCATTAGAGAAAGGGAAACATAGATATACATAGAATTTAAGAATGGTTGATGATATATACACATAAATCAAGTAGTTAACTAATGTAATCAATGAATAAGCATTCAAAGACATAAATAAATAAAAAATTAGTAAGGATAGTTACACACAAATAAAGAAGATAAACCAATGTAATGGGTTTTCAAAATGAACAAGGACACATTCATTAAATAATATTCAGTGGGAATATATAAACATAAATAAAGCATGCAACCACTGCAATATGGAAATGGGTATTTAAAAAAATGGGTATTCCAAAAGACAAGTTGGGCATTCAAAACAATAAATTGGGTATCCAAAAAGTGAAAGGGGTGTTCAAAAAGATAAATTATAAGCTATTAAGCTTGCCAAATATGGTGCTTGTGAGGCTACGTAATCATTCTCATCAACTGGATATTGTCAACTATAGCACAAATACTCTAGAGTTATGATGATGTAATGAAATGGCATAAAGTACTTAAATAATGGGGGCTTATACTGCTAATATGATTGATAGGTCCATGATTTATATTCATGCTATGCATTAAATCAATCTCGCATGTGGAACAAAGTACTGAGAGTTGGAGGTCCTATTTCCTTTCTTGTGTACCCCACTTTCAACAAAAATTAAACCCAAAAGTAGAAGCAACTCAAATCCCTCTCTCACCTTAGAGAAACTAACTGTGATCATTCCAGGGTAGAGGAATAATGTTCTCGAGAAGGAGAAAATGAACTGAACTAATCAATTCATATATTTTTCTTGAAATGGTTCTAAAATAATCTAGTCCTTTGTATGCTGGCCTCGCATAACACCAATGCACACAATCATCTAAACATACAAAGATACTAAAATTATATTAATAATCGACAAGCTAATTGCTCAATTATAATCAACTATAAAATCCTATAGTTTTTAATCTACCAGTTTTTCTTCAAATTACTTTTTTGGATCAAATGCATGCATATTTAGCATCAACTATGATTTGATTGTTGTCTATGAAAAAAAGAGAAAAAATTTAGCCACTAAACAATGTTACCAATTTTATTTGTGGTCAAATAAAGATCAAATTCATTCAAAAAAATTAAGAACTTGTTGGAACCTCGTGCACTTTCCCCTAAATATACTCACTATAGCTGACAAATGTGTTGAATTGAGATATGTGATGAATCACCGTTTTAAATGATCTAGAGTATAAATCACCATTCATATTGCTAAATATCTCAAAAATTCTCTTCTCCTTCAATCTAATATAATTATTCTAGATCAAATCTTTGCATGCAATTTTATGCCTCATGAAACATATGATCTTGGCACTCAGTCCCTAGTTATCAAGCTTTCAACCTACTCTCTATGGTAACTAGGCTAGGGTTAGGCTTAAAAAATGCATATTACATTACATCAATAAATACTAATGATGATGAGAAAAATCATAGGTTACCTAGTTCAAACCCTATAATTGATCAAAAGTTTCTTAGTTGGGCCAAAATGGGTAGTCTTGTAATGACAAACAGTGGAAAACCCCAAAACAAGCTCGAATTATTTATAAGCTACGCTCTGCGCTTCTCTTTATAGATAATAAAGACATGATACCATAAGGGGTTTGGATTGTTTGAAATGACCTACCATTGATGGAACCCAGGGAGGGGTTTAGGTTTGTTACCACAAACCCTTAAAAGAAGGAGGTCTATAAAAAAACAAATGCTCACTATGAAAAAAATCATCTACAAGGGAATTAATTTTGAATGAAACCCTTCCATTTTGTAAAATCTTATGATCAATGAGTCCCACTATACAATCTTCATTGATCAATTGAGATTATAGGAGAATAAAGAGAGATGCCATGTCGAATTGCATTTTACTGTGGTTTGTGACAAATAATTTTTTCCCTCTTTTTTGCCACGAACTACTGGCCAATAAGTGAGTTAAACTATGTGAAGGCTCAATAATAAGAAGACAATAAATTTTTTTATGACAATACATAGCCTGACATTACCTTGATTTAATGATAACTTAGAGGATTAAAATGAAATTAGTCTCTGCATCTTAGATTCTCTAGATGACAGTTGTGTGCAACTATGTGAGAATTAAAAAACCATTATTGATACATCCTACTAACATATAATTTATTGATCAATCAAAGCACCCCATATAATAATTTTTTTTATTCTATTAAATAACTTGTGATTTATTTTTTCAAAATCTTGGACACATTTTACGGCATGCAAATCAATGTTATTTGATTGGGTAGGGGAGTAAAGATTAATCCTAGGTTAATGCAAAATGGTTCCTAGAGTTTCTCCCTCTAAAACTAATAATGTTTCCATAGTCACACATCGTTATCTTATAAGCCAATAAGATATGAAACCTAGAGTGAATCTCGTCAACACTAGCCACCTAGAATAAAGGACCATCAATACTTTAGAATGACAAAACATGATATTGACATATCTAGCTCAAATTAATAGGGTCCAACCCATAAGACTTAAAAAATAAGAAAACAAAATATAAACATGATAGGGTCTAAACAAATAGTCATAAAAAATTCCACATAATATTCTGAAGCTTGATTATACAAGCTTGAACCATGAAAGGAAAAACTAAATAATCCTATTACAAAGTACGAGAGACCACCCCAAAAAAGCTTGATGAAATCCAAAAGACAACCAAATCCTCAATCAAAACTAATGAATCACAAATTACTTCAAATAAGTCAATACAAAATCAAATTTTATTATCTTTCCTTAGTAGGGGTGTCTTTCTCTTGTTGATTGTTGACTATTAGAATTGGCATTTTTCTATATTTTTATCTTTTTACTCTTTTTTATTTTGAAAATTGGGCCCCTGATTATGTATAGTACTAGTTTATAACTTTACTAAAAACATACACCCTTAATAATAATAAACAAATAACATAATAAAACATCATTAACGATAAAAAATATGCCTTCATAATCCACCACACATGGCGCAAAATAAAAATGCACACCTAAAAATTTAATACCTAAATAAGTAATACTAAACACACAAACAAAACTTTAACCTTTTAGAATAAATAATTAAAGTAAATGAAAATCCATATATATGAGCTAGCTCCATCTACTAGAAGAACGAATAAGAAATGTGCTAAAAGCTATGTATATATACAAAAACTCTATCCACTTCATAAAAATAATTAAAATGCAAAAATATCAAATTTTATAGTAATAATATTCATATAAGTTTTCCACAACATCCCCCTCATTTGGTTTAATTAGGTGTACAATTTGGGCTACTTGAGCCCCAATTCAAGTTAATTAGTTGTAATTGGTTTTTAGTTAATTAATTGTAATTAGTTTCAGGAGCTCAATTAGCTTAGATTGTGCCCTTTATTGAATCAATTAATTGATTCATTTGATAAGTTATTCAACTAGAAATAATAGTTCTTTAACTAAAATCATGTTAATTCATTACAATTAAGTTTGTAAAGCTCAAATATCATTATGATTATATGCTTTTTGATAATGCCTTCTCCTTTATGTTTGAATTATCTCTTCTTCTCATCTTAAATTAAAGCTTCACAACTTTTTCTAATTAAAACTAAGTGAATGAAAGAAGAGGTATTTAATCTTAAAAACACTTTAGTAAATATAAGTATCCAAAAACATTGAATATAGTATGTAACTGTTATGTATTGACTTGAAAATTTTTAGGTTACTCATGAAGGTTATGTGGATTGTACATATTTTCAATTTTTTGTTGGGATTATTTATTTTTGTAATTAAATGCTTAAAAATTTGTGGTGCCTTAGGATATAGGTTTAATTGAACCTACCTTAGTATATTAAAATTATTGTGGCTTTTCTTTAAGTATGATTTAAATTTGATGTGTGTTATATCCATCCAACGATAAATAAGGGCACAAAGTGCCAAGTCCCTCTAAGGTGATAGCAATTGAATAAGAAATAATAAAGAGATCAGTATTGAATTCTTAATAGCATTAACATTGTTATTTTAACTTTTTTTCTAAACTAAGTAGTTGTGAGTTCACTTCTCTTTTCTTTATCTATGGATTTGGAATATCATTTTGGTTTGTGCATAAATGTTCATGAAGAAAATTAGTTTAGATTGAAACATAAGTAGATGATCACATAACCATAAAAGAACACTTTAAAAAACCATGGATCTTTATGAGAGCCACAAGAATTGAAATCCATTAACTATAAAAAATCAAGTTTGAAATTGTGATGGAGTGCAAGGTAGTCAACTGTAACTATTAATTGAATCTTACTGACATTTTCTAGATGTTGTTGGTATAGATTTGAGGCTGTAGTCTTATGTTCTTTCAAAGAGCTCAGAACGTCGAACAAGAGCATGAAAACTTGTAGATGAGATTCACAATGAACACTTCTTAGGTGATATTGATTACATGTGGTCTAAAATTAAAAACACATAACACACCAAAACATGACAAAAAATCATATTGATAGGTACGATATAGCAGAACAAAAAATTAAACATAATATCCATAATTTTTTTTGGATGAATAGCAATTTTAAACCTAACAAGTTGTATATTTCAAGTTTTGAATTCATGTGAGGCACTATAATATATTTGCATTAACAATAAATTTTTTAATTCTACAAATATTGATAGTAATTACCAACCAAAAAAATGTATTTCATACATTAAAAGAAAATATTTTACATTATCTCAGTTGTATCACTATGTGTGATAAATGAATGCACTTGTAATTGTTGTTTAGAGACTACAATGACATTTGAGACAAATGGAGTATAAACAAATTTAGAATCAAAATGGAGTGCCAAGAATTTTTAAAATAATATTCTAAGGCATGTTAATTAAATGTAGAGAGACGTTTAAATTGTAAAATAAAAGTTGCACCTCTATTTGCATGATAATAAAGTGCAAAAATGTCATCTCATTTCAAACTTCAATCATTGATCTGCACATGATATCATTATAATAAGGACATAATATTTAAGAGCTATGTAAAGGATCATGTGATTAGCTCCTTAAGCCACTTAATGATGGATATATTACTTTCAATTACATATTATTTTGAACTAGTAGCTTAAATAAAACCCTCTTCCTTTGGATTTATTTTTATGTTCAATACTCCTTGATATCAAAACTACGTACATAATGTCTAAATAACATTAGAAAAGAAAATGTAGGTTGACATTAATTTACAACAACTCATGAGCTTGCCATAAAATTATAGAAGACTACATCTAGAAATTATCTCTATTATTTATACATTTGTGTTTTTTTAATAATCATAATATTCTCCATTACAATAAAGACAAACCATATTATTTATAGATACATTGGTGTTTACTAAGACAATGTAATATTATATTTTATGATAAACCAAACATGTAAAAAAATTATTGTCATAGATACAAATATGAAATTTCAAGGGTAAAATTCATGGCATGATTATCATACAATAGCATTTAAGGATACATAAACAACTCAATTATGGTGCAAGAAAGACCAATGATGTTCTGAATATAAAGTTTTCTTGATCCTCTTAAGCCTCTTAAGAATATTCAAAAATGATGGTTTGTTGTCATTATTATCATTCTAACAATCTTGAATCAACTTTGTAAATCCCAAAGATAAGATATGCAAATTCATAGTTAAAATCCAAGTTCAATTTACATCAATCATAACTTCAAAACACATATAAGGAAATGAAAAATATGCAAGAATTCAATTAGGTAGATTTTTAAAATCCTGTACATCTAATTGTATTGGCCACTGAATATTGACATAATTCATATATACATCAACCAATACATCCATTAATTTAGTTGTCAAGAGATTCAGATTTTGAAATCAATTTAGCAAGAACAAATCTCAAAGCTCACTCAAAAAATGGGTGAGTTAAAATACTTGCATACAAAAAAATACTTAGCAGGGGCTCTTTCTCTACCTTCCATTAATACAAAAATTTAAAACCTAGAGAATGACATTGAGAAGCAATGATAATATATTAATAGCTAACATCTAAAATGTCAAAGCATAGCAAAAAAATTACTTTCCAAAAGAAAATATATTTTATTCTTCATTAAGGTTTTAAGTCATGAATAAATGAACATAAGATAAATGATGAAATACATGGAAAGGCTTTCTATTTTGATCTTTAACTCTATGAATTTTTATAACATTGATTTGACTTAGAGTAATTAGTTTTGATATATAGGGAAAAAATTATTTTCAGATTAAAGTGAACAACAAACATCATATGTTCATGTACTTTTGGTACATGCCCTTAATAAAATATATTACTAATAGTTGGGGAAAAAGTCACGTTATCATTCGATTCCATAAGTAGAACTAACCTTAATGGTTAGGTTATTGGATGCAGATGAATAAATCCATAGAAATGAATATGAACATCATAAATCCAAAGGTCCAACTATAAGGATTTTACAAAGCAATTTTCCAAAAAACATTAGGACATTTATGATTATCAATTATGATAATAAAAATCTACTTTTTGGGTATGTAAACAACTTTAAGATGCATATACAAATGCAAAAAAATGATCAATGAACATGTTTTTTGGTTCTAAATATTGAAACCCATAAAACATAGTCAACAATCATATCAAAACATGCTACATACAGATGAGGGATTTTTTTGATAGTAAAGGCATAAATCATAAGTAAATAAGTAACCAATTGTAATTTCCACCAAAAAATTTCTAAATTCTTAGAGTTATTATAATTTTTTTTATTGGAGTCTCAACCTCCATCATAGATACAGGGGAAAAGCATTAGCATATGTAACCACCTTGAAAGAAAAAAAGTGTGGGAGAATTAAACTTGAGTATAACAAAGTGTCATTTCAATTCTTTTAATAAATTCTAAAGAGAAATTGTGTTTTTGACCATTAACACATCGCTTGACAAACTACATAAAAGATGTACAATTGGAAATTTTTTGAGTGAAATTTCTTTCAATTATATAATAAACATAAATTTTATGTATGCTATTTTATGTAGTATGGAATTTATTGTAGCCATTCCATCATAAATTTATGAAAAATTTAAATCCCAAATGAAGCTAACCAGAGAAGGTTGTGTGTAGTAACTCCATGATAACAAATTTGAAACTAGAAATTACATACACGTACTTTCATTTTTATACAAAATTTAGTGTTTAAACATAAATTTAATAAAAAAAATATAAGATTTAATAAATATCCAAGATAAATAATTGGCCCCTCCTTTTTTTCCGCTCTGTACAAGAGTCTAATAAGCCCCACTACCTTTTTAAAGATTTTTTTCTCATCATTGAACATTTCCAACTGAAATTACCCTGTAATAGTAAAAGCAAAACCTTATTAAAAAAAAAAATACAAAGAGTAAAATTTCATCAACGCATTGTTAAGGAAATAAATCCCACATCCCAATTGAAAATATTTTTTGCTGAAACAAAAAAACTATATAATAAAAGATAAACCCAATTCAAAAAATTAATATACATAAAAATATAGCATCGGTACATTTCATAGTTTAAACCTACAACCCAATTGACAATATATGTACTTCACACTAACAAGCATTTTGTGCAAAACCTAACAACCAAAAAAATATTTGACACACTATAAAATACGCAAAAGAAATGACTACCTAAAAAAAATATCTTCATTTTTGCATTATTTGTCTAACATGACTCATTTTGACAAAATACACACAAAAGAAACCACTAACTATAAAAATATCGTGAGTCTTGAAATATTTACTACATTATACACAAAATAAAATATAACTTCTATTTTTTTTCGGACATAATCAAATCTCAATATCTAAAACATTAAATGGAATATGGTCAAAAATCTCTTGCTTCAAAATCATCAATCCAAAAAATACTACAAAACTACCACATTCTAACCAACATACATTATTTCAAATTTAAAGTGTATAAAGTTTTTTTATTTCTTTCACAACCTGAAAGATATCAGAGGGTGAATTTATAACCTTATAAATAAAACTAGATAGAATATTGTCTTTCTTTCCATGGCTACCACACGCTTGTGAAACAAAAACCATGAATTGGATCTACAAATGATTTATGAATTGAAAATAAAACACAAAAAAAATTGCAAATGAGATGGGGAATTTTTATATCAATGACACAAGTTCTAAGTATAACATTGATAAAAGATTTATGAATACAAAATAAACAAGATCTCAAAGTCATTCATACATCAAAATGTAAGGTAAAAGAAACTATAAAGCAATTGAATTCTGAATTGGATCTACAAATGATTTATGAAATGAAAATAAAACACAAAAAAAATTGCAAATGAGATGGGGAATTTTTATATCAATGACACAAGTTCTAAGTATTACATTGATAAAAGATTTATGAATACAAAATAAACAAGATCTCAAAGTGATTCATACATCAAAATGTAAGGTAAAAGAAACTATAAAGCAATTAAATAGGAATTCATGATTATTTAAAAGCTCAACATAGTTAAAAATAATAATAGCATAAAAAGATATAAATCATAGTTTAACATATATGAAGAACTTTGAAATGTGATAGGTTTTCCAAACAACCATTTCACAAGCCTAGAAAATAGTTGTGTAGTTGAAAGAACAATCACCAAAATATTAATTTCACTTTACAATAATATATTGTGTTTTGTCCCTTGTAAAGTGAGATCAGTTCTATGAAAAATGTCTAAAATTAAATCAAAATTTACCCAAAAATCATGATTATATCTGGTTGAGGTTGGAAATTTAAGTAGGAGCACCAAGTTTACGAAAAACAATGACAAATCTCATGACAAGTAATGACTACCTGAATAAAAGATATGTTGTGATTACTACTAAAAAACACAAAGAAATTCTCATTAATCTCATGGACACCATCACAAATTTGTAAGCAATTTTTTTTGGAATTGATAACATAGTGACTAGCTTTAAAGCTCATAATTGATTATAGATGGATTCAAGCTAAATTATTAAAACTAAGTGATCTTGGCTACGATCCATAACACAGAAAATCAATACAAGAATGAACATATCAGTTTTTTAAATATTTTATTTGTTTTAATGATCTTGAATAATGTGAAGTTTTTAATAACATACAAAGTTTTAAACTAATGAATACATAGGAAAATAATATTTTATATATGATTAGTTAAAAAACTTGAAATTTAATTATGAAAAAGATTTACATTTTTTAAAGCATATAAAATAATAAAATTTGATTACTTGAGAGAGCTTCATTTAATCATAAGTTAAAAAATTTATCACATAAATATCCCATTCGAGACTAATAAGCATCCCCTTCAGAACTAATAACTTCAAATATATGAGAGTTTTACCTCATTTAAATTATCTTTCAGTATTTTGGCATAATATTAGTTTGGTACATTTATTACATCACACATTATTTTTTAATCTCTTTTTCTCGCATAATTACTACATTACTTTGTGGAGTTAATTGAATAAAGTAGCATGTTATCACATTACAGTCTCGTAACCGCGAGATTACTTTATGAAGTTAATTGAATTAACACAATGAGATTATTTCTCTATCAACTCAATCCACACATTAGAAATTTGGGATTTGGATTTCATTCCACAATTTTATATTTAATTACCTTAGTGTACTATAAGAAATTATATTTTAACTTAATATCTAGTAATTTTTTAAGTTACTAGATTGATGTTTTCCTTAGTGATTTTCATCACCGTAATTTGGTTCCAAATTTGAGTCTTGAATTAGATATAGTAAAAGAGAGAAATGGTATATGACTTTGAATAATTATATACATTTTTTTGAAGTTTTAGATAGATGTATATTCATCTTTGACATCTTGAAACTCAACATTTATGATATAAATGAGAATGATGGGATAAATTAATAGTTGTTTTACTTCTCAACTCATATTTACATTCATTCATGGACACACTTACCAAAACATTATATTCAGAAATGAAACTCAAAACACACTCTTCATTGAATTCAAATATGATATTATAAAGATTTGATTATACAATTAGGGAATTATTGTCTAAGAGGCATAAACAACTGATCTGGGTTCTAAGGATACCTTGATTGTGATCCTAGACTATTTTTCATAAAATAAAGGGACATTTTGGAGTAATTTAGATTGTTTAGAAGGATGAGTCATCACATAAAAAGTGAAGAAAAATGATTAAAAGGCCCTAGGATATGGCATGAGTTAAGTGTGTCAAAAGGGTGGTCACAAGTGTAATGTTTTAGCTTAAATGTTAATTTATGTGTCCACATTTATTCCCATTTTATTCTAGTAAAGCAACAAAGTGAAAGTACTAGAGTAAAAGTGTGTGCCTAAACTTACCTATGAAGTGTAGTCTTGAATGTAGGCCACAATGTTAAACTATGCTTAAGGAAAACCTACAATGAAATGTGTATAAAATCAATCATTACCTAAGATGAGAATCATTAAGTAAAGATAAGAAAACTTATGGAACTAATAATAAGGAATGAATATACCTGATTATGTATACAAACTATTGTGTTTATAGTGTAAAACTGGTGATTGTGGATGGTTAGACCCTTAGAGATTTTATTTGTGTTAAAAATATTGGAAGGGTATATATATGATGTTTAATTCTCTTATTATATTTCACCTTTTTGGGTGACTTAACTTAAATCTATTGTGGTGGAACCATATCAAACTATGGTAGGGGGTATTCATATGGAATACCCTGAATTGTGATTACTTGATTATTATAGATATAATTTAGACACCAATGAAATGTATAATGAATTGTATGAATTAGGTGAATATAAGGGATACCAATATCATATTGAAAATCCTTGCACTAGCTACTACTATAAATCTAGTGGCCACGTGTGTTAGACC
This sequence comes from Torreya grandis, assembly GCA_037957365.1. NCBI lineage: Eukaryota > Viridiplantae > Streptophyta > Pinopsida > Cupressales > Taxaceae > Torreya > Torreya grandis. The sequence continues at coordinate 1,180,463 of JARHVA010004604.1, forward strand.
AACCTGTAGTGGTAGTGTAATCTCACTAATGAAACTTTGAATATTCCCACTGAATCCTTTTATTTCCATGGTGGTGGGAAATAAATCAATATATATGTATCTAAAATTATAGATAAGTTTTTTTATACACATATTCACATTTGAACCATTATTTGACCATGATAATATGAATAGGCTGGTGATCAATGTGAGCTCGAATGAATAATGAACATAAATATAAGTCATCGTCTACTATCACATGTTATAAAAATGTGATCAGAGGTCTAGAGGGTATGAAATCATGGTAAGTACCAATTATTCCATTAAAATGATGTTGTACCTTTTTATTATAATGATAAAAATATGGTGGAGGGTGTGCATTGTATGCATAATGCACTGCCAAAGTATCATCTGTATCATTAGTTGTATGATTAGGAAAATGATCACTGAATATTTTAATTGATTTAATTTCAATTGGCTATTATTTTTAAATATTTTTATATTTTTTCACTTTAATGATGTTTTCATCTATAAAATCTTTTATTTTGTGTCATAAACTGATGCATATATTAATGCTATGTCGTTATGCTTTTTGGAAGTCATAAAAGGAATTCTAGTCAAATCCCTTTGGAAGAGGCTTAATCACATGAACCTCTTTAATGGGAGGGAGAGATATGAGATTTCATTCCAATAACATTTTAAGACCTTATATGGAGCTTTTGGTAGATTTGTAAATTGTCTCCTTGGTGGAGCTAATAATACAACGCACAAAGGTGGTTTAAAAACTACATGTATTGCTATCTTTTGATCATTCTTATTATCAATTGGCCTCACATTGTAGGGTGGTTTATTTTCAGTCTTTGTATTAGAATATGTGTTGATTTCATAATTAAGATCAATCATTTACAATAATATGATTTCTCTTTCCTTTATTGTATGACATAAATATGTGAATTAGGGGAACTTCTTAAACATAATTGATTCATGAAGGGTTGGAAACAAACTTTGATTGAATATTGAGAGATATGAGATTTCATTCCAATAACATTTTAAGACCTTATATGGAGCTTTTGGTAGATTTGTAAATTGTCTCCTTGGTGGAGCTAATAATACAACGCACAAAGGTGGTTTAAAAACTACATGTATTGCTATCTTTTGATCATTCTTATTATCAATTGGCCTCACATTGTAGGGTGGTTTATTTTCAGTCTTTGTATTAGAATATGTGTTGATTTCATAATTAAGATCAATCATTTACAATAATATGATTTCTCTTTCCTTTATTGTATGACATAAATATGTGAATTAGGGGAACTTCTTAAACATAATTGATTCATGAAGGGTTGGAAACAAACTTTGATTGAATATATCTTGGAGTTCTTTACCTACCATAGGAATTGTCATATTAGATTTGTCTTATACCTTAAGACATTTTATATGATAAGCTCATTATACTTTTTTTTTTGAGTTGATCAATTTGAGCATATGCGATCTTCTCACTTATGTTGATTGAAAAGTGTGCTAGAAACATATCAGCCAAATGATTGAATGCATGTACCGATTGGTGAGGTAAATTTTAAAAACATTGTAATGCATATTCCTTTAGACTTATTGGAAATAACTTAGTTAATAACCTATCATTAGACACAATCAAAACATATTGCATGAAATGCTATGATATGATATTCACGGTCACCCTTTCTATCATATATTATAAGCTTGGGTGCCACAAAAATCATAGGTAAAAGATATACAACTATGTGGTATGCCAACGAAGCATGTAATAGAGTTTGATAATCAAGATCTTGATTAGGTTTCAAAGCACCTTGCTCCAAATGTAACACCTTAGCTTGCAAAGTATGAATCTCATGCATAAGGGATTATACATTGGGAAAAGAAGGATGCATGTTAACCAAAAATAGTGTTCCCAATGATTGAAAAGGAATTAACATAGTAATTTTTCGAAGCCCTTAGGTTCCCCCATAGTAAATGTTGGTATAAAATTTGTATCCGTGAGGGTCATATGATTATAAGTATTAGAAGATTGGTATTTAATGATTTTTTTGATTTCCTCTTTAAAAATTTGTATGAATTCATCTTTAACATCTTTATTCTCTAAGATAAATCCTTGTAATTATTTTTTATCTATGTCATCAAATCTATCAACTAATTTTACCATTATGGTATTATTAATCCTAGGACAAATTATGAAATAGAAAGATGAAGGATATAAAACCTAGAAAAATATATGGTTAGGGTTTTGAAATATTCAATCAATAGACAAGTTCATTGATATGTTTTATAAAAAATTGCAAAACTGGAGAAGTGATTACCTAAATGTAATAAAATGTTGTGAAAAATCATACTAATATAGATATGCAATAAATGACACAGACTGATTTAGAACTTATTAAATATAAAAATAGACTAAATAAGGAAAGTAAAAAAGGAAAAACACAAACTCAGTTGGAACTATGAGATGTAGACTATTTCTGGATATGAAATTGATACGGTGAATGTTTTGGTTAAGTGTAGATTAGGAATAGGAGTTGGTAGGGGTTCTTGACAAAATTATTGTAATTAGACAATAGAGTAGTACATTATTATCTTGATGACGTGCCAATGTATGGAAGATAATAGAGCATGATATTTCTAGGTTAGCTTCACCTTCCCTTGTTTACTATACAAACTATGCAGGAGATTATGATCTGATACATAAATCATTATATATATCCTCCTTCACTTGAAATCCTATCCCAAAAGATAATAAAACAAATGCAATCATAATATAAAAATTGGTTAGTGATTGAAATTATGATTGAACTCAACACCCCATGTATTCAGTGGTACCTACATACCAATACTCTAAAGAGGGATCAAAACCATGTAGTTATCCCATGCTATGGTGATGTGTGTGAAATATTGGTGAAAAATATTATATGGTGGTGTAAACCTAGTGTGATTATGTGCATCAACCATGACTTGTGACCTTGAAAGTTTATTCATAATTTAGCTCAAGACTGTTAGGGTTGTGTGTAATTAGAATTGGGAGAAATAGGGAATTACTCTCAATGTCAAATTTGAATTCTAGTGCTTTTCAATGTGGAAGTCTCTTATGTGAAAAATGGTTTTAAATGTGTCTTTATAGTGGTATATTTATAATTCCTTCAGATGGGGATTACTAAAATTATAGGTTGACCCTTCCATAACTTTGAATTTTGGAAATTAGCCATTATTTGGTGGGACGACAACAATGGTGGATTCTAATCAGAGAGCAGTGCATTTTTATCCAATTAGGGTACTATTGTATGACCTAAAAAAATAACTACTCTAAGTACCAAGGAAAGTCTAAGTATGATCCTCAACTAGTTTTCATGAATGATAAAGACATTATGGAGTCATTCAAGTTATTTATAAGGACATGTCATCACGTAGAAAGTGAAGGAAGATGGTCAAAAGGCCCTAGGATAAGATATGACCTAAATGTGTCAAAAGGGTGGTCACAAGTGCACTATTTTAGCTTAAATATTAATTTATGTGTCTAAACTCACTTTTCTTATAGAATTATGAGACGTGACATGAAAAAAATGATATTCACACATGATTCCTCTTGGACTTGATAGAATCTCAATGATCTTTATTTAGATATTTAATATCCTAAATCTCTTTCTCTTCCCAAATTAGAACCACCCACTCCCTCTTGACTATCATAAGATTTTTTGAATCTTCCTTGATATTATCTAACTATGTGAATGCTTATTTGCATTCCTTAGCATCTTGGAAATTTTAAACATTACCAATTATTGGCTTTTTGGCTATTAATCTATGTGCAAAAGTATCATGAGTTAATCTACTGATTCTTGCAACATGATGGTTTTGAAACTAGTGTTATAGTTATATAATTATTGGTTAATACATATCAAAATTTTCAAAATCTATAGTTATGTACACTACTATCTCTTTATCTATCTCATAAAGGATCATTATGATCCTAACAAATGATTGAAACCTCCCATGTGAGAAAATTTTGAAATATTAGACCTCTTAGGATTAATTATGGCATGTTTATTCAATTTCTTGGGCATATTACTTGAACATCCTACAAGTGACTTCAATACAATCCTCATCATTAATTGTTATGATAGAAATAATTTTCATTTATTGATCAATGACTGATCTCATGGGCATATGAATAATTCCTCCATCTCAGTTTAATCACATCCTATTGCTCCACTTCAATCTACATGATCTCTTAAAATAAATCACCCACCTTAATCTAAATTTATTTTTATGCTTCCTTTTCAAATAAATCATTTTTTTGAGCTAAATTGAAACATTTCTCTTCCCATTTTACCATTTTGGTTCCTTCTTCAAGATAGGAAAAATCTCAACCTCATTTCCATGTTCACACATTGGTCCTTTGTAGGATTCTTTCTTCTCTTATATCTCTTCATGAGACTCCAATGATGCTATAAATAGATCCCCTATCATCCTTGCATCTTCATCTATAAAATTAAATGCATCATAACTTACAATTTATCAATCCTTATCCTCCTTTACCAAAGATTATTTTTATGTGCTTATAAAACCAAATGATTTGGTGCTTCATGAATCCATTATATTCTTAAAATAGAGGTAGGTTTCACCTCTTTGCATTCCCATAAATTGAAAATGTATTATTTCTTCCATCATATTTAGCCTTATTGTGTAAATTCCATAGTATCCCTAATACAATATGGCATACATCCACGAAAAAAACATCACAAAAAACAATATCTTGATATGAACCTATTTTCACATCCACTTGAAATTATTCCTATAATATAATTTGATGACATCCTAATAACCAAGACACACTTTATGGCTTGGGGTGTAACAACCCCTCAGGGTTTACTAGAGTTAGGTTATTTTAATATAAACTTAACTGTAAAATTAATTTGGCATTAATGATACCTAATTAAATATATCTTTAATATAAAATATGCTATTAACCAGAAGGTCAAGTGTTTGATTCATTTAACTAGTGATCAATATAACATATGTTGATTTAATTTCATAACTTCAACAATATAATGTACACTAATAATCCAAGTTAATAAATCAACCACTATTGATTAAGTAATACAATAAGCATAGTAGCCAATTAATGTTGTGATACAAATTACTTCAAATAGTACAAATATATAATATTACATTTTTGAATAACATATTGTAATTATTTAATGTTCCACTAAAAATATGAGGCTCAAAAAACTTGCTACTATCCAAAAATAATCTTGAGTAAAGCCTCTATTGTTTAATTGATGGAAGGGGAGGGAGAGTATCATCTAAGTGATTTTATACACCAACCATAGACTATTGATCCCCTGTATAATCTCCCAACAATGGAATGTCCCTCCCTTCATGGATGTGTAGATAGTGATAGTGTGAAAATTAAGAAAGTCAACTAAAAACCTGTGTTTTGTAAGATAACTATCACATACAACATATCATAAAGAAATACATTTTATCATGATATCATGAAATACATGAAAACTAAATCAAATAGGTGAAATGACAATGTTCAAACCATACATATTCATTTGGCTAAAGTTTTAATATAATTTTATAGATATCAAGATCAATCAAATTCACACGCGTAACTCATTTGAACAACTCCAATCTGCCTATTAATGACACTAAGTATGTGAATTCCATTACACCTACTTATTTAATGTCAATAATACTGGATAAGCATAATAATGATTAAATCCATAGATTAAATACATATAAATATTTACATAATGATTTCTACAGTATGTACTAACAAAAAACATCATAATCTTTCTGATACTTCAATATGAACATCTAAATACCATAATCAGCTAATAGTTCTAAAACAATTGATATAAATCATAGTAATAATCATTTAATTTTCTACCAAAAATTTATTGATCATTTACTTATAAACTATTTTCATCAAGTTCAGATTTATATAAAATATTGTTCTCATACATACAAAATACCTTATCTCTATGCCAGTCATATAAACCCTCAGAATTTGCTTATAAAAATTCTAACAAAACTACTATTAAGTAATCAGACATTAATTACCAATACATCATATAGTGTTTTGACTCTAAGAAATTTTCAAGCATAATTCAAGAGAAATATAAATCAGAGTTAATCTGACACAAGTTCAATATGAAACACGATAACATATATATCATTCTAGATAAAGTTTTTAATAATGAACAACCTCTTAAACTATATACAAGATTCAACTGGATACATATGTATGTATATACTTTACAACATTTTAGCATGTGCACACACACATGCACACATAATACTTAATTTCAATCATAATTTAATTTAATATTTATTTTAAATTAATATCATAAAACAACCAAAAATAATTGGTTCAACATAATTTCCCATCACAATGCAATTCTAAATATCCATGAATTTTCTAATAACTACAAGCTCATCTATCAATAGGCAATCCTCTAACTATTTAGAACATTATATATTCACAAATATATATATATATATATATATATATATATATATATATATATATATATATATATATATATATATATATATATATATATATATATATATATATTCAGTCAAATTAAATCATTTAAACCTTTTTAGTATATGCATGCATTAAAATATGCTCACCCTGCTAATTACATTAATTCTTGTTAATTTAGCCTAATTTCCATATGTCACAGCTATATTAACTATTGGCCTCATACCCATATTCCATTTATTTATCCCACACAACCTTTATCCCATCCTAAAACTAATTACTCCTCTCATTAAACTCACAATAGACTCTTCTACCTACTAACCTACCCCTTAAACCCACTAGCCAATTTAAAATTCAAAAATAATCTACCTACCCACCCACCTCCCTATCCTAGCCTTTCCTAAAATCCTAAACCCTATGGGGAGATTTCTAGAATTGGAGGATTCTATAAATCTTCCCCAAGCTAGCCCCTTCTCTAGAATTTTTTAATTTTAGATATTTCCAAGGAATTAAAAATTCCATGGAAATTTCCTAACCCTAGATCTCAAAGGCCCAAATTTGAATTTGGACCCTTGAGCTTCCCTCCCTTTGCCTATAAAACTAAGCTTTCCCTCCACCCTCAAGACTAATGAGAAATTATCCATCAAGCCATCAAGCTCTCCTATAGCATCCATAACAACATTCCAGCATCCATTCAAGGCCATTATCCTCATTACACATCCATTGGAAGCCATTGTTAAAGTCTTACAAGCAATCCAACAATCAAGCCTTTGATATCCAATCATACTAGTGAAAATCTTGGAATGAATTCATGAGAAGGTAAAGTGGATGGTAAGAATGTTCTATTTGCTTTGATTTATCTCCTCTATCCATTCCTATTGGTGTTATCAAGTTTTAGGTTGTTATTGCTATTTTGGTGATATTGCATAAACTTGAAATTTGGTGCACATTTTGGCAATAGTGGGAGCGGTAAGCCTCATTTAGAACTAACATCTTCTATTTTGAGTATATTGGCTTGATATTTGTAGGTTAAATCGAAGAATATGTTGGTGACTCTAGGTTTCATATTTATCACAATAGTGTATTTTTCTCTTTGTTAATGATAATATGTGCTTGTGGTTGAGGTTGGCTTGTATTATTATTTGTTAAATACTATGTTTTAATGCTCTACTCTGCTATATCATATCAAATAAATAAAAAATAAAAATAACAAAAACTTAAAAAATCTTAGTTCATTTAAGGTTTTCAAACTATTTTATTAAAAACAATCTATATAATTGGTCTAAAATTAATCCCTGGACCCTCTAGTATTGTCTTATAGTATTTTTATTAGCTATGTACAAAGTCTATCCTATTATGTAGATTTGATTCCATAACTTCATACTCAATCACTGCTTTTGGTTTCTCCTATTAATATTTGAAGATTACTACTTTGTTAACATACGGTCTCTCATCTTAGCTCGTGTCAATCTATCTCTTTGCGTCTAGTAGCATTGGCTCTTTTATTTGAGAATATATTCACATTCTTGAGCCATCTCTCGCTAGGTTTTTCTTTGATATAAAGAATGTTTTAACATTTTGTGGCTCATCCTTGACTCTATGGTGTTAGGCAAAGAATCTACTCTTAGTATGCTTTTGGTGGATGTCTTTACATTGTTCAAAAGCTCTTCTATTGGTGCATGCCAGGGGGCATCCTGGTAATTCTATGCTTATCTTAAGATCTCTTCTGTAGGTAAAGTTTTTGGTTTAAAACTTTGAATGTGACACCTTCCTTTTTATCTATAGTTTTATTGATTATCAATAGTTTTTTATATAATCATAACGTTTCCAAATCATTGGGCTCAAAACAACATAATTAAAAATAACATTTATTGGTCTATGCTAATAAAGCACTAGTAGACATGATAAAGTGTGGCCTTACATCTGTCAATTTGCATAATTTCCAAAGTATTTTTTACCAAATCTATTTTGTGCATTTTCTATAATCATTGTAGTCGATAAGATCATTAACATATTTGAGGTGTTTTTGTTAACAAATTTACACTTGTTGCCTCCCATCCTTCATCAAACAAAATCACCTGAGAAGAAAAGGGGAAGAGTAAAGCATTGTGTGAAACCTCTAGAATGAAGCTGATGGAAAAATAAAAACTTAGATATTCCAAATGGCTGAGATCAGGGCACTTCTAAATTGCCAGGCCTCTCCAGGCGACGTCTCTCTTATTCGAGATGCATGCTACCTTGAGCTATGATTATGATGATTTCCACTCTTTTGCCTCAGATCCTTTAATGAAACCTTCTCTTGTCCTTGATCTGCCTACTCTTGTTAGCACCATTTAATGCCTCATCAGTTTGCGTAACAGGTGGAAAGAGTCTCAAATGGGGATATAGACTCCCTGGCCACTTCTAAACTGCTCACTAGGAATCATCGATTAGTATTATATTAGTTTTTCTTTATAACATAAAATATTAATAAAAAAATAATTTTTTGTTTTTCTCTGTTGGTCATGATAAGTTTTTGTTTTTATCTGTTGGTCATGATAAGTTTTTGTTTTTAATAATTAAAAAATAAAAATAAAAATGAAATAAAATTATATATATATATATATATATATATATATATATATGACATACATATACATATAATAAAATAGAATTGAAATGTGTGTATATTAAATAGTCTTAGATATTAGAGGGGAAGTTTTGTAATTATAAAATAACAAAATTAGTCTAAAATTACTTTAATTTTTATAACAACATCAACAAAGCATAAAATGGATTCTCTTTTAATAATATCATATAAATAACATGATTTAATCTAGTCAATTATGCATTATCTTTCTAACTCGCAAGTAACACGATCGTCCAAGGTAGGGTTATCAAAATACTAACATCTTTTCTCGCATGTTACCTCTCTTAAGTGCCATAATCAAACTATTAACTTGTGTGATTATAGGCTGCCAATCAAAGATCCATTTTGGCACTCTTAAAATCATTTTAATCCATTTCCTCTTGTATATATCATTTTTAATCATCTTGTTG
>JARHVA010004604.1:1195000-1230000 GCA_037957365.1 Torreya grandis
TCATCTAATCACACTGATTATCATAATATTCCCTATCTTTACATTAATACCATCAAAATTCACAAAATCCAAGAATTTGATCCACCTTCATCCCCCATCCTAAAAATTAATAGGGCTATTGTTGATTATATAATAACCACTTGACGTAATAAGATTGTAATTTTCACAACACCTCCCCTAAATCCTTCTGCCTCGTCTACTACCCATAAGGGAAATATTCATAAGAAAGCTTCAAGGAGTTTAGATAAATCTTATGACATCATTCATCAATTATAAAAGACTCCTCAAATATCCTTGATGGAACTTTTGAAAACATCTACATTACATAAGAAAATATTGAATCAAGTTTTGAATGATTTAAAAGTACCTAGTGACCTAGATTCTAATCAGTTTTAGGCACTAGTAGCACATTTATCCCCATCACAATAAGTTAATTTTAGTACATGGGATCTACCCCCAACTGGCCCATATCATAATTATCCATTATACATTGAAGTCACCATCTCCCATCACTAAGTTTCCTGTGTCCACATAGATGGAGATCCACACTCAACTCGTGTAATCTGGACTTTATAAAGAAATTGGGATACTTTGAGACATCACTTGGGCCCATTTTAATCATGATTAAAGCTTATGATGATAATGAGAGACCATCAGTTAGGAATATTTATCTTCCTATTATCATGAGACATATAGTTCATTAAACTTTGGTTCATGTTGTGGATGTATAATTACCATATAACATGTTGCTTGAAAGACCATGGATTCATGAAATGCAGGCTGAGCCATCCACTCTCCATCAATGCTTAAATTTGCCCCATTTAAGAATGGAAGTCACCATTAATGGAGTCATAGACCATCTCCATAACTATTAAATGGATCAATCATTAGCTCCATCACCTTACCTTGGCATTGATAACACTATCCTAAGCCCAATAGTTGTTAAGTATATCTCTCCTAATCAGTTAGAATCCACATCTCCATTAGAGCCTAATGTTACATGATCAAAGATCACATCCATAGGATGTGGAGAATATGATTACAAAACATTTTGTATTGGAAATATACCCTTATCTCCACGTAGTTATGGGTCCCTAACTATGAAGAAAAATAATCCCATTAAATATTAGTTTGGGCCAACAACTTTTTCAAGTGCTAGATTTTTGTCTGATGTGTACATTAAAGATGGAGATGATTCTTGGCTCATTCAGGATGATGAGGTCCTTATCTCTCCCAAGTAACATTATTATAGAGTCCAAGGAATGATGGAAAACATGTAGTACAAAGGAAAGTGATTGGGGAAATAAGAGCAAGGTTCACTGGAACCCATCATCATTCAAGAACATCCACAATAATTTGGCTTAGGGTACAAACTATATGAAAATAACTAGACCAACATCATTATGGATTATATTTTGACCAATGAGTCATCTCTCCCTGATGAGGACATTAAAACAAGATCTATCTGTAGTAACTTTGAGGAGCTTGCTTCCACCAACTTCTTCCCTGATACCACCATATCCACCATTAACGTTTCCCTCCGTTATCCTTCCCTCATAGACTGGGAATCAAATTAGGAGCCTACCTTTGACATGTTTCAAAATGATGAGGCCATTTTGGAATACATGGAAGTTAGAGACTACATGCCATCTGGAGATCATAAAAAGGGAATTTATATCAATATTTGTCATTTAACATATTTTGGGGAACAACAAACATTCCATTGTCAAAGCAAGGATGAATATTCTAAAGAAGGAAAACTTTACAAAGAACCAAATGAACTCCCATACAACTCTTTCACATTAGAAGATTATTTTGATATCAATACTAAAATACCAGGTTGCTTCACCTCTGATTTTATAAAAATTTCATCACCCCATTATTTACAAGATCAATTAACCTCACTTATTAAGGATGTGAAAGAAGTTAATATTGATATTGACAAACATCCCAAAATAGTGAAACCAAGGGCATCTCTCAAAACAAAATAAATTGAATTCCATATTGAGCTACTGATGAAATTTATTGACATATTCACATGGAGCTATGATGACATGCCAGGGTTAGACCCCTCCTTGGTGGTACACCACCTAGTTATGTATCCAAATGCAAAACCTGTCAAATATAAATTACAAAAGATGCATCCTAAGGTGGAGTTACTAGTCAAAGAGGAATTATAAAAATTCCTGGAAGCTAGATTTATCTACCCAATTGATTACTTAGATTAGATCTCTAATATTGTTCTTATAACAAATTCATAGGGTGGAATCCGTATATGTACTCACTTTTAGGATATTAATAAGGCATGTCCTAAAGATGACTTCCCACTCCCTAATAATTAAATGATCATAGATTCAACAATTGGGTATAAAATGCTTTCCCTCATGGATGGCTTCTTAGGGTATAATTAGATCAAAATGCCCCTAAGGATCAACATAAAACAACTTTTATCACTATGTGGGGGAATTTTTGTTATCAAGTCATTCCATTCAGTCTCAAGAACGTAGGAGCCACTTATCAATAGGCTATGACTATTATATTTCATGACATGATGCATGCCATTGTATAATATTATGTCCATGATATTTTAGGAAGTCCCATCTAAGTTTTGAGCACCGTGTGGTCCTCAGAAGAATCTTTGAAAGATTGTAAGAATATAAAGTAAGACTAACTCCCAAAAAGTGTCTTTAGAGTAATTTCAGGTAAATTATTGGGATTTATAGTATCAGTAAGTGGCATTGAGGTGCACCAAAAAAAGTTAGAGCAATTACAGAAATGCCCCCACCTCATAATCTCAAGAAACTTCAAAGTTTTTAGGGAAAAATTTAGGCCATATGACATTTTATCTCTCAACTAGCTGATAAATGTCAACCCTTTACTCATCTATTAAAGAAGGGGTCTACCTTCTATTGGAATGAATAATGATAGCAATATTTTGAAATATTAAAACACTACTTAGAAAATCCACCTATTTTATCCCCACCAACTCTAGGAAAGACTTTGTTCCTATACATTTCAACAATGCCATGCACCATTGGTACTCTCCTTGCACATCACAATGATCAAGGTAAGGAGCAAGCTATATATTACCTCAGTCGCACATTGATATCATATGAGCTAAAATATACTCCTATTGAAAAGGTATGTTTATCCATAGTTTTTGCATCACAAAATATTTAGTATTACATGCTTAATAATAATGTACAACTCATCACAAAATTTGATCCCTTAAAATACTTACTATCCAAGACAACTCTTATAGGTCAAGTAACAAATGGATAATGCTACTCAGTGAATTTCACATTAAGTATATAAATAAAAAAGATATAAAAGGATAGGTCATTATAGATCAACTAGTAGAGGTACCTTTATAAGTGACTAAGCCAATTTCAACCAATTTCATAGACGAGTCTATCCTAAATACCTCACAAATAGTTAGCTAGAAATTATACTTTGACAACTCATTTATTGTGCATGGATCTGGGGCAAGCATCCTCTTGATCACCCCCCAGGATGATCTCATTCAAAAATCATTCTTCCTTGCCTTTTCATGTACTAATAATATTTTAGATTATAAAGCTTTGATAGCTAAACTTCATCTAGCTATTCAATGAAACATCCAATAATTACAAGTATTTGAGGGCTCATAATTAATTATAAAATAGGTCAATGGTGAATTACAAATAAAGGATGAAAAGTTGATTCTTTATGAACAATTAGTAGAACAATGAAAGACCAATTTTCATTCTATCACATTTGAACAGGTTCCATGAGGAAGCAATAAAGAAGCTAATTCTATGGCCACTATCAGCTCGTTCATTGATCTCCCTGAAGCTGTTTTAGAAGGTAATTTCTTAATTGAGCACCTGATTATCCTAGCCTATCAATCATTGGATCCACTTCAAATCTATGCAATCAACAATCCTAGCCTCCTTCTGAGACCAACATACCCCCATTTTTTTGCTTTTATTGAAAGGGGACCCTTGTGAATGTTTTGAAACATCTATGTTCTAGATTGAATGTGAAAGGATTGTTCTCTCTTAAATTTTAAAGGTAATTCAAATAACAAAGATAAGAGCCTCAATGTATCTGGTTATGAATATGTTTCATGGACTAATGTTGCTAATAATTGTCTTTAAGGTGATTAGTTGTAGGTTCTATGGAGAAATCTAGGGTTCCTAAGTAGTAAACCCTAGGGGTTTGAATTCAAACGTTCATGGGAAAAAATCTAGCGAGAAATTTTATTTCCTTTCGATTGAACAACCCTAAGTCTAACTTTACATTAAACTTTGATTATGTTTTTCAACATGACCATATGTTAATATAAAATCAAGACTTGGACCTTTTTCCCTTTTAAAACCCAAGAGCCCTTTTGGATTAAATAAGTCTTATTAAGGTTTAAGTGTATTTGTGTTTGTAAACATGAATAATTTTTAAAGGTTTTAACCTTAGGCTAAACCTTTATACATATTGGGCCTTAACTTAAACTTCATGCACTTTTATAGATTTGATGCTTCTCACTCAATCAAAGATTTTGATCCAACGGTGTGAACCAAAGATGACACTAATAGGGAAACTAATCGCTATCAAGCACTTAGATTATGATCTGGTGGTCCTCACTACCTTAAAAGCTTTAATCCAACAATGGGTATTGACCCCAAAGCCTCAAGAACTCTTGAAAGCCCAATTTATAGTATTTGGTAATTATGCTAAAGCAATTCCATTATCTTAAATTTGACAAGTTCACTTCCATCATTTGGTGTTTGTGATGATGTATTTAACATTACCGAACCCATCAAATTTAACCATGAAAGCCTGACATGTGGCACTCAGGCATTAGATCAAAGCAATTTCATTATCTTAAATTTGATAAGTTTAATCCCATCATTTGAAGTTTATGAGGATGTACTTGACGTTATTGAACCCATCAAATTTAACTTGGATAACTTTTCGAAGCCTAAAGTAAAGGGGGCATTTCTAAAAACCCTTTCAGGGAATTCTTAATATTTTTACATAGGAAAACTTATCATAAAAGGTCTTAACCTAAGTTATTTTAAGTTTCTTGACATAAATAGACTTTAATAATATCCTTTTTAAGTCTAAAGTTTATATAGTCATGGAATTGATTAAAAGGTGTGTATCTTGTAGGATCCAACAATGATCACTCATTCATTAGATTTGTTCCAATGGTACATCAAGCTTGAAGACTTTTCAAAAGGCTTCACGAGCTCAACATGTGGCCAATAAACATCCTAAAAGGCATGTAGTTAATGATCTAAGCCTAGCAAAGATCTAACGATGATCGCTTGCTCACTAGATTTGATCCAATAGTATGATGAGCTTAAGGACTTTTCAAAAGTACCATGAGATTGACACATGGCATAACCAATGAAATGCAAGGACCTAGATTTAGATTTTTACAGCAAAATAAAGAAGGTTTTTGATGGCCAATGGATAGTCTCGAACTAGCATTTATGAAATTTGCCATGAAAGACATGGAACCATGCTACATAGGCTCCACATAAGCATAGAAGATCAAAATGAAAGATATCCTAATATCAAAAACATAAAGAACATGAGAATAAGGTCCCATAAAATCTAAGGCATGTGTAAGATTAAAATCTAGATATTTCCACCACTAAAGATAAAAAAACCTAAGCCCTCTATAAAGAAGAATCAAGTCATCTCAATTGATCACAAAGTAATCAAAATAGTGCAACTAAATCCTAAACCAAGTACCCTAGTGAAACCCTTAGTGACATTGCAAGTATAATTTAGTGTCATCAATGGCAATGGGTAGGCAATAGATGAAAATAAAAGCAAAACTTTATCTAACTTTAGACAGTGAAAAAAAAATCTTCAAGGACATAGAGTTGGGCCTGATAGCCTTGAATGTGCATGGAATCAAGAACTGGTCTAATTTATTCTTCTTTATGTAGGAATTATAACTAATTTCCTAAGAGGAAAAGAGGAATGCTGTTGTGCACTAGAGATACAATGACCTAGTCTCAATTCAACTAGCAATCCTTCACCATGCTACATCCAAACCAGGGGTAATGCATTGTATTGACCTCCTTGCTCTTATTTTCATTGATTGCATAATAGATGGGGAATGGATCATTAAAGAGGGAAGGAAGCACTAAGAAGGTTTCATGCATAGCTCCTATGGCCTTTGAAACTTATTACAAGATCCCCTAGCCTCATGTTGATCTCCCATCCTTGAGAGAATGGACAAACAACCAAAACTTAGATTTAGTCCTCACACCTTGGTTAATGATGCAAGAACATCTACATACATCTTCATGGTTAAGATCTAGTCATGTTTGAATTCAAATTCAAATTATTGTATTTTTCCTCCAAAATGTTGTCTAAGGAGGAGTAATTATAATTTCTTAAATTGTAAATGAGTGAAAGGGTGAAAAGTAGTTACAGAAGATCTCTACGTTGGAAGCTTATTGATAAAATCAAGGGAATAGTTAAAATCTTCCAACATAGTATGTTTGTTAGGGAATATTACCAATTAGCATGAATTTTAGATAACAAATCTTATTTCTTTGCCTTGAGCCAAGTTGGTGTAGGAGGAGGAGACTCTTTCAAAGAGTAATATATGGAATGAAATAAGGAAGAGGTACATAGAAATGGGAGACAAGGAGGGAGGACCTCATTCAAGAATGTAAGAGTGTAGAAGAAAGAGAGAGAATCTCTCATGCAAGGAGAAAGAGAGATGTACGAGAAGAGAGGGATAATTAGGAGAAAAAGAGAATATAAGAGGAAGGGGAGAAGGATAATCTCTCATTCAAGGAGAGAGAAATAATGATCAAAAGGATGTAAGAAGGCAAGAGAAAGTGGAGATTGCATGTGAAGGACATGAGAAGACATAAGGTGTCTAATAAGGCTTGGTGGAGCCATTTATCATTGAGTATGGGATGTTTTAATCTCTATATTGTCAATATTTTATTTCTAAAAAGAAAGGTTTTTTAATTCAAATTATTTATGTTATGAGAAAGAATGATTTTATTGGTATACTTTTGGTACACACAATATGCAGACTTGTATTTATCTTTTTAATAACATGAATAAGTAATGATCATCTTATGATGTAAGAAATGTATGAGGAACCTTTGGATGTAGGTTGATAACAAGTTGAAAATGATATTATGTGACCAAGAGATCTAAAATAACTTTGAATGTTTTAAGGATTATAAATAGGGTATGGATAGGGCAGTTTAACACAAACATAGTCCACTATTGTTAAGAAAATCAACATGAAGAGGGAAGAATGGAATTATAAGAACATGGGAATAGGTATTTAGGGTAAATAATAACCCTAAGGAAGATAAATTAATGTTTTAAAACACACTAAGTGCTTGAAAATTCCCAAAACCCTGCTCTCGGGCCTGTAGATGATAGTGTACGGGCAAAGATAAGAAATTTGCATGTTTTGTATAGTAGATTGATTGACAAGCTCATTATTTGATATAATAATGTGAATGGGGAAGTAATTTAAGATATTTACATGTTTTTACATCACATTTAAATTCTATTGACCATTAAAATTGAGAAGAAACTCATGAACCCTATTGACTGTTATGCATATACTGTTAAAGACAATTGAGATTTCTTGCTTGGAATGCATAAGTGGTTGGTATGATATAGATGATGATTAGAGAAGGTGTATGTTATCTAGGCAGACCCTAATAAATCAATTAGAAATATTGAAATATGATAAAACACTCCTAATTGCATATAATATGCTCTCACATGTGTAAGTCTTTAGAAAGCCCTAAAATGAGGGTTTGTCCTCTAAAATAAATTTCAACCCTTGAATTTTTTTGAAGATTTGTAATTTGACGCTTGATGATGTTTAAAAATTGTTTAAGGTGTTTTAAAACTTGGGGAATATGGATAAGTATGGAAGAAGGACAATAAGAGTGAGATGTAGGTGTATGCAAGTTAAGAAAGAGTAGACCTATCGAGAAAAGGGGTTTTTATCCAAAAGAGGGGAATAATAAATGTTTTATTCACCTATAATGAGGTAATGGGTATCTTGAAATTTTCTTAGTTTGATCATAAAGTTTGTACTTTGCTCAGGACATGGAGGTTTACACAAAAAGAGGGCCAATTGGAGTAGGGCTTAAAGAAGGAAATGCTAATCTGTACAAAGTAACCTCATGTAATTCTTAGGTATGTTATAAAAGGGATTAATGGGTATCCAAAAATGTTTTTACATTCATGACTGAGATAACTTGAAGAGAGTTATGGATAATATACAGAGTAAATAGGGTTACAAGGAGGATGTCATAGCCAACAAGTAAATGAATACTCTTAAGCCTTCTAACAGTGGATGACTAAACTTGATAGGTCTATTAAGGTGTATTAATATGTATAAAGTGTCTCCAAGAGGTTAGATCATGATAAAATGATCCTTGATTAAATGTGGGTTTTAGAAAGAATCCTATATAGGAGATAGTCACTAATAAGAGCATTGGTGACCCAACTAGTATTTTGGCATAGAGATAAGAGAAAAGTTCATCACTGTAAAGACTATAGGATGAAGTGACATGTTGTGATGGTAACATAAGGTGTAAAAAAAGGTAGGGGATACACCAATTAATCCATGGCTTTCATGTTTTTAGGTCCTCTAATGGTGGGATTCTTATTGTCCAATTCAAAGAGGGCATTAGGATATCTATGACCTTAATAAATAGAGCCTTTGGTACCCCTTCCACTACTTATGTGAGCAAGGTATTGGTATCTTACATCCACTACATGTTAGAATGAAATTTTACCCCTCCCATTGGATACCTAATAAGATTTTTCTTGGCCAAACAATTCACAACCATCAAGAGGACCCCAAGCAATTCTTTATGATGTCCTATCTCTTGGATTCACTTTTGGCCTTTGTTGATTTCCCCAACATCCAAAATTGGTCCCTTGATGGCAAAACCACTACTTCCTATCACTACTCCAAATTGCATATATTAAAATATAGAAACCACATGCAATTTATCTATGATGGTGTCTTTCTAGCCATTTATGAGGCAATCACTGGTGTCCCTATGCCAAGACTCCACCCTCAAATTAAAATACAAGTGGAAACTATGGGGGATGTATGGTTCTATTTAGATTACACTATAATGAGAATAGAAAGAATCATGACTCAACCCTATTGATTGGCCATTCATGTCCCTGGTAAACTTGTAGAGTAAGAGATTGCTTATCAAATAATCCAAGGAGTGGATGGGGTATGCAAGAAAAATAAGAAGGCTCAAGTCTACCCCTTTCCATTGGACATTGGTAGGATTATGATCAAAGATTGGAAGTAGCTATATATTATGGTGATCCATAAGAATTATTTTGATTTCCAACTGGATGAACTTAAGATATGGGACCCCAATGACAAAGTGACCAACCACATCTGGGATAAAAAGGTCCCAAAGATTGAGTAAAAACATCAACTAGGTGTGGGAGATGGTATTTACATAAAGGTAAAGAACTTTGAAGAAGTCATGTCTAGGGTTAAGGGCTAAAAAATCAAATTAGAGCATAGGCTAGTTAGAGACAATAAGCCCTTAGGAGAGATATGGAAACTGCATCCCTTGCACTATCACTTGTTGTAAGGACCATTTGGGATTGCCCATCAGGAGCCACCTATTGGAGGACAATCTTTTGAGCCTCAATAAGTAGAATTAACAAGGCCACCCCAAGTTGGGAAATCTAAGGATATAAAAAGAAAGGGTAAAGTTGTGATTGAGGAGCCTAGGATAGAGCATCCTCATAGACCTAGCGAAGGTCATCAACCCAAAGCATCCCTATAGAGGTCTTCTTCCCTAGTGGAAATCATTAGCATGATTGCCTTGGAGGTAGGAGAAATAGTGGAAAGTGCCCTTGTTGACATTATGACTACCTATGGTTTTGATAGGGATGAGGATCCCCATGATGAAACAAGTAAGGATTTAATTCCACTAAATGGAGGAAAGAGACAAATAGAATTGGCCTTGGTTCCCCTAGCACTTAGAAAGAGGCCTAGGTTAACCTTCACTCACCTTACTAGTGAAGTTAATCTCTTCAATGATGAGAATCCTATTTATGGACCAACCATTCCTAACTAGTTTGTTTATGGGAAATTACATAAAATCCCATTTTTTTCTCCATTATTGGCTTTAACTTGAGTTGGCATACATGCTCAAGACAATATCAAGCCATGGATCCAAGAAATTTTAAACATACAAGAAGAAAAAAGGATCCAAATCCTTCACAATAAGGAAATCCAAGAGATTGACACCCTAGGGGCCTTTGGGAGTTCAAATGTAGAAGTTCTTGAGAAAATATCGTTAAAGGAGTCTGACCCTCAGGTCCACTTCAATCTAGACACATCAACTCTTGAGAGAGTAGTGACAAAGAAGGCTAATATTGGCATTGAGGAGTTCACCTTTCAAAAGGTGGAACTATTTGTGGGATTAACTCCCATTCAATGACAAGCAGTATGAGAACATCCTATCTTTCAGGATGATGTAGCTAGTTTGGTAATGGCACAATCAACAAAGACCTTGGCTGAAATCCAAGGAATGAAGCAGAGGACATAGTACAAATGGTGAATAAATATTTGTTGAACACATTTGAGAATTTAAGGAGCATAAAGCTTAGATTAAGTGGTTTAAACCATCAAACTGAAATGACACAAGCCTTAATCACCCAATGGCAGGATTCTCAAGCCCAGATGATGGAACTCATCAAGGTGCATAGGATAAAGCAGGTTCTAGACTTCAAGATCATCAATCTTAGACATTTAGATATCCTCATGGTAGTTTTGATGGATAAGCAAGAAAATTTGATCACTTGGTATAATAATGTTTATAATTTCATAAAGGAAGACAAAGACCTAGTAACTAAAATGGAGAAACTTTTGGGGAACATGTTGGTCAACCCTTCTCAAAGCACTGCTATGGACCTAATCAGTGATGAATAATTTAAGAAGAGATTTGGTGTCCACATCTAGGGTATTAAGGACAATAAGGGGCATTCTACCAAAGATAATAAAAAGATCCTTAACATAATTATTACTATAGGGAAGTACATTGTAGAAGCATAATGTATCAAGGAACTCATGGCTAACGCTGATAGTGAATTTGACAAGTTAGAAAATAAAGAAGAGGATTGTCTAATGAAGCTTGTAGTGGATTTTGAGCTAATCAAAGAGAAATACACCAAGGTTAAATACTTCCTCAAATAAGACTAATTGAAGAGCCCACCAATGTAATTTGTAAAAAAATATTCTCTTTGTAAAATATTTGCTAGTCTGTTAGCATATACTTTTTCTTGTCAAGTTAGCATGATAGCCTTTCAAATTGTGTCTTTGTGTTAAGGATAGCTATCCTTATCTTGTATGTAGATATTTTGAGAAAGTTAACTAGTTAACTACTTATGTTTCCTATAAATAGGTAAGTGGTTACCATTTTTTAGAGGGAGAGCTTTTGAGTAATTGTATACCAGGAGCATTTAATATAACTAAGGAATTCTGAAAATATTATCTTAAAAGTTTGTTAAATGTCCATGTTGTCTCTCAATTGTAGATTTTCATCTTGAATTTGACTGATTTTCCTTGTTTTTGGTCACATTCTTTATCATAGGGTTGTTGATTTGTGCTAAAGCTAGATTAACTGTAAATATCTCAAGTATATTTTGTTTTATTTGCTCTACATTTAGATGTGCTTAGGCTATTTAGACCACAATAGTAAACATTTAAAGTTAACTTGGTTATTACTTATGATTTATACATTTTCTCTAAATTTTTCCTGATTTATGATGTAATTTGAGTTCATGCTATTTTATATCATAAATTGGTTCATGTGTGCTCAAATTAATTAGAATTTTGTCATAATATTTGAGATAAAAACTTGCAATCACATTTCCTTTCTACCTTACCCTTCTCTTTTATTAGATATATCAAGATTCACTTTAGCTTAAAGATCATTGTTAATATTCATTTAGGTTAGTCTAAAAACCACCAAATTCATAAAGATTGAGAGATTTAGACCTTCCTAGCTCCCAACCACTAAACCAAATAAATATCATGCACATTTCCCATACTTTGCTTCTATTCCACCTTAAACATCACCGAATTATCATAAAATACAAATCATACATTGGATTTTTCAAATCCTAAAATGAGAAGTGTTCATCAACACTAAAGAGCACCTGTGGTACATTTTGAGACATCAACAAGAAGCTTTGTCGGTGCTAGAAGGAGGGCCACAAATCTTTAAAGATCTTTACTAGTTTTGGTGTATTTGGTCAAACATCACTCTATATTTACATGTTTATGTTTATTTTAGCATAAATTGTGTAAATATTAGTGACTGTCATGGTTTTATACTAGTATTTGGGTTTACTCAGACAAGGATTGATATTATTTGAATACATATGCTTAATTATAGTAAATATGACTTTTGGTGCTAAGAATTCATTAGTATTTGAAATTAAGGTGGCTTGTTCTAGTAAAAATGACAATTCTTTGTCAATAGAAAGTTTATTTGAGTCATAGGTTGCAAAAAGTTGTCATCTTTGTACGATTCAACACATCATTAAGCTCATTCAGTCAAATATTTATGTCCTTTATTCTTTTATGAGAAAATCATTGTAAAATAAGATATACAAGTTGATTATTGATTATATATGAAGATCTAATTTGAATCATATTTTAAAACATGAACTTTAATCTTCAAGCTATAATTACCAGGAATCAGGACAAGATCACATTCAGAGACTAGAGAACCCTTGTGTGAGCTAGAAGTTCACAAAAAAACCAAGAAAGATCGATGGAGGTGTAGGCATTCTAAATGTCTATCATCTTCACCCTTGCAAGGGATTCTTGTGTTCAATCTTCATCCAAATATGGCATGGCTTGGAAGTTCCCCTATCAATATACTAGGTGTAGTTCATGACTTACCACATAATTTTGAAAAATATTTGCCAATATTTAGTCCAACTGGTATTACAACTACAGAGGAACATGTTAAATCTTTCAAAGCTACATTAAGATTGTTAAATGTTATTCATGAAGATGTAGCATGTAGGTTGTTCCCATTTTTATTCAAATATTCTTCATATGAATGGTTCCTTAATTTGCCTAACAATTATATTATCTCATGTAGTAACTTTGACACTATCTTTATTGATCAATTTGAAAAGATCATAAGCCCCTGTGTCATCTATCATCAATTCATAACTATTAAGAGAGATACAAGTGAACCTATTAGGTCCTTTAATACTATGTTCCAAAATATGTTTAGTCAGACCATGGATCCTTATAAACCTAATGAAGCTTTATCTTTGGAGGTTTACAAAGATGTTGTTGACCCCATGACTTCTATATTTCTTATAAGAGCTATCCCAATTATCATCACATTGGCTCAAGCTTATTCTAAAGCAGTGGTTATTAATGACCAAATGAAACCCCAAGGACAAATGGCTTATTCTATCCCAAATGTTAATCCTCAAATGCCTACATTAAACCTTTTCCCAAATAATAACCAAAATACTCTAGCATTAAGCCATTTACCTACTTTGAATGTATTACCTACTAGCCATGCTACCCCTAATTAGAAATTAAGTTTCTTGAGCCATCAATCTACCAATGGAACTCATATCAATGACCATAAGGCTTTAGTGCCTATCAATGGTATTAACAATAGCCAAGGTCAAAATTTTGAGATTCCAAAGAATGAGAGTGAATCTATATTAAAAATGGTCCAAAATCTCAACATAGATTTCTTGTAATTACAAAAACAAGTTTATAATGGTAATGACAAATCTGGAAGGAACTTCACTTTCAAATTTTTTAATAGGCCTAGAAATAGATTTTAGAATGATAGTTTCTACAATAATAAAACTAATGAGCCTTCCTCTAGTAAAAGTACTATGGATATCAACCTCATTGATATTTCCATACCAGACTATTGTAAGGTAAATACTACCTCCAAGCATGGTGAGATTGACTGCATTGAACTTTACAAAGCCTTTAAAGCTTTCCAAGAAGAACTTGAAACATTTGAAGCACAGGTCTTTTTGAATCTAAACCACTGACCAAGTGCATATGGTAGAAACTTTTTAATTCCCTTTTGAAGAATATAATGAGCCTAAGGATATCCCTGAAGAAATTCAAGCATTCCAACAATTATTGAAGACATATCCTCTGAGCAATAGGGATAAAATGTAGACATTGACCACTTTTACTCCACCTAACAACTATGGGACCCCTCTAGATACTGTATCAAAGAATAATCTTGAACCTCCCAAAGAAAGCTCTTCTAAACCTACTATTGATCCTTCAAGTAAAATTGGTTACAATAATGTGGAAAATATGAAAATATTAAAGCTAACATGACTCTTCATGAGCTAACTCAGATCACGGAACAAAGAGACTTACTCTTAGAATCCTTGTCCTATAAATTTGATAAGCACCCTAAGAGTGATAGTGAAAATGTAACTATGTAAGAAACCAAAGTAGAGTCCCCACCCTTCTTGATTATAGTTAGGATATTTGGGAAGAATATAAATAATTGTCTTTTATATTTTGGAGCCTCAACCAACATCATGCCTATTGGGATATGTGAACAACTTGGGTTAACACCAATCAAGTTTGATAGGGTGGTTACTCAATTGGATAAATCTAGAGTCAAGGTCATTGGGAAGCTATTAAATGTGCATATGGAATTGGCTAGTGAACCAGGGGTTCAACAATTCATTAACATACAAATGGTAGATATTCCTAATGCTTATGGATTGCTCTTGAGTAGAGAATGAACTAAGGTCTTAAATGGATACAAGTCTACTAATTGCTCACACTTGTGGCTACCTTGGAAAGGTCTGCCAATTCAAATAAGAGTAGAAAGGGAACTTATAATGAAACACATGAGAACTTAATATAATGTTGTTAATGAAAGGGTAAACTTCTTAGATTTTGATCTAGGATTTTTCACTTTAGAAACTAAAAAGGAACCTAGTTCCAAGAGCTCTCCTCCAATGCTTAGCCTATGGAAGTTATATGTTGATGGTACCAAATGCAAATCAAGATCAGGGGCTAGTATTATATTGATAGACCCTACAAAAAAATAATACCATGCATCTTATAGGTTACAATTCCCCTGCACCAATAATTTAGCTATGGGGCTCTCATCCTAGTATTACAGCTTGCCATCAGGCACACAGTCAAGGAACTCCTTATTTATGGAAGTTCTAAACTTTTAGTTAATCAAGTAAGGAGAAAGTACTAGTGTAAGCTATCTTACCTTAAGAGGTATAAATTTAGAATTTAGGACTTGGTGGAATCTTTTGATGGTTTCAATATCTTGTCTATCCCTAGGGAAGAAAATAAAGTTGCTGATGAGCGTGTCTCTATTATAACTAACCTCATTCCTAATCATGATTCTCAAAACCTTAGTATTGAGCTAGTACCATGTACTTTAGTCCATAATAACATAAATCAATTCCAAGTTTTTAATGATGATCAATAAATTAAGGATTCTTGACTAATTCTAGAGCTTTTGAAGCTCAAATTATTGATGAGGCTAATGAAACTTTTACTGAGAAGGAACTTAATGGTAAAATCATCCAACTAAGTGAAAATAAGATACCTAAAGGGATGATCTCATTGAAAATACTATTTGATTTTAAAAATATTTCTAAAGCACCTAAGCAACCCAAGGTAAGTGGTAAGGACTACCATGCAATGAACCTTGGCCCACATGATCAGCTCTAAATGGTGAATATAGGGAAGGATTACACTGAAATGGAAAATAGAAAAGCTAGAGAACTCCTTAAAAAATACAAGGATGTAATTACTTGGTCCTATGAATATCTAAAAATATTTGGCCCAAGGATTATTACTCATACTATAACTCTCTGGAGGGTTGTAAACCCTTTAAATAGAATCAAAGACCAATTAACCTTATTTTATAGCCCATGATATTTAAGGAGGTTAAGAAACTATTGGATGCAAGGATTGTGTTTAATATTAGGCATTCCACTTAGGTTTCAAACTTGGTCCCAATTAAAAAAAAGAATGGGGAAATAAGATTATGTACAGATTTTAGAAATCTGAATAGATCATCTGAAAAGGATAATTACCCCTTGCCTTCTCTAGATGAAGTTATCCAAGTTGTTTTAGGATCTTCCATGATGTCCTTTTTGAATGGATTTTATAGATATAACTAGGTGCTTATTACTCTAGAAGACATGATGAAAATAGATTTTACTAAAATATGGGGAACATATGCTTATAATAGAATGCCTTTTGGATTAATTAATGTAGGAGTAACTTTTCAAAGGGTCATGGACCATGCTTTCCAAGGTCTAGTGGAAAAATGTATTCTTATATGTATGGATGATCTCACAATATTCTCTAGGAATAGAGAAGAACATTTCATGGATTTGAGACAAGTATTTGACAGATGTAAGAAATATGGTGTATCTCTTAACCCCAAGAAAAGCATATTATATGTCACTAAAGGAAAATTATTGGGGCATGCCATTACCAAAGATGAGATCTTCATATATCTTGATAGAGTGGAGGCAATTTCTAAAATTGGGCTGCCAAACAGTCGAAAAGAGCTAAAGTCATTCTTTGGCAAGATTAACTTCATGAGGAAATTTATTTCAGGCTTTGCTAAGATTGTCAAGCCTTTGAATGATATGATTAAGAGAGATGCTGAAATTTCTTATAATGAAGAATCTAAGAAAGCATTTGTTGACATTAAAAGATCAATCAGTCAAGCCCCAGTCTTGATAAGTCCTAACTTTTAAAAGGATTTTTTCTTATATTCATTTGCTTTTAACCACACCATAGATGTGTTCTTAACTCAAAAGGTTGATGGAAATGACCACCCTATAGCTTTTATGAGCACTAACCTCAAAAAATTAGAGGTGAACTATTCCATCATTGATAATCAAGCCTATGCCTTGGTAAAGGCAGTAAAAAAGTTTAGACATTACCTCTTTAGAAATAAGGTGCATGCCATTTTACCTAACCCAGCCACAAAGCTTATGTTGAGTCAGAATGAGCTTGGGGAAAGAAGAGGCAAGTGGATGACAATCCTACAAGAGTATGATATAGAGATGAAAATTTCCAAATTAGTGAAATGTTAAGGCTTAGTTTAGATGATTACCAATATTGACCCCAAGCTCCATGTCATGCAAGTTGATCAATAGAACTTCTAACCCAATGAATGGTATGACTATTTAATCCATCTTATTATCAGAGGTAGTTGTCCCCCAATACTCACTAGAAAATAGAAGAGATATTTAAGGCTCAAATCATCCCATTACCTAATCAAAGATGGAGTCCTTTATATGAAAAAAATTGAAGGGATCTACTTAAGATGTGTGTCAAAAGAAGAGGCTTCTCCAATCATGTCTACTTTCCATGAAAAGGTGCGTAGTGGACATCCCTTAGGGAGAATAATAACCCACAAGATTCTCAAGGCTGGGTATTATTGGCCCACCCTTTTCAAAAATGCACACAAACATGTGAGGGAGTGTCATTCATGCTAGATCTTCAACACAAAAGAGACAAAGGCAGCCATGCCTTTATAACCTATGATGGTGGACAAATCTTTTGTACAATGGGGATTAGACTTCATAGTAGTGATCAACCCCAATTCTTTAGAAGGTCATAAATATGTGATAACTAGTATAGATTATTGTACTAGTGGATTGAGGTAGTAACCACTAAATAATGCAGAATAAAAGAGGTGATTAATTTCTTAGAGGAAAATATTTGCACTAGATTTGGAACCCTAGTTTTCTTATTTATGACAATGGATCTGCCTTCATATCCATTGAAATAATGGAATGGGCTTATGACCAAGGCATTGTAATCAAGTTTTAATCTAATAAATATCCTCAAGGAAATGGTGTTTCTAAATCCACAAACCAAAACCTAATGAAAGCCATCAAAAAGTCTATTGAAGATAAACCCAAAACATGACATAAGCTTCTTAAGTTTGCATTATGGGCAGACAAAATTAGGATTAAACAAGCCCTCAAGGCTTCACCATTTTTGATAGTATATGTTCAAGATCATATCTTTCCCATCACCTTGAAGTTTCCTACATTCACATTCATACAAGAATACATGGAGGATAGCTAGGAAGCTGCTAATTCCAAGCTATTAGACATCATTCAAATGGAAGATGTTAGGGAAAAGATGTTTATAGACTTCAATAGGCACCAATCAACCATAAAAACATGATTTGATAAAAGGTCCAAAGTGAAGGTGTTTAAGCAGAGAAATCTAGTCCTCCTCTAGGACAAGGCATCATAGCCTAAAGGCAAACATGACAGGTTCACCCCTTTGTGGATTGGTCAGTAGCAAATTGTAGAAATCTTAGGTAACGACACTTTCAGGTTGAAGGATCTTCAAGGATCAGAGTTTATTTTTCCCACCAATGGGGAATACCTCAAGCATTAATTTGCTGCTACCCCACCAAGGGTCTTCATGGAATAAATTTGTAAGATTGTTAAGGTTAGATTAGGTAGGCTAGTTAGTTTCCTTTCTTGCTTTGTTTTTTCTTACTAGGCTTGTATATATTTGTTTACTTGTGCTTGTTTATTTTTGTTGTTTGTTTGTTTGTTTGTTTGTTTGTTTGTTTGTTTGTGTTTCATATTTTTTGCTTGGTGGTGTTCCTTGGTTATAGTAAAGTCTCATAGATTATTTTTTTGGAATTTCTCAAAAAGTGTGAGTATGAATCTTACAAAAGTTAACATGAGGTGGTGATAAAGCATCATGATGCAACCAAAGGCACTAACACAGATAGGTATATGAGCTAAATGTCCCACAAATATTCAAACCTTATTATGAATCAAATCTTAGTTTTAAGAAGAATCATATGTGTATAATGTGAATTCAGTTTTCACATTCATGCTTACACTTAAAACACATCCTTGTCTGGGATTAAAGTTTCAACTAAAGGAGAGTATTCTAAGGCTAGGAAATTTGACCAAATACTTAAACCCATCTATTCTAGCTCCCACCCTTTGTTAAAAAAAACTTAATGCTAAATCAAACGATGTAAAGTTAGAGGTGATTCAAGTAATCTCCACTAGGGCTGTGGATGCCTAGTTGATAGTAGAGAAAGGCCATGAGTGGAGCCAAAGGTATCTCTATCTAGGTTATAGACACTTGACTGGTAGTAGAGTAATGCACAAGCCTCCCCTAAATTAGGAGCAATTCTTCCTAAGAGAATATTTGAATATGATCAAAGTGAAATGCAATAGACAAAAGGATATGAACCTAGATGTTTTTTCTTGAAGTCTCATGAAAAATAGCAAGTGGAATCAAAGCATACACTACATGTTTTTGTTTTAATATCCAAGTTAAAATTTTATAGATAAGAAGCTTGTTTTAATCAAAAATTGATTAAGGAGATGGTATATGTCAAAATGGGAAAAAAAAACTTATGTATAGGTCTAAACCAGATCCCCAGGTTCCAACATATTACTATGTTTCCCTTGTGAGTCACCATTTGTTGAGACCAACATAACCCCATTTTTTTGCTTTTGCTAAAATGGGACCCTTGTAAATGTTTCAAAACATTTGTGTTCTGGATTGAATGTGAAAATATTGTTCTCTTGAATTTTAAAGGCAATTAAATTAAAAAAGATATGAGCCTCGTGTATCTAGTTATGATTATGTTTCATGGACTAATGTTACTAATAATTGTCTTTAAGGTGATTAGTTTCAGGTTCTATGGAGAATGCCAGGGTTCTTAAGTAGTAAACCCTAGGGGTTTGAATTAAAACATTCACAAGAAAAAATCTAGCAAATGTTTTTTATTTCTGTTTGATTAAACAACCCTAAGTCTAACTTTATATTAAGCTTTGATTATGTTTTTCAACATGACCATATGTTAATTTAAAATCAAGACTTGGACCTTTTTCCCTTTTAAAACCTGAGAGCTCTTTTGGATTAAGTAAGTCTTATTAAGGTGTATGTATATTTGTGTTTGTAAACATGAACAATTTTTAAGGGTCTAAACCTTAGGCTAAACCTTTATACATATCAGGCCTAAACTTAAAGTTTATGTACCTTTGCAGATTTGATGCTTCTTGCTCAATCAAATTTTTTGATCCAACAGTGTGAACCAAAGCTGACATTAAAAGGGAACCAATCATTGTTAAACACTCAGATTATGATCTGGTGGTCCTCACTACCTTGAAATATTTTTATTTAATGTTCACATCAACCCTAGAGCCTCAAGAAATCCAAAAATCCTAATGTGTAGCATTCGTTCATTATATCATAACTATTTTATTGTCTTAACTTTGACAAGTTTGCTCACATCATTTAACATCTATGAGGACATAATTGACATTATTAAACCCATCAAATTTAACCTTGAAAGCCCAATACATGGCACTTAGTCATTAGATCGAAGTAATTCTATTATCTTAAATTTGACAAGTTTGATCCCATCATTTGACATCTGCAAGGATGTATTTGACATTATCGAACCTATCAAATTTAACTTGGATAAATTTTCAAAGCCTAAAGTAAAGGGGGCATTTCTAAAGACCCTTTCAAGGAATTCCTAGTATTTTTACATAATAAAACTTAGCATAAAAGGTCTTAACCTAAGTTATTTTATATTTCTTGACATAAAAGGACTTTAATAATATCATTTTTAATTCTAAAGTTTATATAGTCATAGAACTGATTAAAAGGTGTACATCTTGCAGGATCCAATGAAAATTTCTCATTTGTTGGATTTGATCTAATGATACATCAAGCTCAAAGACTTTTCAAAAGGCTTCACAAGATCAATGCATGGCCAATAAACATCCTAAAAGGAATTTAGTTAATGATCCAAGCCCAACAAAGATCTAATGGTGATCGCTTGCTTGCTATATTTGATCCAATGGTGTGATGAGCTTGAGAAATTTTCAAAGGCCTTATGAGTTTGACACAAGGCATAACCAATGAACTTAAAGATCAAAGGACTAATGAAATTCAAGGACCTAGATTTAGATTTTTAGAGTGAAATAAAGAAGGCTTTTGAAGGCCAATGATTAGTCTCCACCTAGTATTTATGAAATTTGTCATGAAAGACATGGAACCATGCCACATAGGCTCCACATAAGCATGAAAGATCAAAATGAAAGATATCCTAAGCTCAAAAATATAGAGAACATGATAACAAGTTCCCATCAAATATAAGGCACATATAAGATTAAGAGATAGATATTTCCATAATTAAAACTTCAAAACCCTAAGCCCTCTATAAAGAAGAATTGACTCATCTCAATTGATCACAAAGTAATCAAAATAACACAACTAAATCCTGAAGCAAGTACCCTAGTGAAACCCTTAGTGACATTGTAAGTATAATTTAGTGTCATCAATGGTAGTGGGTAGGCAATAGATGAAAATGAAAGTAGAGCTTTATCTAACTTCAAATAGTGAAGGATATTTAAGGATACAGAGTTAGACCTAACAACCTTGAATGTGCATGGAATCAGGAACTGGTTTGAGTTATTCTTCCTTATGGAGGAATTACAACCAATTTCCTAGTTTAAAAAGAGGAATGCCACTATGCACCAGAGATACAATGACCTAGTCTTAATTTTGCTGATAGGCCTTACCATGTTATAACTAAACCAGAGGTAATGAATCAACACCTCTTATGGTACCATGATATTTATAGGTACCTTCATGACAACATCTTCCCCCCTAACCTCAACTGCCACCAATATAGAGCCTTTATCCATCACACTGCTTGATACATAATCCTTGGCAGTATGCTTTATAGTCATGGCTATGATGGTATCTTGTTGAGGTGTTTAACATTAGAGGAGGCATCTTAGGCAATAAAATAATTCTATGATGGTATCTATGGAGGGAACATAAGTGGAATGGCCCTATCAAAAAATCTCCTTCAAACTAGTTACTACTGGCCAATGATGGCCATGATTCTTACCAGTATGTGCATAAATGTATAGCTTATCAGAAGCATGGAAACCTCATCCATGCCCATACACAAGAGTTAAAACCTATTATGATTCCTTGTCTTTTCTCCATATGGGGCCTAGATTTAATCAACAAGATATATCCTACTTCATTAGATGGTCATAATTCATTATCATAGCTATAGAGTATTTTACTAAATGGGTCAAAACAATGCCATTTACCTATACAATAGGATTTTAAATTTCCAAATTTATTCTCAATCAGATTATTTTCCATTTTAGTATACCTACTAATATAATTTTAGATAATGATAAATCATTCAAGAATTAAGAAGTTAAGGCCCTATGTCAAAAATATCATTTCACACAACATTTCTCCTCTGCATATTATTCCCAAGGCAATGGGCAAGTAGAAGAAACTAATAAGACCCTCATCAAGATTATAAAGAAGAGCATCAATCAAGTTGGTAGAAAATAGCACACTCAATATATCCATCATTATGGTCTTATCAAATAAGTGTCTGTATACCTACCGATGTGACTCCATATGCCTTTTTCTATGAGACTGAAGAAATATTTCCAATAGAATTGGAACTCCCTTCTCTCCAAATTTCACTAAGAGGCATCATTACTAATCATAATCTCAGATAAGAGTGGCTATAGTAACTAGAACTAAAATACTAAAGCACACTCAAGAAAATCTTCCTATTCTCTACGTTGGCCTTGATCCCTCTTCAAAGTATTGGTATGTAGGTAACATGCCCACACACAAGGTGTGATCACATGTTCAGTGCATATTACACACTAACCCCTTTTTATAGTTGAATTCAATATCACCTATCAAGAATGAAGAGGAATTGGGATCCTTGAAGACAAAATCAATTACACATGGAGCTTCATGAATAATTAGGACTCAATATTTTAGGCACAAGGTCTCCTAGAGTAGATGAACATAGGCCTTGGATCACCTCCAATCATATCAAAATAAATTAAAGGGCCAATACCATAAGAAGATTCAAGATAGGGAGTTTGAAATTGGTGACTTAGTCCTCAAATAAAATTAGAAAAACACTAATGTAGAATGAGATAATAAGGGGAAGTTTGAATTCAACTAGTTAGGTCCCTATGTCATTATTGCTAAGTTTAAATCAGGAGCATATAAATTGGCCATGCTTGATGGAGAATAAATGGATGATCCCATCAACATTATGCATCTCAATCACTTCTATACCTAATCTAGGTATCATTATCCTCTATCTATGGGGCACCTCGCATCCTCTCTGCCCATCCATTGCCCCACCTCATAAAAAAATAAATAAAAAAATTGTCTAATGGTGAAAACCAACTTGATGGCACCTTGGGAAAGTACCATGATGAAAACTAGTCTCTAACATCATGGTAAAATCACCCTAACCTAGGTCTCAATAGTGGTAATCTGTCATTAAGATTGGGATAACAATACAAGATAACTACTTAAATCAAAAGAAGGGACATGGATTTTTAAAAATTGTTTGTTGGAGGGATAATTAGAATCATTAATACAAACTTGGTTCATATATATATATCTCCAAGTCCTGTCATATCCTCATCATTGTCATAATACCCTCCCCAAATCTTCTTTGACACGTATGTCTCCTTTTAGCCTCACAAATGACATCTCATCCTCATCTCCATGTTGTTATTATGCCTAAAGTTCACACCTTCCCAAATAAAAATCATCATTATGGAGGGTCATGGTATTTATAAATTCTCTTTCTAGGTATCCAAGCACACACTATGACCATTGATTCCTGAGGGGTCATCATGACCCTCATTTTGAAACTTGGTTAGACTTTCACCATGATATGAGAAACATTTCAAGTATATCTTGTGTATAATCCTCACATCATCATCTGATATTTTTTCCATATCCACTCTCATTCATATCATCACTCATCTACATCATTGTCTTATAGTTGATTTTGTGTGATTATGTGTTTTATATGTGTGCTGCATTTTTATGAATGTTTTATTTAAATTAGTTAACATGTATATTTTTCATCTTGTTAGATTTTTATGGGAACAAATATGGAAGGGGTGACCCCTGAACGTTTTATTTAGAAATAGTCATCACTTAGATGGAGTTCCCTCATGCATCTTTGCTACCATACCTAGGACTTGTCATATCCTTTGCACATGGAAATAAGATGAAATATTAAAAAGGATAGCATATTTACACACTTTGAAAAACTTCCAAAATCCCCCATCCTATCCTAATCAAACCTCCTATCCTAGCCCCCATCCTATCCTAATCAATATTTTATCCTATCCCCCATCTCATCCCACCTCTCCTCATCTAAGGACTAACACACCAACACCCATCCCCTTATCACCCTACCTTCATAGTGCAGGAGGATTTCTACCACTAATAATATGGATGAAGTAAACTAAACACATGATTTATCTCTTTATAACATAAACACCCCATGATGGCATAATGTGTAGCCATCATGATCCATATTCAAAAATATATCACATCACCCACATATCATCTTGTCATAAATACATAAACATCTCAAATCACATCATATAACAACATGCATAAGACCAAAGTAATATACCATATATAACATCATCCATAATTAATCACATAATATACAAAATAACCACTTACTATTACTATGCCATCAATAAAATACTACATCCATAGTAACTATACATCATCAATACATCATCCATGTGTCTCATAATGCCAGTCAAAACCATCTAAAACTAATCAAATCAGAAATCACATCTCATACTACATGTCATCATCTTATAAAACAAATAAATCTATCTAATATCCATAAAATAATAAATGACATCCATACATCACCATAAATCATCATCACATATAGATATCAAAGTCCACAATACAATATCCACATGGAATCCATGTCAAAAGATATGATACAATCACGTGAGCCCATGGGTAAATAATGAAATATAATAAAAAATTCCCCTATACATATGTAAATGCATCTAAATTCAAGGTTGTGGCCTTGATGGCCAACACCACCTCTAGAGGGCTACCAAATAGATGATTGACTAGCTTGAAAGGAACTTACACACTAACCATCTAGACTGTAACCTCATATAAAGTCCTATAATATTGGGCATCCTAAGTAAGAATCACAATGCAATCCATCATACCCATCATACCCATCATACCCTATCCTCTAAAACCATCATCGGCCTCATCTCTACCTCTCTTAGCTACAATTAGTTGCCTAGTCAAAGTTTAAATATGAGCCTGCTACTATGCCACCTATCCATGTAACCCTATGACTTGGCCCTATAATGTGGCAATCTCTCCCTAAGCTTGAGTATTACATGTGTCTCTCTCAATAACCTAAGACTAAAAATTAGTAACTTATGTCTATAGTTGAGTCACTTGACCATCTCTTTGAGCAATCTAGGCCTATAATGCAGTAATCTACCCTTGTGCCTATACCAACTGACTATCACCCTAGGTATTTAAAATCTAAAGGTAAGCTTGTAATTGATCCCTCTCATGAGTAATATTAGAAATATCTAACAAATAAGCTGAAATCTTACCTTGTAAATGAGCCACTAAGTCCTGGTTTGCCTTTGACATCACAGGCTAAGAAGGACCCACAACACTACCACCACCTACCTGGATCTATAACTAGGCCACTTCCTATGATCCAACCTATACTTCCAATACAACACCATCATATTAATCCACATCCATGGAGTTATTTCCCCCTCCTCCATCTTGTACCCTCTGTGTTGGCACCTGTCTCCTCCACCTCACTCTCCTTTAGAGCCTCACATGGGCTTGAAGAACCCTCCTCACAATACCCCTCTAAATCAACACATGAAGATGATTCAATTGAATCAATACCCATCGATGCCACCATGCTACATATGCCACTATCAATCTTGGATGTATAATAGGTGTATAAAAATCCCACTCGATGGGTGCAATCCTCTCATACACTACACATGCATCAACCCTCTCAGTATACCTTCCCCAATATGGTTTCTCCAACTTGTTGCATGAAAACAAGTGCTTGGGGTCTAACACATCTTGAATAAACACAAACTAACATTGAACCTAATCTGATCAATATCTCTTAATAATATAATCTCATTGATCTACTGCATAACATGGTGTGAGTATATACTACATTCACACCTCATCAACCTAGCCAAATTTGATCCTCCTATAAGGCATCCATGTGATATGCTCTGGGCGTAGACTATAAAATGCCTTCCTATAATATCACCTCTCCTACATGCCCCATTAGTATGCCCAAGATCACATGCTATTAAAACACCATAAGCTAACCATGATCTAACCCTATAATTTTACCCAATGGCCACTAGATTATGATATGCTCCAAAATCCATATCTAAAGTAGTAGAGATGGGCCAAAGCTCCAAACTCTCCTATAATCCTTCAAATGTAGCTCTTTGTATAAATGTGTTAAAATAACAAGGCCATAGGCAAACACCTAATGATCATGAATCATGTCTGCCACTACATCACCCAAGCCCAGGTGAACCATCATCTACTCTTATCTAAAAAAAGAATTCCAAACATAAGAAACATGACCACTAATGTTAATCTATCTAGAGTCCCCTCACGATGGCATAAGTCTAGATCAATACAACTATCCTATAGCCCTATCTAAAAGATCTCACCTAGCCACTATAGTGTCTGTATCAATGTCCATGATCACCAATAAATCTTATCTCCCTGCATGGATAGATTGAAAATATTTTAAACATCCTCTAATGTCATAATCATCTCTTTAGTGATGAAATGGAAGGTACTCATCTCTGAGTGTCATTACTTCACCAATACTGTAATCAAAGCTCGATCAATGCAAATCAATGGAATCATCACCACATCATGAAGACCAACTATCTTGAGCACTCCATACTCCTCGAGGGTCACATGCCACATCTCATGTAGTACCTTGGGATATCATGACTAAGATGCCAGTATGCGCAATCCTCCTTCACCAAAATAATGTCTACCTATCACCACCCTTATCACTTAAAATCTCACCACATCTATACACATAATCTATCCAAAACACTCCTATCTCAGCCTTCATCTCATTTATCACCCCGATCCCGCCCCAACTACCCAAGGGCCCTCTTCCTCAAAACACACCCAATCAACCTATACATTCACTCGCTTAACTAACTAACCCCATATAACTATCTCACTTATCTAACCTTATCCTTGTAGCTTTATAACTCTCAATCTAACCCTATCCCATCTCCCACTTAACCATTTTTTCCCTAACCTACAATCCTGCTACTCAAAACTTATGGGGTCACAATCCCATTATTACCTAATCATGGGGTTACCACCCCATCTTTTCCTACCTATATGATTGCAATCCTAGCATTCCCTACCTATGGTATTTAAACCCCATCATTTCCTACCTATGGGATTATAATCCTACCATTCCCTACCTATAGGATTGCAACCCCAACATTCCCTACCTATGGTATTGCAATCTCGTTATTCCCTACCTGTGAGATTACAATCTTATCATTATCTATTAGTAGAATTGCAATCCTACCACTTAACCTAACAACCCCACCATTCATGTTGACAACCCTATGACTGAGGACAAAAATTCTAGTCATAAGATTGATAAATTTGAATGGATGTCATCTCTTTCTACTAAAATTCACTTTTAAATCTATAAAAAAGTACTCAAAATCATGAACAACATAGAGCTGAGGGTTATTTACTCATTGGAGGTCCAACTTTGACATCTTTCTGGTACTCCTAGACTCTATCACCACAATGGGAAGCTTTGGGAATGTGATCCATGTTTTCTACTTTAGAGCTTTATTCACCATTGAAAAAGAGTGCAAATGATCCCAAACCTAGCTCTTTTGTCTTATATGACCCCCTCCCCAAAATAAACCCTACTAACATTTCCTATCCACTTATCCTCAAAAATTCATCTAATTAGTCTTACTCATCTATTACCAATGTCCAAGGGCATGGGATGCCCACAATCCTTATCATCATCCTTATCCCACATCTAGAATTGCATTGGCCTAAGGTCTTATTAAACTATGTAGATGACACCTAGTCTGATTCTTAGTACCCAAGGATAGCTTTACCACCATTTGTCCCTTATCAGTATCCCATTACTAGATCATGTCTCATTTTAATCCTTAACTCTTATGTAAAGTGGATATTTAACATCGATCACCAGTTTTTATCCCTTTCTCCCTTTTTGATCTTCCCATAACATGTATCCTTACTACTGAACTCATCATCAAATTGAACCCATCCTATTTTAATCAACCTTGTCTTATCACTTAATCACCTTCTAAATAATTGTCACTTGTCTAGACCCATCACTTGAACCACTTCATCATCACTATTGGGGCACCTATTTGGTCAATTGGAGCATCCCAACCTTATTTGGTCCTAACACTTGTCCTGCCCCAAGTTTCCTTTTGAGTGACCATCTGGGTTGATGTTCTACCCACATGCTCCTTTGAGGGGACATTATATCCCCTAACGTTCATCTACTAACAATGACATGGTTTTTATTTGAAAGACTATTACTCCTTTCACTTCATTTTAGTTTCAATACCCTTTGAAAGAGGGGAAAAATGTATGCATTAAAATATGCTCACCCCACTAATTACATTAATTCCTATTAATTTATCCTAATTTCCATATGTCTTAGCTATATTAACTATTGGCCTCATACCCATATTCCATTCTTATATCCCACACAACATTTATCCCATTCTAAAACCAATTAATCATTTCATTAAACCCATAATATACTCTATTACCTACTAACCTACCCCCTAAACCCACTAGCCAATTTAAAATTCAAAAATAATCTACCTACCCACCCACCACCCTATACTATCCTTTCCTAAAACCATAAACTCTATGGGGAGATTTCTAGAATTGGAGGATTCTAGAAATCTTCTCCAAACGAGCCCCTTCTCTAGAATTTTCTAATTCTTGATATTTCCATGGAAATAAAAATTCCATGGAAATTTCCTAGCCCTATATCTCAAAGGTCCAAATTTGAATTTGGACTTTTGATCTTCCCTCCCTTTGCCTATAAAACTAAACTTTCCTTCTACCCTCAAGACTAATGAGAAATTGTCCATCAAGCCATCAAGCTCTCCTATAGCATCCATAACAACATTCTAGCATCCGTTTAAGGCCATTATCCTTGTCAAATATCCATTGGAAGCCACTGTCAAAGTCTTACAAGTAATCCAACAATCAAGCCTTTGATATCCAACCATACTAGTGCAAATACTAGAATGGAGGCATGATAAGGTAAAAATGATAGTAGGAATGTTCTATTTGCTTTGATTTATCTCCTCTATCCATTCCTATTGGTGTTATCAAGTTTTGGGTTGTTAATGATATTTTGGTAATATTGCATAAACTTAAAATTTGGTGCATAACATATTCAAACTATTTAACCAAATGCTTAGTTCAATTTCATTCAAATACATATACTTCTATACTCCAAAAACTAGGTAATAAAGGATAATGAAACATAGATTCGGTTCAACCTTTCCTAATAACCAACAATTGAAATCATAATAATTCAAACCATGAATGAATATCAGATACATTACTTAGTTTAATTAATATTATCTGAGTTTCCAAAATTCCCATTGAATCAAAATTAAATCAATACCCATTTTCAAAATCTATATATATTAAACTAGTCAAATAAAATATGCCTTCAAATTTTTATACACATCTACCAATTTTACTTAGTTGTTTAACAAAAAGGAAACAAGGATTTGGGGTTCATTCATTCTCAACCCTCTGGATAGGTTGAGCCCATCCCTAAGGTCATTTATGAATGACCTAGGTTCTTATATTTTATTATCTTTAAAAACTCAAGACTTAATTCATAGTAAGGAAAAAACATATAACATAGCCAAAATAAACACAACATTTTTATTTTGTGT
Organism: Torreya grandis; assembly: GCA_037957365.1. Lineage (NCBI taxonomy): Eukaryota > Viridiplantae > Streptophyta > Pinopsida > Cupressales > Taxaceae > Torreya > Torreya grandis. The sequence goes on from JARHVA010004604.1 coordinate 1,224,950, forward strand.
ATAGTGTGGTAAAGACAACCCTATTTAAGGGTTTAAACCATAAAAATGATAACTATTCAAATCTTATGAATTACAGTTATTCAAACAACTTATGTTATTACAAAAATAACTAAAACAATTCTAGGGTCAAACCTTGATATATTTTCCAAATGTGTAACCTATTCACACACAATGATTCATATAATTGTTTAGAACCCTAGTTCATTATCAAGGTTTCTTCCATCATTATAACCATAATAGAAATGTATACATAGCTAAAATCAAATGGAGGGGGGGTTTAATATGTGCTCAACCCTATGGATGGGTTGTACCCATCTATAGGGTTAACCATATATAATCCAACATTTTTTTAAAATATAAATAGTACCCAAAAAACCCAATAAAATCCACCAACGACAATTATAATGGATTTTTAGAATGGTTCAAGAATGAGAAAAACCATAAACATTTTATAATAGACCCTACCTCCAAAAATACAATTCAAGTAAAGTAAAATCCAAGAATCTTATTTCCTTACATTTCCTCTCATTCTGTGCTCTCCTTTCTCTCTATTTTTCGACCATCCTATGCTCCATAACCCATGACTCTCATTTATCTCCAAAATTTTTCAATGTACAAGCCAAAATTCTAACATAATCATTTCTTCTAATTTTTCAATAGTCTATTTAACTAGTTGAAGTCTCATCATGACAAAACTATGCAAACAAAATAGTCTAACAAGCTTTGCATTATGACTCAAAGAGTATACAATCTTCATGTTATATTTCACCCAAGAAAGTAACAACTATTTACCATATAAAATTATATGGTTGAAAAGTCTTTTTACTTATAACCTAACAATCATGCCTTTAACCAAAACTTCAAACTATGCCTTCAACTACTAAAACATGCATGAGTCTTGATTAAATATTCAAATCCTTCACTAAATAAAACTTGGTCTAAGTATAATCATTGAACACATAGCCATCACATCATTGATAATATAATATGACTTTAAACTAATCACATATGTCCTAAGATTAAAATCATAGAATCAACAAGGTAATTCAATCCCTTTTAATTATAACAATGACTTCAACTAAATCAACATGTCCTAAGGTTTGTCTAAAAAACTTATAAAAAATCAATTTGATTTATAAATAATATATTAATTACCTTGCGTACAATGACATTATAATGTTAAAACCTGCTATATATATATATATATATATATATATATATATATATATAAGTGCAACCATGTCAAGATGGAGGAATTAGACTTTACATCACAACAAGATTATCAAAGGACTTTGGAGCAAAAGTTAGGATGAATATAAATACATGAAGTAATCTAAGCAAAACATTTTAATTTAACTCCACAAACTCATTCAACCCATATGGTACATAGTCATAGATAATGGAGTAAGATAAACATACAATAATCTCAACCATCGTATGATATCATAAATACAAACACACTATACGGGTTAAAGAAATATGCATAGGCTAATCAATCATTCCAAATGAGAAAATATGTCAATGATATGATGCATTTTTCTAAAATCAATATTAACCATCTAACAATTAACACAAAAATTTCTACTCTCTGTGGTGTGTGCAAGGTTCCCATCTCATTCTCTTCTCCCCCACCTGTCTCCATCTTCACCATCCTCTCTAATGATACCTTCCATTGGTCATAGTTAGGAGGGTGGACTCCATCCTACATCCACCTTAGTACAAGTGAATAATAGTTAGACCATATCATGTAAAAATTATAATAAATTATTATAAAAAATATATTGTATAATCATGATTAAAATGTATCATAATAGAATACAAACACTTAACTACTAGTTAACTATCATGACCATAAGTAACAAAAATTATCCATAATTAGAATACAACTAATCCAGTTACTTAACGTATCAAATAAACCAATCACTAACCATAAAATCAATAAAAAATAGAATAGTAAGTTCAGATAAAAATAGAGATGTAACATCCTTCCCCCTAAAGCTAGTCATCATCCTGATGACTCTTATTTTGATAAAAGTTTTGAAATAAAACACTGTTTAACAAAAAATAAACATAATATCCAACAAATTAATAAGAAAAAAATTAAGGAAACAACTTATGAAACTCTTAATAATCTTCCCAAGTACTATCATCTTTAGAATATTAGTCCCACTGGACCTTACACTTTGACACTTCTTTATTACGTAAACTAAGTTTGTGAGTGTCAATTATTATAATTGGTTCTACTATGACCACCTCAAGATCCAAAAATTGTAAAGCATTCTAGTCCAACACATGAGAAGGATCCGTAACATAATTTTTAGGATAGGAAACATGGAAAAAATTATACATGAATACTAAAGCTAGTGGTAAAGTAAGCCTGCACGCTACATGATTGACAACTTATAAGAATTTGAATGGTCCCATATATCTAGGAGATAGTTTGGGTGATTTTTAAAAATTGAATGAGCTTTTTTGAGGTTTAAACCACATAAATAATTTATCTCTAACTTAAAACTACCTTGCTATTATTTTCAAATTAGCATAGCTCTTCTGTCTATCATTGGATTTATCCAACCTTTGCTTTATTAACTTAACCTGCTATTCCATTTCAAGAAGCATATCTAGACCAAATACTACCCTGTCTTCTAACTTGCCTGAATTTATTTGTGTTTTGCACCTTCTTCCATACAATGCCTCAAATAGAGCCATTTTTAGCATTGATTTGTATGATTTATTATAGGCAAACTCAACCAATGGGAGTTATTCTTCCACTTGTACTTCTAATCCATGTAGTACATCCGTATAAGATATTCTAACCCCTGATTTCCCCTCTTTGTTTATCCATTTTTTAGGATGGTACATTATACTATAGTTAAACTGAGTACCCAAATATGAATTGAGAGTCAATAAGAATCTAAAAGTTATTTTAGGGTCCCTATCCAAAGTAATATTTTCTAGAAACCCATGCAATCTATACACTTCTTTCATGAATCTTTTTACAAGCATAGGTGCATCATCAAAAATATTACTAAGAATGAAGTGAGTTACTTTGGTGAGTTTATTAACAACCACCAAAATCTTGTCATGTCAATTTTGAGACATCAACAACCCTTAGATGAAGTCCATACTAATGACCTACCACTTTCATTATAGTATGGTATCTAGGTATAATAACCCTATATGATGCACATGCTCATCCTTAACTTGCTAACATTTTAAACATTGTGAAATAAAATTAGCCACATCTTTCTTAATTCCTTTCTAAAAATATAATGGCCTCAGCTCTGCTTAGAGCTTAGTCACACTTGGATGGCTTGGATAAAGAAAATTTTATAGTTATTTGAGTACTACACTCCTCAAATTTTCCTTATCTGGTACATAAATCCTTCCTTTATACCTCAAAAAAATATCATCTTCAAATTTGAATCCCTCATACTTAGGATCTTAAGAATTTTGATCCAATGCTAGCTATACGTGTTCTTAAAATTTATTCCATGAAGAGAATTTTTCCACTTGATCATGAAAGGTACTCCTAATAGTAGTTAAGTATGTTGTATATCTTCAATGACGAAAAAAATTTACAACCCTATTTTCCTTGACTTTAATGCATTTAATGTTAAAATCATAATCTAATAAGAAATCTAACCATCATTTATGATGTTAATTAAGGTTGGGTTGGGTGAAGATATACTTGAGTCCCAAGTTATTAGTATTGAGCTGAAATAGTTTTCCCAATAGATAATCCCTCCAAAATGTAAGGCATGAACTATTTTAGCCAATTATAGATCATGTAGGGAATAATTTACCTCATATGGTTTCAAAGTTTTGGACTCATAAGCCAAGACCATATCTTGAAGCATCGGTTATTACCAAGATTTGACCATTTGGATCGAGAACTCACAACATTGGTACTGAGGTAAATCTTATTTTTAGCTCTTAAAAAAAAATTTGCACTTCACTGACCACACAAAATTCTAATTTTTTTTATTGAAGAGAGGTAATTAGAATCACTATCTTAAAAAAGTTTGGGAGAAACTTCCTATAATATCCTACCAAACTTATAAAAATCCTAACTTCATGGACATTTTTAGGTGCTAGCCATTCCATAATGGATTTAATCTTCAAGAGATCCACATATATTCCTTTTACAGATATAATGTGCCCAAGGTAATGTAACTTTTTTAAAAAGAAGGCACACTTTTACAGCTTCCTAAAAAATTATGCTTTTGCAACCATTACATAACCAATTCAAATGCTCTAGATGTTCCTCTTCAAATTGAGAATAAATGAGGATATCGTCTAAAAAGACTAACACAAAATGATCTAGATAATCCTTGAACACATTGTTCATGAGATTAATAAATGCTTCTGGCACATTTGTTAGCCCAAAAGGAAGAACTATGAACTCATAATTCTCATATCATGTTATAAAGGCTATTTTTTAAATGTCCTCCTCAAAAATCCTTATTTATGATATCCTACTCAAAGATCAATCTTCAAAAAAATTGACACTCCATGCATTTGATAAAAAATATCATCAATATGAGGTAAAGGATACCTATTTTTAATCATTTCTTTATTCAACATCCTATAATCAATACATAGGCAAAATGTTCCATCCTTCTTCTTAATAAACATAACTAGTGCACCCCATGGTGACACACTTAGTCGTATCAACCCTTTGGACAATATATTTTGAAGTTGAGCCTTAAACTCCACTAACTCAATTGTTGTCACTTTGTATGAGATTTAGATTTTGATTCAGACCTTTTATTGATGTAAAATGATAAATTAAACTCTTTATTAGGGGGTAAACATGTCAATTTGTTAGGAAAAATATCTCAAAAATCCTAGAGAAAAGGATAATCTTTGATAAGAGTCTCCTTAGATTCCTCCATCTCATTTATTTTTACAATAAATGATTGACACCATTTTATCTGAGCTTTCTTCAACTAAATTACATAATTCTATCTAAGCTTAAGCTCCCTATTTACTCCTTGAGTTTGGGTTTGATTACCTAAATCATCCAAACATTCAACCCTTTTATGTAA